>PUQB01000061.1:277500-773713 GCA_003024785.1 Selaginella tamariscina | reverse complement strand
ACTATGACTCGACCCTTTACTTTGGACGTTGATTGTTGTTACCTACTGTACTATGTTGATGGACCCTAGATGTAGTAGGAAACAGGCCCGCTTAGTGCACTTGGGTATCTGGTGATGGTCCGGCCGGGTGTCATTAGGTATTTGCAGGAAACTCTAAGCGAAGCTAGAACTTACCTTCTAGAAACCCACCCCCAATTTTGACGTCCCGAATAGGCTGATTGGTCTTTGCAGATGAGTTCGGCGTGTTAAGTAGGGTTAGGAACACCCCTAGGGTTGACCTAACCCTAGGTTGCCCTAACCCACGCCCTAAAACCCCCACCCCCTTGGGTAGGGTTTAGGGGTAGGAGTAAGGGTGAGTTATAGGCTCATATTGCTAATTTATCTAAGGGGCTAGAATTCAGTGCCAGCCCACTAACACAAACAGGAAAAGAGGGGGGGGGGGCTCCGTCACATAAATAAGGTAGAGTATATGTAGGAGAGCTCCTGGGTTCATGAATGAGTTCGTTGCTCTTCTGCCGGTGCAAGCTTCAGCTTGTGTCGTTAAGGTACAACCCTCTGTTGTGCCGCCCTAACTTCCAGATGCCAGGGGTACGTCCCACCTTCGGGGTAGCTTACCCTTAACGTTGGCGAATCCATGCCTGGGAGGTCTTGTCGGGATGCACGTTCCAAGAGGCAGAGGTTGAGGCTTGTCTCCAGCCTCCTCCTCCACGTCAAGCTAGGTGTAGCACTCACGGCCAAGCAAGGCACATCCGTGTCCTTGTCCAACTGTGGGCGTGGGATCTTGTTTGACAGGTTCACGTTACCTGGTTCCTGAGGGTTCATTGAGGGGTTCTAGAGTTGGCATTTAGGAACCACGTTTGTGGTACTTGGTGCAACTCTTGAATCTAAGGGCTATGGCATGATAGCCCACATGGAAGGCAGTGTCACATGGGATGTGACACTGGGCTAAACGTCACATGGTACAACGCCGAGGCACGCCCTTTGGGGTTATGTCATGGGCTTGTCGCTAAGGGGTTGGATACTTAGCAAACAGGCATGCTTGTGCTTGCACTAGGGTGCTAAGCCTTGGGCATCCGCTCAAGGGAGGTTAGGTCTCGTAACTAGGTGTGCTTTGGCACACTTGGCTAGGGGAGTGTTCTCCTTGGAATCCAGGGTTGAACAACCTAAGCTCATTAGCAGAAGCCCTTTCGTAAGGCACTCGCAAGGTCATGTGCTTAGGGTTATCCCAAACCTAGCCTTAGGGAGTTTGCTTAGCAGAACACTCGTGTCGCCTACGGCGCACACTCGTGTCCTCACTAAGTACTAGCCCTAGGTCTAGGGTATAACTTGGCCACTCAAACCCTTAGGGGTTAGTCGTGGTTCAGGGTACCCCTTGTCGCCCTAAAGGGGTTGTACTCCCGGATGAGGGTGATTCCTCAAGGGGTAAGTGAAATGCCTTAGCTCTGTCAGGGGTATGTGTGGAACACACGTCTCCTTGATGGGGGTTAGGGCATGAGCCTGTCTAGGTCTTCTAGGGCAAGACCCTAAGTCAACTAGGGTTATCCCTCAAGGGTTTTGGGGTAGACACTCTAGGGAGACTTAGGCTAAACCCTAAGTCAACTAGGGTTATCCCTCAAGGGTTCTGGGGGCAGACATTCTAGGGAGACTTAGGCTAAACCCTAAGTCTCTTGTCCACTTGGGCATTAGAGTCTAACCCTAGGGGTCGTTGGGGTTGTTCTGGGAAACTTAGCGTTGCTCACACAGGGTGATGACGCCGAATGGCCACCTGGCAGCCACGTGTTGCCACGTGTTGGCCCTTTGGGTTAAAACTCTGACAATTGGTATCGGAGCCTATTCTCTACGGTCAGTAGGACTACCTAAAGTGTAGTGTATTTTAGGGTTTAGTTAGTTCTAAATTTTTGAAGTACTTATCACTTTCGGCTAATGTCTGAATTCTGCGTGGAGAGTTGGTCCTGAGATCTATAACTCTTCAGAGTACACCTACTTCATAAGTGGGTGTGGGTTATGGACTTAGAAGGTAGCACTTGGAAGTCAGCTTCCAAGTTGTATGCCAGGTTATTTTACCTTATGGTTGTCCAGGTTACTTTACCATTTTTCCACAAGACAGGCATGTTAGTTTGTTCTGGCTTACAAACTAAGTCTTGTGAAGTGGATCATGTGATATCCTATTTACCATTATTGAAAATTTTTCTTTTTCTTTAAGGTGTTTGAATTTGGGATAACACATGATTTGAAAACATGTCCTTGAGTTTTGGCTTATGTCAAGATTCAATATCGGATCCAATGTAGTGTTCAAACGGGGAAAGACTTATGTTCAGAAGTGCATCTTTGACTTGGAAGAAGGGGCATATTCAAACATAAGATGAACACTACATTTTGACATAAAGTGTAAAATAAGCTCTTATTATAGTGCATGTTTCCGAGAGTGTAACTCTAGAAGCAGACTATGGTGATGAACTTATAATACAACGGAATGTCGAATATTAACATATGATGAATATGTTAAGCAGTTTGAAGATCCAATGTAATCAAAGTATTGTCCGATGTTCGCAATATTTTGATGACGCTAGCTGCAAGTAACATTAGGTGAAATAGTTTACTAAGTTCAAGTCTTAATTTGAACAAAGTACAACTTGAAACCTTAGTTAGTTGTAAGCGCGCACTTTGTATTCAAGTTAGCTAGCTCGACTAACTTGATTATGAAGTTATCTCATATGGGATCTTAAGAATGGGATAAATAATATATTGGCAGTAGACGGATTTAATGTTGCATCCCTATCAATGCAACTTTTGGGATAGATGGCATGATCTATCAGAAAGAGTAATGTTGGAAACATACGTTTACATTTTCAGTTTACTGAGTAATGAAGGACTTGCATAGTGAAGGCGTTCGGCGCACACTTGTGCATTTTCATTGTTAACTCTTTAATCTTGAAATTGTAACGTTGTTTGCAATGTGGGGAAATTCTTGAACAAGGGTGATTCCTTGGTTAAGAAGAGCATGATTTGGGATTCTTCACTTTGTTTATTGACTAAGTAAGGAAACTTGCTAAGTTTGATAACTTATGTTGAGAATTATCAATGATAGTAATAGTCGGATTTCCATTGGAGGTTTAAGTGCATGTACCTCCTCAGAGAGTCGGTGTTCGATGAGAATTGAAGTTGATATTGATTTTCAATAATTTTCATTTTAGAGTCGAATACGATTATTCAAAAGACGGTTTCTTGACTTTGCATCATGGTCGCAAATGTGGGCACTTAAAGAACAAATAAAGTATGTATCTTCAATCTTTCGGAATATTGAAAAATAGAACTATTCTTGACTCAAGGTTTGATTGTATTCCTTGGGTTAGTTGTTAGTTCTATCTCAAGGTTTGATGGTGTTCCTTGAGTTGGTTCAATATTCTTGTAAGTATGATATTGTGTAGCGGGATTAGCTCAAGAAGATGGTGTCCCTTCTTGATGATTGTAGTTCAAGGTTCGTCCAATATCCGATTCGAAAATATGAGGTTTCCTATCACCTCATCATTGAGATATTATATTTAAACTTTGAAAGAATTTATGACATCTTTTAAGATTGATTATAAATGACTTGTCAAAGTATAGTATGTATCTCTTAATATTGAGTTTGGAGCGCTCAATATAAAACTTGGTTATGATCACATGAGGTGGCCGTAATCATATAATAAAGACTCAAGTGGATTTGAGTTGACACTTTGGTAAGGCACTACCTTAGTGTTATAACTTGAAACGTGTTTTCAAGTTAGTTGAGAAATGAGACATTTCTCAATACATTGCTTGAGGGGCAATGTACACTTTCTGGATTGCTAGGTGTCTAGAGTGAATAATGTATCTTAGTTCAATGTACTGAACTAGATATTTTATTCATGTTTGGGGAGATCTATTGAAATATAAGGTATGACTAAAACATGAAGTTGATCTAACACTTCAGTGTTATGATAGCATTTATGTGGAGGTTTATATCTTACTAAATCAATTAGATGAACCAGACACTAGTTCATGATTCCTCTTAGTCTCTGAACAAAGTTCCTCGAAATACTGTCGTAACATTATATTTCCGTCTCAAAATTGAAGTTCGGTTCATGTAAACTAAGACCATATCTATAATGTAGTTGTAGCATTTCGATAAATTGATATGATTGTAAGTTTATATCCACTAGTATAACAACTAGTTGATAAGCTTAGGATTTGAACGTTAAAACGATCATTATCCATTCGAGAGTATCAATATCGAAATGTGACTATTTATAAATAAGGATTAGTTTTAAAAGATGTTTATCAAAAACACTAGTTGTTTCAATTAGTGAAATGCTATACTTCGGTATAGTGTTGAAAACATTTACGAAATAAGTTTAAGAGTTGGAAATAAATATAATGTTACGGAGGCATACAGTATTACGAGTTCAGGGAGACTCTTATCGTGAAAACTAAGTTTAAAATTCCGTATTTTGAACTTAGTACGATAAGGAGTTAGGAATTATTGAATGGCACTAGTATGTTGTGCTCTTTGGAGAATGAGTACAATGAGGGTACTAATTAAGACAAAGATTGTTGATTGAGGCATTAGAGATGGGTTGAATTTCCTGGTTTCCACATTGATTTATAAGAAAGGTATGTTAGCTTATTGGTCCCTGAACTGGTCGGTGTTATGAAAGAGTACAAAGTTGATTGTGAAAGATGAATGTAGTGCTATCACACTTGGTTGCAAATTTGACTGAATTTGATTCCTATCGGGAATAAATTTATGTTAATAACACACCAAGTGGATGGCAAGTTGGCAAGACCTTGTTGTATACATGTGTACAGCCATGCGCCTCTGTGATCGCCTCTGGCCAGATTGATATGTTTACAAAGAACAGGGTTTTACGAATTGTACTCTTGTATCGGAAAAGAGCTTGATTCCGATAAAAGTCTCATACTTAGTCTGGCGTAACTATATACTAACGAGAGATAGGTATAGTAGCAGACCCTTATGAAAAGGGGTAATGAGAAACACCGAGGGATGCAGAGATGTAAGCTATAATATCGTAACATGTGGGACCATTGGAAAATCAAAGAAATGCGAAGGTGTTGGTAAGCATTTGAGATGAAGTGCTTGTTGTGCGTTAGATGACATAGGTGTCAACAGCGTTTAATATTAAGGAATAAAGCAAGTCTTTATTTCTTATTAACCAAGGGGCCGGCAACAACACTAACTAGAGGCCTCCAATATAAATTCTAGTTAAGTAAAGAAATTAACCAGTGTTGTGTGCGTCGGGTGACAGACTTTGCAGACGTGCAAAAGGTCTCCAAGTGACTTCATGTCGCAGGTGGTGCCTCCGGCAGCTGGGTTTACGACTCAGTGAACGACGGTTCTGAAGTACTTGGCTTCGCGTAATGCAAGGGGGGTAATGAAATTATGTGAACTTTTGGCTAACTCCGCATAGAGTGATATGTTAGTTTTGGTTAGTTTTCTCTAACATTATCTAGTCTTGGAGTTGGACGTCAACGAGGACGTTGACATTTTCAAAGGCGGGGGAGTGCAATTGTCAGAGTTTTAACCCAAAGGGCCAACACGTGGCAACACGTGGCTGCCAGGTGACCATTCGGCGTCATCACCCTGTGTGAGCAACGCTAAGTTCCCCAGAACAACCCCAACGACCTTTAGGGTTAGACTCTAATGCCCAAGTGGACAAGAGACTTAGGGTTTAGCCTAAGTCTCCCTAGAATGTCTGCCCCCAGAACCCTTGAGGGATAACCCTAGTTGACTTAGGGTTTAGCCTAAGTCTCCCTAGAGTGTCTACCCCAAAACCCTTGAGGGATAACCCTAGTTGACTTAGGGTCTTGCCCTAGAAGACCTAGATAGGCTCATGCCCTAACCCCCATCAAGGAGACATGTGTTCCACACATACCCCCGTGACAGAGCTAAGGCATTATCACTTACCCCTTGAGGAATCACCCTCATCCGGGAGTACAACCCTTTAGGGCGACAAGGGGTACCCTGAACCACGACTAACCCCTAAGGGTTTGAGTGGCCAAGTTACACCCTAGACCTAGGGCTAGTACTTAGTGAGGACACGAGTGTGCGCCGTAGGCGAACACGAGTGTTCTGTTAAGCAAACTCCCTAAGGCTAGGTTTGGGATAACCCTAAGCACATGACCTTGCGAGTGCCTTACGAAAGGGCTTCTGCTAATGAGCTTAGGTTGTTCAACCCCTGGATTCCAAGGAGAACACTCCCCTAGCCAAGTGTACCAAAGCACACCTAGTTACGAGACCTAACCTCCCTCGAGCGGATGCCCAAGGCTTAGCACCCTAGTGCAAGCACAAGCATGCATGTTTGCTAAAGTATCCAACCCCTTAGCGACAAGCCCATGACATAACCCCAAAGGGCGTGCCTCGGGTGTTGTACCATGTGACGTTTAGCCCAGTGTCACATCCCCATGTAACACTGCCTTCCAAGATGTGGGCTATCATGCCATAGCCCTTAGATTCAAGAGTTGCACCAAGTACCACAAACGTGGTCCTAAATGCCAACTCTAGAACCCCTCAATGAACCCTCAGGAACCAGGTAACATGAACTTGTCAAACAAGATCCCACGCCCACAGTTGGACAAGGACACGGATGTGCCTTGCTTGGCCGTGAGTGCTACACCTAGCTTGACGTGGAGGAGGAGGCTGGAGACAAGCCTCAACCTCTGCCTCTTGGAACGTGCATCCTGACAAGACCTCCCAGGCATGAATTCGCCAACGTTAAGGGTAAGCTACCCCGAAGGTGGGACGTACCCCTGGCATCTGGAAGTTAAGGCGGCACAACAGAGGGTTGTACCTTAACGACACAAGCTGAAGCTTGCACCGGCAGAAGAGCAACGAACTCATTCATGAACCCAGGAGCTCTCCTACATATACTCTACCTTATTTATGTGACGGAGTCCCCCCCCCCTCTTTTCCTGTTTGTATTAGTGGGCTGGCACTGAATTCTAGCCCCTTAGATAAATTAGCAATATGAGCCTATAACTCACCCTTACTCCTACCCCTAAACCCTACCCAAGGGGGTGGGGTTTTAGGGCGTGGGTTAGGGCAACGCTAGGGTTAGGTCAACCCTAGGGGTGTTCCTAACCCTATTTAACATGCCGAACTCATCTGTAATGACCAATCAACCTACTCGGGACGTCAAAATCGGGGGTGGGTTTCTAGAAGGTAAGTTCTAGCTTCGCTTAGAGTTTCCTGCAAATACCTAATGACACACGACCGGACCATCACCAGATACCCAAGTGCACTAAGCGGGCCTGTTTCCTACTACATCTAGGGTCCATCAACATAGTACAGTAGGTAACAACAATCAACGTCCAAAGTAAAGGGTCGAGTCATAGTAAAAACTATGACACTTCTTTTGATTCAATTTGTGCTGTACTTCATCATTATTAATTATTATTACAAGAGAATTTAAATGTTATTTAGATTTTAAACTTTATCAAAGACAACTTTTCCATTTGGATTAACTTGATTATTGTTACACTCTAAAATTTTTAACCTTTAAATAATAATAAACATATCCTATATTGAACTTTTAATTCACATTTTTTGTTCGTTAATTTTCTTCTATTGACATTGTGTTTTCTAAAAAGAAAAAGTGTTTAACTTCCCATAATCATTAAAGAAAGACTTAATTATCCAACTCTCTTTATTGAATTAAATATCCTAAATGCTCATATAAATAAAGAAGATTTTTAAGGAAATATAATTGCATTACTCATCAAGCCCTGAAGGGCAAACCCATTGAATTCTCAATTTTAATGTTAAGAAACAATTGATACACACTATATGTTACTATACTTTTAATAAGGGTTCAAATAAACAATTGATTCTTATGTACCATTGTTAATTTGATAGTCTAATTAACCATAAATTCATCATTATAAATGAAAACTCGTCATAAATTCAACATTAAACTTAGTCACTTAAATGACAATATTTTCAATAAAAATAATTAACTATTTTATTAACTCAATTTTTATAATTGTTTAAAGAAATGCTCACTTGCATGATATCATCTTGAATAAGAGTAATTATCATTATGAACATTCAAAAAGATAACCACTTACATAATATTATTTAGAGTAAGAGTAAATTAATCATGGTTTACAATCTTTCTTTTCCCACCGATATAAATTCAACTTATGCTGTTAAGGCACACTTTTTGTGCCAGGGTATGGCACACCTTAAGGTTAGCTTACTCTTATTATTATTGAATTTGCATTGTTGTGTGTTTGTGTACATCGCATTTAAAAAGTTAATAACTCCTTTCATTTGATAACTCATTCACATATCTAGAAAGTTTTTATTTAAGTACATATTTCATAAGTTTAAATTTAAAGCCTTGTTATGGCCTCCTCCTCCACATTAAGTTAGGAATGGCACTCGTAACTAAGTAAGACATATATCCTAACTCACTATATGAACATTGTTATACTCTTGTTTAACTATGAACGTGGGTTCTTAGTAGACAGCAAGTTCTCTTTATTAATTCCATGGGCTTCATAATAAAGGATTTCATGGTTGACATTGTGTAAGTGACACTCACTTTGATAGTAAATACTTAGGCATGACCCTCATGTTAGGCACCTCTACGTACAATCTAGAGACCCTCACAATACCACCCGACCTCCCCCGAGCTGTCTCTAGTCTTCACACGCTGCTCTCCAAGAAAGGCTTCCAATTATAGTGTGCCCTTAATTCTTCCTTAGATCTAGGTATAGCTCCCTAGGAATATTCTAGCTTGTACCTTTCTGGAGAATATTCTTTGATTCGTTATATGGGTCATAACAATCCTCCCCCCATTAGCAAGTCCTTGTCCTCAAGGGCAGTATAACTTACTCAATTGGTCCTGTATCATTAGCCTCGTACATCCACAAAGAATCTACCGGGACTCGTTCCTTGTGAGTACTCTCTTTAACTGGCTAACGTGAAACACTGGGTGCACCCTCACTCCTTCTGACAGCCGTAGTCGATATGCCACCTTACCGATACGCTCCAGAATCTCATAAGGACCTGACTACCTGGGAGACAACTTATCATTGCGTCCCTTCCGTAAGGCCACAACTGTGTTCCGCCTTACATGTGTGGCAAATACCACTTGGAGATATACATAATCCCCCACCTGGAACTCTCGGAAGCTTCTGTGCTCATTAGCAAACTGATAGCTCGGCTCTGAGCTGCTTGTAAGTTCTTCTTGCACAAACTCTGAATGTTTTCAAGTTCAACACTCAGATCTTTAGCTTCCTCATCCATGTTGCCTTGAGCCTTCTTACTTGCTAAACCGAGCTCAAAAGCTGTCTTGGGATGTCGTCCAAACATAGCATAGTATGGACTCATTCCAATGCCACTATGCTGGCTGTTATTATAAGCAAACTCGAGTAATGGAATATACTTATCCCACTGACCTTCCTTCTGGTTAATAGTGCACCTTAGCATATCTTCCAGAACTTGGTTCACCCTCTCTGTTTGCCCATCTGTTTCGGGATGATCTCCGCTACACAGCTTAAGCTTCACTTCTATGCACTTAGAAAAGCCTCTCCAAAAGCTAGAAGTGAACTTGGAGTCCCTATCACTTACAATATCATCTGGAAATCCGTGGATAGGAAATACATGTTGTAAATACATCGTAGCTAGCTCGGATGCATTCACATTCTTCCCCAAGGGAACTAACTTGACAAACTTTGTCAACCTGTCCACAATGACCCACACCTGTTCATTCTGCCTCTGTGTCCTTGGCAAATGGGTGACAAAGTCCATAGAGATACTGCCCCATCGCCTGTCTGGAATAGGCAATGGTACTAATAGCCCACCTGGTTTCTCCCTGGGCACCTTTACTTGCTGACACTTGTCACAAGTCCTGCAGTACTCTATGATATCAGCTTTCATATTCCTCCAGTAGAACCTCCTCTTGATCAACTCATACGTTTTCCTCCCCCAAAATGACCAGCCTCCGGGCGATCATGATGAAAATATAGTACCTGGTTGATCAAATGGTCCACACGAGGAAGGTACACACGGCCATTGTAGTATAAAACCCCATCCTGAAATGAGAATGGTGGCTCTAGCTGTCCTTTGAGCTCCTGCACCTCGGCGTCTTGTGCTTGAGCATGTTGAACTACTTGGCTAAACTCACTGACCGTCCTTGTTAATGCATTACATAAGCGTGTTTGGAATTCTCCCACTACTGTGGCTCTCCTAACGCGTGACAAAGCATCTGCCACCACGTTAGTCTTTCCTATGCGATGCTCAATAGGAAATTCGCCAAACTCCATGAGCTTAACCATCCAGCGAGCTTGCCGAGAGTTTAACTCTTTCTGTGTGAACAGATACACCAAAGGCTTGTGATCTGTAAACACCTTGAAACTTGCACCATAAAGATAGTGCCTCCAAACTCGTAATGCATTAACAATAGCCAGTAGTTCTTGCTCATACGTTGAGTACCGTTGCTCTGCAGGATTCAAAGTACGACTCTCATAAGCAATAGGCTTGCATAAGTACAGCTCCAATGGCCACTCCACTTGCATCACACGATACCTCATAAGGCTTAGAGGGATCTGCAATACATAAAACTGGTGCACGTACCAAAGCTTGTTTCAAAGCTTGGAAACTGCTCTCCTCTGAAGCACTCCATGCAAAGGGAACGTCCTTCCTTAGCAACCTAGTTAACGGAGAAGCTTTCTTGGCATAATCCTTGACATACCGCCGGTAATAACCAGCCATGCCCAAGAAACTCCGTAACTCTTGTGCATTGCTAGGAACTGGCCATTGCTCCACCATTGCCACCTTCTGTGGATCAGTCTTCACTCCACTTGGCGTCACAATGTGACCCAAATACTCCACTTCGCACTGAGCAAATGCACATTTGCTCTTCTTGCATAGAGCTTGTTCTTCCTCAGCAATTGAAGAACTCTCCGCAAATGCTCCACATGCTCCTTCATATTCTTACTGTAAATAAGAATATCGTCGAGGAAGATCTCCACAAAGTCATGCAAGTAGTCACCAAACACCTCAGTCATCAACCGAGTGAATGTGGCTGGGGCATTTGTTAAGCCAAATGGCATAACAGTGAACTCAAAATGCCCGAAGCTAGTGTTGAAAGCAGTCTTGTAGATATCTGCCTCCTTCACAGCAATCTGATGATACCCGCTACGCAAGTCTATCTTGGTGAACACTTTGGCTCCACCGAGATGATCCATGATAGTATCCACACGTGGCATGGGCATCCTGTCCTTCACTGTTTGCTTGTTGAGAGCTCTGTAGTCTATGCACATCCTCATGGTGCCATCCTTCTTCCTGACAAGCAATACTGGTGCACCAAATGGAGACTTGCTCGGTTGTATGAAGCCATATTCCAATAGCTCCATCACTTGTCTCTTAACCTCTTACTCCTCAGCATGGCTCAGTCGGAACGGCTTACGGTAAATAGCTTTCGTACCCTGTTCCAACACAATCTCATGCTCCACACCTCTTGCAGGTGGTAAGCCATGAGGTAGCTCAGGAGGGAAGACATCAGCAAATTCCTCAAGGACAACTTGCACAGCAGCCTCGCCCAATGTGACATTAGAAGAATCTAACTCACGTATATACATCAGAAAGACTTGATCTTCTTTATTACGGAGATATTTCTTCAAAGACATAGCAAAAAGATACTTGTTTGGAGACTCAAGCCTTATTCCAAACCAAGTATCTTTCACTCCACTGTACTCAAGCTTCACTCGCTTGATGCTCCACTTGATCTCAGGATCCACACGCTCCAGCCAGCTCATCCCAAGGATGAGGTCCACACGCGCTAGCTCCGCAAGAAAGAACGTCTCCACCAGCTGAGTTTTGAAACCGTCAGCTGTAACTCCTCCACACAAAGCAATTCCAGCTCTGTGTGACAGTAGCTGAGCCCTCAATCTTGTATTGAGGCACAGTCTTCATGGGCAAGCTGCACTCCTACACTAACTTTGCTGATACAAAGTTATCGCTACTTCCGCTATCCAAGAGGATTCGCACTGGACGTCACCAAGTCGTCCTCCACCACAATAGCACGTGTGTGTGGCTCCTCCCGTGCTATGCAATTTACCTGTCGAGCAAGAACAGACAAAAATTTACCTCGTGGTTTAGAACTATCTCCCTTGTGTTCCTCTCCACGCTCCATCTCCTGAAGTTCTTAGGTGTCTCCTTGTCCTTGTCACCATTGAACCCCTTGCCCTTGGGCTTGTTCCTCCTGGGACAATTGGCCTTCCAGTGTCCACCTCTCCACACAGGTGGCAACGTTCACTATCAAACACCTTGACAATCTTCTTAGGCCGGTTGTCGGTGCGATAAGAACTAGAAGCTACCAGCTTGGACTTCGGCCTAGCACGATGGCTATTCCCTCTATACTCCTAGTGCTCACGAGGACTTGGAGAGGTGCTCCTACCACGCTTCTTGCCATGTCGTTCATTCTCCTTAACACCTTATCCTCCTCATTTAGCAAGCGAGCATATTCGAACAGCTCCTCTAAAGTCTTGGACTGAATTACCGAGTTAAGATGTCTACGCAAGTTAGCACTTCGCAGCCCATCTACAAAAATCCTTCTGCTGGTTGACAGACACGTCAGGTACAAGGCAAAGTAATTGACTCAATTTCTCAATGTAATCGTCCAAGGTCATCTTTCCTTGCTCTAAATGTCGCAATTCACGCCTTGCATGAACACATCGAACCGAGGAGCATACTCCTTCTTAAATAGCTCAGAGAACTCCTCCCAAGTTGCAATCATCTCCTGGTGAGCTAACTGGCGCTGATTTCGAATGCGTGTCCACCACCTCGCAGCTTTATCCTTCAAGGCTACTGATACAGCTATCATAGCCTGCTCGGTAGTTACTCCCTGTGCAGTGAGCAAGTTCGCTGCTATCTCAAGCCAACTCATAGCCTCATCCGCAGATTCTTTACCGGTAAAAGGTGGAACGCGAAGACGATCTAGCACCCTGCTCTTACCAGTCATGGTTCCTTGAGCAAGTTGATCTTCAATAGTATCCAACCGCTCACGAATCACCTCCAAGGAACCAGTCACGTACTCTTGAAATTGCTTGGAATCCTTCGCCATAGCGTATAATTCGAGCACGATTTCCTGGTTCGTCCACTCCTCATTGGTGTTGTCTTCTCCTTCCCACCGGTCACTCATCTCGAACCTCCTCCGATACCAAATTGTTAGGCACCTCTACGTACAATCTAGAGACCCTCACAATACCACCGACCTCCCCCGAGCTGTCTCTAGTCTCACACGCTGCTCTCCAAGAAAGGCTTCCAATTATAGTGTGCCCTTAATTCTTCCTTAGATCTAGGTATAGCTCCCTAGGAATATTCTAGCTTATACCTTTCTGGAGAATATCTTTGATTCGTTATATGGGTCATAACACCTCATAGCATGATTTAATGCTAAGGGGTTAGTGATTTTTACAAACATATGTTTATGCTCGAATAAGGGTGTTAATTTAAGCCTAAAGTATATACTCAAGAAAAGTTAGGTCTCTTAGTAATGTTGATATTGGGGGTGTGTGGACATGTCCAAGAGTTGAATAACCTAAGCTTATTAATAAAGGCCCTTTCATGAAGCACTTGCATGGTCATGTGCTTAAGGTTGTCCAACATTAGCTTTAGGGTTTATAGTTGTGTTCGAGTATAGCTTGGGCACATAAACTTTTAGGGGTTTTGACTGTGGATCAAGTTACCCCTCATGGTTCTGTAAGGTGTTTTACACTTTAGTTACAATGATTCCTCCAAATGTAAAGGATGATGTCTTAGTCTCTTATCACGGAAGTATATGTCTCTATGATGAGCTTAGGCCATGAAGTTTCTTAGGATTATCCTTTGAACTTTTCAATGTAGTCACTTTAGGGGACTTAAGGTAGGTCCTTAAGTTTCTTACTTGCTTGGGCAACTTAACCCTATGGATTGTTATGGTTACTCTAGAAGATTTAATGTTACTCACATAAATTGATGATGCATGGCCTTTGGGGTTAAAAATTTAATAATAAGAATGCAAGTTGTAACTAAAATGGGCATGGCTATAGTCCCATTTCCTAATAATTAGCAATTTTAGCTATTTAATTAGCATTTTCTAATATTAAAGGAATATTCTTTAGAATATATGTTTGAAAAGAGAATATTCTTTAGAATATTCTATTTTGTATTCTACCCTTTAATAAATTATAGCATTCATTGAACAAAAATTAATAACATTAAAAAAGTAGAATGTATTAAATTATATATATATTGCCTAATATAACAATTAAGGAAGAGCATAAGAGGTACATTATATAAATATTGATGTTGTTATTAAAATATTAATATTTAAATATAACATTATTAATTAAAAATTTGTAGTAGTAATAATATATATATAAAATCCTATAATAATATAGTCAATCTTCCATATCATTTTTTAAATTTATATAGTTAAGTATACAATTTGGTACTATTATTAAAGAGTTTATAATAATTATGAATATTAAATATATGATATTTTATAATTTTGTAATTGCTTTAAGCTTCAGAAAACATACATTCCCTTGCAGTTTTGTTAATCGTGACTTTATCAACGCTTCTTGACATCCACCCATATCGAATGGATTTAACATTTATAAAACATGCTGGGTCTTTTTGATTGGGAGACCATGTTTTCTCTAGGCATCCATTATATCTTTCGCTCTCCTTCTCGTGTCGCCTTTTTTGTGGTTTGAACCATGCAACCTTAACAATACTATTTTTTGTGATTACTTCAGGTGTGTCGATAATTTGACCCATCCAAATAGGCTGATTATATGACGCATCTGGAGTAATGAGAACCATCATTAGTTTTTGAAGATCCTTGCAGCAATCAAAGTATGCTTTAGGTTTTTGGTTCCTTTGTCCAACAAAGTGTGGGGTTTGCACTTCCACATCACTAACTGGCTTCTATGTCGTCTGTGCTCGTGAGTCATTTCAATCTCCTCGCCACCTTGTTTTGGCCAGAAAGGTGTTGCAATTCTGTACTTGTGACAAGTAGGCCTTCCAACTCTCGAACAACAGTCTCCCAATATTGACCACATGCTTATATAGTTCTGAGTAACCAGTTGTTATCAGAATTCTTTGGCATCGATTTTGAACCCATGCCACATATTTTTGATGCCATCAATAAACCTCTTGTTCCTTGAGCTGGGCACTCAATGGAATAGGGTCTGGTTGTCCTTCTGGGAGAAGTGGCTTTCCATCCTCTCCACTTTTGAAGAGCATTAAGCCCTCTTTCGGTAACCACTCCTGCTCTGATGCCGTAACTTGTACTGCATAATAGGTATACCATCTCGTATGGAGAAAAGAATTGTAGCGGCACAAGGTGACCAACTAAAGAATCACCTTCTTTTATTACTCCTTGAGAAATTTTTTGAAGTCTGGCACCTCAGTCACAAGCAAAGCACAACTTTTTTTGGAGATGCAATTTTCAAAAAGATTCATCATATGCGGTAAGGTAAGTGCACTTGTCCTTTTTGTAGAGTTGGAGACCTTGCTGAAGAACGCATCAATATCTTCATGAGTGTGACCAACCATAAGGAAACTGAGCGTGATTGTTTCAAACACACCTTTGGCAACAAGCATTGACAAGTATGCTAGCACATATCTAGAAAATAAAAGTAAGTATGAGCTTGAGAAACCCTTAAGTAAAATGATTTACCTATTTTTGTTCTCGCCTGCACAATTATCCATCTGTAAAAGCAAATGACGAGGAAGCTTATTTGATGTTGAGGACACATGTACACTATTTGAGCTAGATCCCTCCACTGAACCTGAACTCTCAACAGGGCCATCTGTTTTTTGTGCAGGTTGCTGACAATGCCTCTCATATTCCCAAGTAGCCTCAAGTGCAGACGTGTTCATGAGAGCATTATGTAAAGGTTGAAGGTGTTGTTTCTTCACTTTGAGATCACTGATAGGATTGTCTGTGAGTGGGCTTCAAGGTTTCTGAAACACATGGCTAACGACCCAATAGTGAAATTGGAGTCGCTAGACCAATGTGGAAGTGAAAAGTGTCCATATGACTCACAACCGTGTCCATGTGTTAGCACACCTGTTAAAGAAATCGGAAGTTTCATGACATTTCCAAGGCACTTTGGTGTTGCAAAGAGCTTTGGAATGCTGGTCTTTGAATGATCCATCTTGTCATGGATCAAGCACAGATACTCTGATGGGCGTGACACAGAAAGCATGCGGTGTGCATAGTACTGAGACCGACAAGTTTGTTGTGCAATCATGTGGGCCTCCATCTTCCTTTGAATGGTAGTGATCTCCACCAAGGTTTTTGCACAAGCCTCTGCAGCCTTCAATGATGTACAAGTGTCACACTTAGAAAAGCTAGAGTGTTTTGCAATCTCCACATCCTTAAAATGAGTATTCCATATGTTGTTGAAGGTACCAGTGCAGATTGCTTGGAGCCCCATCAAACTGAGGCACTTGTTCACATGTTCACACAGTTTCAATTGAGTGTAGATTGAAGGTAAAACCTTGAGATTTTCCCTGACCCCTGCATTTGTGGTTCGGCATTTGTGAGGCATCCTGTCTGCATTTGCTTCCACAAAAGCCTTGAGTATCTCTATGGCTGCCATGATGTGAGAGCGGGTTTTGACCAAGCCAGTGTTCCCATGAACTGAGGTTCGCGCTCCATCTAGCCACTCATCCGACGAGGTAGAACGTGGTCTTTGGGATCCCGTATATACTGTACCAAGCTTTGAAGCAGATGGCCACCTTATTAAATACCATGGATGTACTCTGATAACCTGTGTCCGAGGCCATTCCATCAATACACCCAGTTAGTGCAGCATATACAAACTCATGCCTTTGCTTTTGGGTGAGCATACGAAAGACATGTCTACATTGGGTAATTTCATTCCGGTCTGCCATCTGACAACACTTCTTCTTGCAAAGTCAATCGTGGAAATGCTCGTAACACTTTCGGAAGATGTAGGATCCATCTTTACCCTCTTGCTGAACTTGCAGGGGAAGATCTACAACCCATGAATCGCCTTTTTCTTACAATAGGACCAATGCAAGGAACCTCTTCAAATATGAGTTGTTCTTCTTCCGGGTTGTTATTATTGAAATCCAACCCAGAATATGTTGAACCATCTTGCCGTCTTAATTCAGATGTTCGCCACCTCAACGAGGGATCCAGGATACAATGTGCCATTAGGTGAAACCTCTGTCACAACTACACCCACGAAGTCGGACCCTAGTTTCTCTTCTGACACTGCTTCCATTGGATTTATAGCTGTGATGATGCCTCTTCCGACTTCAATCTCACGAAGAAAGAGAATCACCTCATCCATCACAGCAGGCAAGCCATCATCTGGTAAACTCGTGCTACTATTTGTTTGTGACTCTGCATATTTTGTGTCAGCCTTGACTTCATCCAAATTCCACAATACAGGAGAACCCTCCTCAAATTCCATTCCCAGAACCTCAACATGCTTGAAAATGGTGTTCACCCATACGTACACACAAGATCCTTGGGAAATATTGTGACATGATGCATTATTATCTCGAACTTCCACAGTTCCAATGCCAACTATCTCGTTGTTCCGAAGAAGACATACTTTATCTCCAGTATTAAACATATTGTCCTGCACATAAATAATTGTATTATTTATGATATCTGTTTATGCAATATTTTTAAGAAATCTGAATTACGGTTACTTAATAATATGCATATGCAATAATACATAATTATGTTTAGAGATAATATCTCATGTTTGATTAATACAACTGATGGGCGGATTAATCCCGCCAACGAATCCCTCCGACGAGGAACGGTCGGCGGGATTAATCCCGCCGCCGACTCAACCCCTTCGGAGAGAGTCGGCGGGATTAATCCCGCCGCCGACTCAACCCCTTCGGAGAGAGTCGGCGGGATTAATCCCGCCTTGGACTCCCTCCGACAAGGAAGAGCCGGCGGGATTAATCCCGCCGCCTCTTCCTCCTCGGGGGAGTCCGGCGGGATTAATCCCGCCGACTCTCTCCGACGAGGAAGGGAGTCCGGCGGGATTAATCCCGCCGACTCATCCTCGCCGGAGAGAGTCGGCGGGATTAATCCCGCCGGACTCCCTTCCTCGTCGGAGGAAGAGGCGGCGGGATTAATCCCGCCGGCTCTTCCTTGTCGGAGGGAGTCCAAGGCGGGATTAATCCCGCCACAATTCTTACGACGGGGAATGGGTGGCGGGATTAAATCCGCACATAACTCTCTCCAAAACTATGATTTCAAAGAGATCTCGGGATAAATCCTGTCCCCAAATCTTTAAAACAGTGAAGTGGTGGCGAGATTAATCCCGCCACCCCTTCCCTGCCTCCTAAAATGGTTGGCGGGATTAATCCCGCCGACAACTCTTTCTAATAAATTCTGGTAACTCTTCATCAGTTGAGAAGGTTATCGACGGGATTAATCCCGCCACTCTTTTTCAGTGGCGGAGAAGCATTGCCCGGGAGATGGTGGCGGGATTAATCCCGCCACTTCTTCAAAGAGGCGAAAAAGAAATGGCCGGATTAATCCCGCCGCCCCGGTTAACCTAGAATATTAAGTTAAAAGGATATTTAAACGTGATAAATCCCTAACGGAATATATTATAATCCTAATGCATTTCTAAACCCCTAAATTGTAATTTTAAGAGAGAATGTAAGAGAGTGAATCTTAATAAGTATTTTTAAATTTGTTTATAATACTTACTTGTAAACAGCACTGAAGGCGCCGTGCTTTCCTATAAAGAATAGCACCCAATTTAATCTCGCTCCTGAGATGATCACTATGAAGAAAAAAGAAGATCTAAAGAGTGAAAAATACAGAAATGAAGAAACCCTTGCCGGAGAAAGAACCAGATCTGAATTTGAGTGGGAAATTAAATGCATTTTCAAATTTATATGTCAGACCGACAATACATATGTCAGAAATTCAAATTTTTTAAAAAGAACAGAAAATAAAATTTAAGATGAGTTGACACAAATATCCGACACTCTGACATATATACTCTCCAGTTCCAATGAGTATTTTAAAATTGCATTTAATGTTATTCAAGTGATTCAAGCTGTTTAATATTACGAAATTTTAGACTATATTCTACATTCTTAGTATTCAAGTATATTTATATTATATATATATATATAAATATATACTTATACAATAAATAAATTGATATATTATTATGTATCATTTAAAATATATTCATAGTCTGTTTATTATTATTATTTTCTTAATTACTCGAGTATTTAGTTTTCATTTCCTAGTATCAATGGGATATTCTTTAATATTTTATTAATATTTGAAGAATATTCTAATATTAAACCTGATTATCATAATTAAATTAGTCTTGTTCTTAATTATTGCAGTAATTATTCTACATTTGTATATATTAATGGGATTTTCTCAATTAATTTGTTATTATTTCAAGAATATTCATGTGTTAAACCTTATTATCAATATTAAATTAATACACACTATGAACATATTTTAAATTATACATAATAATACATCATTTTATCTAATATATAGTCATATATAGTTTTAATAATATATATATTAATATCATTTCCTTAATTACTTGAGTAATTAATCTTCTTTATATTAATGGGATATTCTTTATTATTTTCTTATTATTCCAAGAATATTCCAATATTAAACATGATTATGATAATTAATTTAGTTAATTATTTGAGTACTTAATTTACATTTGTATATATTAATGGGATTTTCTCAATTAATTTCTTATTATTTCAAGAATATTTCAATGTTAAACCTTTTTATCAATATTAAATTAATATATATTATTAAAACTATATATGGCTATATATTAGATAAAATCATATATTATTATGTATAATTTAAAATATGTTCCTAGTGTGTTTATTAATTTTATTTTCTTAATTATTCGATGTTTGTTTTGCACACATATATAAACACAATCATAAATTTACACACGCATTACAAGAACTTACAAAAACACATATGCACACACATGCACAACCCTAAACCAAACTGAAGAAATATGTTGCTTCTTTATTGAAAACATCATGTTCAACGCATGTATGATATATGTACTCAATCTGTGTATATGTAACACATTGAATTTACATGTGTAATATTTATATTAAGCTTGTTGGGAGCAAACCCTAAACCCTAAACCCTAAACCCTAATATGTAACACAATGAATTTACTCATGTAATATGTATGTATGTCTGTGTGTATACACGTGTGCATGTATATATGTGTACTCTGTATGTATATATGTGTACTCTGTATGTATATATGTGTACTTTCTGTCTTCTCTCATACATACACACCATGCATGATCCATGTTAATATGTACTGTCTCTCTTCTCTCAAACATACACACCATGCATGATCTATAATATGTACTCGGTCTCTCTAATATTATGTACTAATATGTATGTATGTCTGTGTGTATAATACACACCATGCATGATCCATATTAATATGTACTGTCTCTCTTCTCTCATATACTATGTATGTATATCTGTGTATAATATGTGTAAGTATATATGTGTACTAATATATGCAATGTGTACAAAAATAATTTTTCAACACTCTCTCTTCTCTCATACATACACACCATGCATGATCCATCCTAAATCCAAAACCCTAAACCCTAAACCCTAAACCCATGTAATATGTGTGTATGTCTGTGTGTATACACGTGTGTATGTATATATTATGTGTATTAATATATGCAATGTGTACACATGAAACTTTAACACTCTCATGGACACACACATGTTAAATCCCTGCATGATTTATATTTTTGAGGTGTATGTGATACACCCACACACACGCACGCGCTAATAATATAATGAAAGAATATTCGTTTAGGGCGAATCTATATTTTATTCTTTTTAGGGTTTAAGTATATTCTCAGAAGGAATATTCTATTAGGGTTGATATATATATTTAATTCCTTTAGGGTTTAGGTATATTCTTAGGGTTTCAAGAGGCGGCGGCTGTGAAATCGGCGGCGGCGGCTGTGCACACAGGTGAGATCTGTGTGTGTGTGTGTGTGTGTGTATGTATGTATATATGTATAGGAGTGTGCGTATAATTTTTTTTCTTAGTTTTATCTCTCGCACACACACGCACACTCCTGTGTATGTATATGTGTCTGTATGATTTATTTGTTTCGCTCACACACGCATACACACGATATACATATACACATATATATATATATACCTATATACATATATACATACATATATTATGTGTACCAGTATCTGTAAATTTTTTTTATTGATCTTGCTTTACACACACACACACACACACACACATATATATATATATATATATATATATATTATGTGTACCAGTATCTGTAAATTTTTTTTATTGATCTATCTCTCCCACACACACGCGCACTGCTTTACACACACACACACACACACACAGATATATATATATATATATATATATATATATATATATATATATATATATATATATATATATATAATCAATGCATATTAACAAATAGTATACAACACTAGTTTATATATATGCTTATATATTCATAATATACACACATATATATATGTGTGTGTTTATCTGTATAATTTTATTTATTTATTAGTTTTATCTCTCGCACACACACGCACACTCCTGTGTATGTATATGTGTGTGTGTGTGTGTTTGTTTATCTGTATGATTTTATTTGTTTCGCTCACACACGCATACACACAATATACATATACACATATATATATACCTATATACATATATACATACATACAACACTAGTTTATATATATGCTTATATATTCACAGACTCTCTCTCTTTCTCTATAGATTATATATCTATATACACACATATATATGTGTGTGTTTATCTGTATAATTTTATTTATTTATTAGTTTTATCTTTGCACACACACGCACACTCCTGTGTATATATATATGTGTGTGTGTGTGTTTGTTTATCTGTATGATTTTATTTGTTTCGCTCACACGCATACACACGATATACATATACACACATATATATACCTATGTACACACATATATTAGGTGTACCAGTACTGTATAAGTTTATTTATTTATCTATCTCTTGCACACACACGTACACTCCTATACATACATACATACATACATATATATACACACACACACATATATATGTGTGTGTTTTTATCTCGCTAAGCCCCTCGAGCGGCGGGATTAATCCCGCCGCTATATAGTTGGGGCCATGGCGGCGGGATTAATCCCGCCGCCGAGGCCCTTCAGGCATGGGTGAGCGGCGGGATTAATCCCGCCGCCGAGGCCCTTCACGCAGGCTATGGGCGGCGGGATTAATCCCGCCGCTCTACGACAAACCGAAGAGCGGCGGGATTAATCCCGCCGCCCATAGCCTGCGTGAGGGGCCTCGGCGGCGGGATTAATCCCGCCGCTCATCCATGCCCTGCGCGGAATGCGGCGGGATTTATCTCGCCGGCAATGGCCTGTGTGAAGGTTCTAATGGGCGGGATTAATCCCGCCGGATTCCGCGCAGGGCATTTACAGGGAATGGGCGGCAGGATTAATCCCGCCGCTCTTCGGTTTGTCGTAGAGCGGCGGGATTAATCCCGCCCCAGGGAATTCACGCAGGACATGAACGGCGGGATTTATCCGGCCCCACGCTCATGCCCTTCGCGGAGGGCGGCGGGATTAATCCCGCCGTTCATGTCCTGCGTGAATTCCCTGGGCGGCGGGATTAATCCCGCCCCACCCATCCCTGTTCAAAAATGCCGCAGCCAATATATATGTGTGAGCGCATGATTTACGAGAGGGCGGCGGGATTAGCCTCCGAACCTTCATTACCCGGTGGCGAGATTAATCTCCGAACCTTCATTACCCCATTGGTATGTTGAATCAATCCCGACTAACTCTGTCTGAGACGGAGAAGGTTTACAAAATACCAATGGAGGGAACCGAGAAGGGTGGTGGGATTAATTTCACCATCCCTTACATGGTGGGCGGGATTAATCCCGCCGCGTACGCATGCCCTGCGCGGAATCGGGCGGGATTTATCCCGCCGCCATTGGCCTGCCTGAAGGGCCTAGGCGGCGGGATTAATCCCGCAAGATTTCGCACAGGGCATTGGCGTTCGGCGGGATTAATCCCGCCGACTAAGGCCCGAGTGAAGGGCCTGGGAGGCGGGATTAATCCCGCCGACGCCAATTGCCCTGTGCGAAATCGGGCGGGATTATCCCGCCGCCATTGGCCTGCCTGAAGTGCCTAGGCGGCGGGATTAATCCCGCCCGATTCCGCGCAGGGAATTGGCGTCCGGCGGGATTAATCCCGCCGCATAGGGACCGAGTGAAGGCCCTGGGCGGCGGGATTAATCCCGCCGAGTCTTCAATGCCTGTTGGAGAATGAATCCGCCACCCTTCCTTTTTCTCCATTGGTGAGTGGACCAATCCCAAACGTTTCTGTCTGAGACGTAGAAGGTTTACAACATACCAATGGAGGGACTGGGAAGGGTGGGAATTCATTTAACCATCCCTTACATGGTGGGCGAGATTAATCCCGCCTCCTTTCTGGAGTCACTGAAGGGGTGTGAGAAATAAATCCTGCCCAGTTCTCTCTGAGACCGAGAAGGGTGGCAAGATTAATTCCGCACTCCCGTTCAAGGCCTCCAGAAAGGTGGCGAGATTAATCCCGCCCACTCTTTCAGGAGGCATTGAAGGGGTGGCGAGATTAATCCCGCCGCACCTTCCATGTGAATATATATGTGTATTAGTATATATAAGTTGCATATCTCATTTTATTTACTTTTATCATCTTTCATAATATTTCGAGTAAAAGCTAGGAATCTATGTAAAACTGTCCAGAGCTCACATTTGTGGTGGTTCTAAAACGAAATGTTATCTTTCTTTTGCACTAACACAAATGTGAGCTTCGGACAGTTAATTACGTCTACTTCTCTCTGTGTATTATTTTTGTATATTCGGGTTTATACAAGTGTGTGTGCGTTTTTATATAATTTATATTTATAGTGTATTATTTTGCAGAAGGACGATTTGATCAAACAAGGAGATCGAGTCATTAGTATGGAGTCGTCGTCAAATTCTGGGTAAGAATTAAAATAAAATCTGTTATACTCGGATACTTGAACTAATCATTTTTGTATTCAGATGTGGAATTGAGGTGACATTAAAGACAAGAGCAGGAGAAGAGATGGGCAGGGGGATTCTGGAATCAACTTGGCCATATTTTAAGATAAATGGGAAGCGCATTGGAGCAACCATGGTTGCTGTCAAATTAACCTCTGTCACATCTCATGGACAAGCAAAACAATGGAAAGTGATTCGCTAGTCAAGCACCCGAAAGCAGGCTGCGAACCCAGATTGGACGATGCTCGACAGATATGCCTTGTTCCATCCAATGTCACGTTCTCGGATCCAGAGGTCGTCAGTTACAACATTAATCTCGGGTGGTTTTGTCGACTTGTGGATAATGACGTTCACGTGTTCACTAATGATGTTGACCTTGGAGTTCTTCTTCAACTCAACGAAAGCCCATCTATGGAGGGGATCCATCTGGATGTCTACTTCGAAGATCTTCAGACTCATCGAGTAGGTGTATTGTCAGGAGATATTGCTTCACAATACAGAAAATCAGCAAGTGGAGCAATCTTCCCTCTTCACATTGAAGAAGAACACAGCGACATCATAAGGGAGATTGAGAGGTGGCTCGGTCTCAGGTTCTCTACAGATCACGTTCAATTTGCTTAGGAAGCTTCGGGAGCTGGGAGTGTGCCGAGAACACTAGAACAGCTGCAGTCGGGGATCACACATGTTGATTCGGATCGCAAAAGAAAATCATCAATCGTTTTGTCAGCTGCACCTGTGGCATCTCATGCTGCAATAAGTCACAAGGAAATGATGTTGGATGATAAGATTTATCCTTGTAGGGTTAAATATTGCAGCGTCAACCCAAACTTCAATTACAGGCCACTCAACCAGGAACGTGTAGCTGAGCTCATGGAGAAGATGAAGGACGACAATTCTTATACCGTTCCACATAATGCTGTTTTGTGTCCATACTATGAAAGAAGGAAGGGTGCTGACAAAGTCTGGATCACAACACCAGAACAACTCATGAAGATTCAGACGGAGAATAAAAGATCTATCAAGTACTACATCATTAGTGGCCAGCACACAATAACGGCAGCCCAACGACTTCTCGATGAACACAACAAAGGAACGATGGCAACAAAACTTTCCGAGCATACCCGTGAGAAGCTGACAAAAAGATCGGCGTTTTTAGCTAAGCCGAATCTCACAATCGAGCAGTACCATAAGTTATCGGCGGAATGGGACGCTGCCGACACCAACCACTACAACAGCAAAATATGGGAGAAGTTTAAACACACGCGAGCCGTGTGGGAATCTCTTCAGCGACCACAAAGAGCTACCGCAGGGAATACACAATCTGCGGAATACCGGGTAAGCAAATTGTTTGGGCGGGATTTATCTCGCCGGTATATTAATCTGTCTTTTTCCTCAGAGAGTTGAAGAAATTGCAGCAGTTGATTTTGCCCAGGTGGGCGGGAAGGAAACATCATTTCTGATGATGTTGATTTCTTGCCCCGAAGATAGGATCTTTGCCAAATGGTTGGGGATTATGGAATCCTTTTCAAAAGGAACACTGAAGAAGAAGCAGACAAGTGAAGGGGAGCCCTCAGAAAAGTCTGCAAAGAAACCCAGTAAGACGCCGAAGGCTAAGTCTGTTCAATCTACAAAGGATGTAGACAACGATTTCAAGCTCACATGGTTGAAGCCTTTAAATGGAACAACGATGGAGGAGATGGAAGTCTTGGCTGATTTGGTGATCGATGGCAAACTACAAATTAATAACAGCAGCCCAACCTCTCCTTTTCATCTCAAGGCAATGGAGTTGAAGACGGTCAGGCATTTCAAGGAGTGGTTGGGAATACACTGCCACAAACTGGGTTGGACCTCGACTTCAACATATGAAGAGGTCAGCAAATATTTGCATGTGACGAACGATGATATGCTTGTCGAATGGGTGAACCAATCGGAAGATCTAGGCAAGAATCTATTGCACGCCAACGCCAAAAAGGAGAACATTGGGATGACGCCTTCTCTTATGGCAGTCCTTCAGCAGCGGAGAACCGAATTGAACCTTATAAAGGAGGATGCTACGAATCACGACAAGCCCTACAGATGTTTGTTGTTAGATTCGGAGACTTTATGGGGTAACATCACTGCTTGTAGGAAACCGTTTCAATTGTTCGTGATGGATCGGCGGGTGTCAAAAAATCTTTCGACAGATAGGGCACTAGAGGATCTGGTGGAGAAACTTAGCCGTGCAAGCATATACATAGAAGGTATTTATTATTGAATTCATGCTTGCGCTCTTCACTGATACCTACTTTTTCAGGTATTTATTTCTTGATTCTTGCTCATGTCACCGATACTTTTGCCTTCGCCTTCGCCAAGAAGAATAGACATCGTTGGACAGGATTTTATATGAACGATGCTAATCCCAAGTGCATTGATACTGTTGTTCACTTGGTTGTTAGGAATGCGCCAAACAATTTCAAGCTTCCAAATGACTGGCCAGGCATCTGTTTGCACTCCAACGGCCCTGAACCTCCATCCGATACACCGATAGGTATGAGTGACGTATTCGGCAATGTACGTTATCCAAACATTACAAGTCAAGCGGCACGGAGCATCGTCAACTTGATCAGGGGTCCTCACAGTGATGCGTGGGTTTTTGACTACTGCACTAGGGGGTCCGTCTTGAAGGAGTGTTACCTTCGGCATACATGTGTGTTTGCCGTTGAGAAGGATAAGACCATGGTTGAGGACCTGAACAAGTGGATAGATTGGGTCTCAACTGAGTACCCCAACGATCCATAAAGGCGTATTTGAGAAAGTTCCCTCCAGATAAGTGCGATAGCTCTGAAGGTGAATCTGGTTCAATCTCGGAGTCTGAGAACGAACATCAATCAGATATTAGACCGGAAGTTATCTCGAGGAGTACAGAACATTCGCACACTCCAGGACCCATGGAAACATCAATAGAAGATGCAGAAGATCTTGAACCATCTCACAAGCGGCTTAGACCTTCTTCGCCTCATTCAGAAGGTAATAGCGAAGAAGAATTGATAATGAATTGATAGAGTGATGAATAGTTGTAAATGAGTGTAACATAAGGCATTTTTGTATATTTCTTTTATATTTGTACAGAAAATAAATTCTCAAGGATTAATGAAGCTTTTAGTTCAAACATGGGTCACACATTAACAAGGTAAATAATATACCTTGATAATTTTAAGGTCAGCTAATTATCATTTTGCAGATGTAATGAAATAATTGAGAACATGGATTTTCAGCATTGCCATGAGGTAAGAGAGGGGTTTGGCGACAATTTCTTGTGCCACATGTCAGAATGACAGAGTTCATGCAGGAAATGGATAATAATGCAGCTCAAAACATCGTTACCATGGGGGCCACTTCAGTTTTTGCATCATCATTTTTATTGGCTTCAGTTCCGAAATCAATTTCTTCAGCGCATGCAATATCTGAATCTTGTAAGGATGATGTACAATTAAATGATGAAGGGATAGGCAACGAAATAGTGGCAACGGATAAATGTGAAAGGGAGCAAACAAGTGATTTGCAAAGTATTCAAGAGGCAACGCTATCTCATGTTACTCATGGCCATATTGTGTTGTTGGATGTCAATGGTGTTCTGCTTCATCGACAAAGGCCCGAGGATAGAAAAACAGAAATCAAACAAGGAGATTTCATTCCTTGTCATGGTAAATTTCGATATGATATTATTTTTCGTCCAGGGTTGGATCGTCTCTTTCAAAAGCTTAAGGAGATGGGTGCGCTTGTGGGGATTTGGTCATGCATGCAGATTCATAACTTAACACCGCTGTTGATTTACTTAAGAAACATTGTAGTGTTGCAGAAGAGGTGATTCGTAAAGATTGGATTTTTGACCAGCGAATGTGTTATAAACCTCTCGAATTTCACAATATAAGAAAGGAAAGCAAGCCATACTTCTTCAAGAATGAAAGAATAATTGGGACTCTGGGGAGATCAGTCGCTTAAGGATAACGAAGAATGCACATATCTTAGTAGTAGACGACTCTCCTCAGAAGGCTATGCTCAACCAAAACATTGCTTGTATTCATCCAATCACTTTCGATCCATATTCTTGATATTGATATCATGGATGAGCTAGTGAACTACTTGGATACGTGCCTCAGAAAGAAGAAATCTCGAAAATTTTTGTGAGCAGTATCCACCGTATCATAATTTCCTGAAGCTTTTCTTTCTCGTGATATTGAATTTTATAAAATGAAGGATAGCAACCGGGCGCTTTATTAATATATATTCTTAAGGAACGTCAGTTTTTAGATGAGCCTTTATGCAGACCTTCTCTTATCACATCTTATGTATTAACAAGGATGGCAACTCCCAATTGCATTCGTGAGAGTGTTAAGTGGTGGCAACAACATCAAGATATTGACCAAAATGATTTGATTAATCCGGAGAGTGATGATTTAGACAAAATGAAAAGATTTCTTTGTATGATAGAAAGAAAGTATTTATAAAAAATTAACATGTTGATAAGAAAATGATTTCATTTGTAATTATGTTGATAGTATTTCTTCATTATTGTAAACTATTTTTAGAATAATATGAATATTCTAAGATATTTTAGGAATATTCCTTACTAAGTAAGGTTATTGAAGGATTAATTAATTAATTAATTAATATTTAAGGCTTAATTACATATTAATTAAATGATTAATTAATAATTAAAACTTAAGTATTAATTAGTAATTTATTTTATATTCCCATTTTCACGTATCATGCCCACTTTAGTTACAACGTGCATAAGAGTAACTAAATGGCTTATTGCACATGAGTTATTCTAAATATGGAGCTAGAGTTTAAGTTACAATCACTTTTTAGAAACTTCATGTCTTAAATATGTAGTTTCTGCAAGGGCATTGCTAAGAAGGCACCTTATGTCTCATCCTAATGCTTGTCATGCTAGATAGCTTGTTGAATCTTAACAAGCATTCTCATAGTTTTAACTTAGTGGGTTGACTACTTATGTAAAGATTGTGGGATATGTGAAAAAAAAAGACCCAAGCGAATTATGATCAGGGGCCTTATAACAATTGGCCCTTTACCTTGTTGGCTTAAGGGGAAAGGGAAAGGTTGACAAACAGTTAAATCCCATGTGGTATGGCCATCCCACACAAGCATGACGTTTAGCTAATGCCATTTTTAAATATATGCTTTGGAAACCATTTTAGAAGTGGAAGGGAAAGAGCTTCACACTTGGTGTCATAGTTTTTACTATGACTCGACCCTTTACTTTGGGGTTTGACTGTTGTTACCTACCGAGTTGTGTGGCGAATCTTGGTTGTAGTGAGAAACAGCCCCGCTTAGTGCACTTAGGTGTTTAGGGGTAGTCCGTCCAGCTGTCACTAGGTACCTTGAGAAACTCTAGGCGAAGGTAGTACTTACCCTCTAGAAACTCTCCCCAGTTTGATGTTACAAAAGATAGGTTTTTCATTGAATATAACTTGTCAAAAAGGGTTAGGGACACCCTAGGGTTGACCTAACCCTAGGGTTGCCCTAACCCCACGCCCTAATACCCCCCCCTAAGGGGTTAGGTTTAGGGTTAGGTTAGGACAACCATTTTCTCTAAGGGCTGGCATTTCCGTGCCAGCCCACTTACTCATTTAGGTAAACAAGGGGGGGGGGGGGGGGGGGGGTCCGTCACATAAATAAGGTAGAGTATATGTAGTGAGGCTTCCTGGGTTCAAAAGAGAGCTCGTTAACCTCCTACCGGTGCAAGCTAAGCTTGTGTCGTCAAGGTGCAACCCTCCGTTGTGCCGCCCAAACTTCCACATGACAGGGGTACAACCCACCCTAGGGTTAAACTATCCTTATCGTTAGCAGGATCTTGCCTTTGAGATAGGGGCACGTCACTTCCAAGGAGTTAGTCAGATTCCTTGGTCCGAAAACCTGCTCGCAAGCTCAAAGGCATTGCCCGAGTTCCCGTTCCACCAAACTAGTGGTTGAGGCCTTGCTCCGGCCGCCTCAACCACGCCAAGCTAGGAACGACACCTAAAGCTCGGTTAGTCCATGTACCCTAATTCACAAGGTGAGTCTCATTCGTGGGCTTAATCAGTTAGGGGTTTGAGTTCCTAAGGCTTGGGTTCCTAATATGGGTTATTTTACCAGATTCCGTGGGGTTTCCAAAGAGGGGATTCCAGGGTTGGCACCTAGGAAGCCGCCTTTGTGGCACCAGGTAAAAACTTGACAATTGGCCATGTTCAAACATCCACTCCCAACATCTTTCTTACCTTTTTTCATTTTAGTGTAGAGTTCCCACCTTGCTTGACTTACCTTATTTGATTTAATTGTGTAGTCCTAAAGAAAGTTAAAGCCAATAAAAAAATATTAATAAATAATGGTTTACACTAATGAAAAAAGAGGTACAACATTAGGAAATTAACTCACAACTAACACATTGATTTAGAATGTTTAACCTTCAAAAGATTTTAAAAATTTCAATAACTCTAAATTTTGTTTCAAAAGTGAAGACCTTTTTAAAAGTCTAATGGTTGGGCTAATGGCTAGGTTTTAGAGGGGCCAAAACATCAATTAGTCAATAATTTATTATTTAAAAAATATTAATATTAATTAATAGGAATTTTTTATTACCCCTTAACCATCATATTACAACTTTTGATGTATGTTTTAACCATAACTCTTTCTTGTGACATCTCAATATAAACAATATAATACTCTCAACATCTATAGTTAAGTAGGATGGGTCTCATAGAAGTGCAACATGCAAGGCATGACCGAGGTCGTGTCTTGGGCCTACTAGTGCACAACTTCATTAAATGTCCACACATATCACAAAGTCAAACCTTTTAAATCAATTTTACTCAAACTGTCATAATTTTTATTATGAGTGTTCTTTACTTTGGACGTTGACTGTTGTTACTTACTGAATTATGTTGATAAGCTTTAGGTGTTGTAAAAAATATGTTCTTAGTGCACTTGGGTATTTAATGATGGTCCGGTCGGGTGTCATCAAATATTTGCAAGAAAACTCTAGGTGAAGTTAGTACTAACTCTTACCTTTATTTTCTGTGTTTCGATTGGGTTATTGATTAGTTTTAGTGAATTTAGCATGTTGAATGTGGGTAGAAGGGTTGACTTAACCCTAGGGTTGCCCAAACCCCACACCTCAAACCCCATGGGTTAGGGTTTAGGGGTTGATGGGGCCATTAAGTTAAATTCACCAAGTATATTCTCATTGGGAATGAGATTCAATGCTAGCCCACTTTATAAAATAGGAAAACAGGGGGGGGGCTTTGTCACATATATTAACTAGTAAGTAATGCAATGATAGCTCATGGGTTCATGACTGAGTTAGTTATTTTTTACCGGTGCAAGCTTTAGCTTGTGTCGTTAAGGCATAGCCCTCTATTGTGCCGCCTCAACTTCTAGACAATAACGTCCCACCTTCAGGGTAGTTTGCCTTTAATGGCGAGTCCATGCTTGGGAGGTTTTGTCGAAAATCACATTCCAAGGATCAGGTTGGGCATGTCTTTAGCCTTCTCCTTCACGTCAAATTAGGAGTAGCATGCATAACTAAGCAAGATTGTCATAGTTTTTATTATGACTCCCCAACTTTAGACATTGACTATTGTTACCTATTGTACTATGTTGATAAGTCTTAGGTGTAGAGGAAACAAGCCTGCTTAGTGCAATTGGGTATCTAATGATGGTCCGACTGGGTGTCATTAGGTATTTGTAGGAAACTCTAAGTGAAGCTAGCACTTTCATCTAGAAAACTCTTACCTTAGTTCTGGTGAGTTCGGCATGTCGTATATGTTTAGAAATACCCCTAGGTTTGATAGGTTAGGGTTTAGGGGTCGATGGATAACTCACTAAGTATATTCCTTCTGGAATGAGATTCTATGCCAACCACTTATGTAAACAAGAAAACAGGTGCTCTTCTGCCAATGCAAGCTTCAGCTTGTGTCATTAAGGTACAACCCTCTGTTGTGCTGCCCTAACTTCCAAATGACAGGGGTACTTCCCACCTTTGGGGTAGCTCACCCTTAATGTTGGTGAATCCATGTTTGGAAGGTTTTTGTCGGAATGCACGTTTCAAGAGGCATAGATTGAGGCATGTCTCCAGCCTCCTCCTCCATGTCAAGCTAGGTGTAGCAAGCAAGGCACATTCGTGTCCTTGTCCAACCGTGGGCGTGGAATCTTGTTTGACAGATTCACACTACCCAGTTCCTAAGAGTTCACTAAGGGGTTCTAGAGTTGGCATTTAGGAGTCATGTTTGTGGCACTTGGTGCAACTCTTAAATCTAAGAGCAGTGTCACATGGAGATGTGACACTAAGCTAGACGTCACACGATACAACGCTCGAGGCACGCCCTTTGGGGTTGTGTCATGGGTTTGTTGCCAAGGGGTTGGATACTCTAGCAAACAAGCATGTTTGTGCTCACACTAGGGTGCTAAGGGGTACTTGGAATCCATGGGTTAAACAACTTAAGCTTATTAACATAAGCCCTTTTTGTGAGGCACTCACAAGATCATATACTTAGAGTTATCCAAACCTAGCCTTAAGGAGTTTGCTTAGCAAAACATTCGTGTCTGCCTACGGCACACACTCATGTCCTCACTAAGTACTAGCCCTAGGTCTAGGGTATGACTTGGCCACTCAAACCCTTAAGGGTTAGTCGTGGTTCAAGGTACCCATTTGTCGCCCTAAAGGGGTTGTTCCCGGATGAGGGTGATTCCTCAAGGTACCCCTTGTCGCCCTAAAGGGGTTGTTCCCCGGATGGGGTGATTCCTCAAGGTACCCCTTGTCGCCCTAAAGGGGTTGTTCTCCCGGATGAGGGTGATTCCTCAAGGGGTAAGTGACGATGCCTTAGCTATGTCACGGGGGCATGTGTGAGACACATATCCTTTGTGGGGTTAGGGCATGAGCATGTCTAGGTCTACTGGGATAGGATCCTAAAGTCTACTCAGGATATCCTCTAGGGTTCTTGAGTTAAAACTCTGACAAAGACACATCCATGTCCTACTCAGGATATCCCTCTAGGGTTCCTGAGTTAAAACTCTGACAAAGACACATCCATGTCCTTATTTCCTGAGTTAAAACTCTGACAAAGACACATCCATGTCCTTATTTAATTATGGGCGTGGGATCTTAACTAAGATGTTTTTAGTGTAAGGATCATGCGTTATTTTTTGCTTTTCACAGGACTTAAACCCGAGACCTTTTGGCTAACACACACATGTGTTAACCAACTGGTCCGTATGATCCTGAATGCTGAACTACACCATCAACAGCAAGGCGTATATTCATACGCATGTTCCAAACCACACATTCCATACCAATTGTGGATCACACATTCCAGACCAGTGTGGACCATACAATTCTCAGGACCTCAGATATATAAACAGGGTTCCAGTTCCAGGTTTCTCAGAATCATTCAACACCAGTCTTCGGCCTTGTGTTTCATTTTGTATTCATTTCTTTCTTAAATACAATTTCCTCCTTTCAAGGTTCCACCCTTGTTTTAAAGGTTTCGCTCTTTGCACAAGGTCATGACATTTGAATGATTCTGCGGTAGTGACAAGCTTCTGTTTCCGCTTGTCATCAATCCCATTTTCTTCTTTCTTCTTCTTTTCAATTTTCTTTTCGATTTTTTTTTTTTCTTTTTCTTTTCTGATTTTCTTCTCTTTTTCTTTTTTCTTTCTTCTTCGACTCATCATGTCCAAGCATGCTCTTCATGAGTAAGTTGCTGCCCTCCAGTAGCAGCTCAAACAACTACACCTGGAGAATGATCAGCTTCGACAGCTGCAAGTTCTCCAGAGCCGAAGATCAGCATGCTCGAAAAGTTTGATGGTACACGATCAAAGTTCCGAGGTTTTCTCAATCAAGTTCGTTTGTGGATCGTGATGCAACCGAGGCGCTATAGCACAGAACCCATTAAGGTTGGATTGATCGGATCGCTGCTTTCTGGTTCTGCTCTTTCATGGTTCTCAGCCTTGCTGGAGAACAATGATCCGATCCTTGGGAATTTTGACGAGTTTGTGGAACGGTTCACGGAGATGTTAAGTGACGTGGATCGTGAGAGTGCTGCCATCACCAAACTCCGTCAGCTTCACCAAGGAGGTATGTCGGTAGCAAAGTACGCATCGAAGTTTCAACTTCTTGCTTGTGATGTCACATGGGGAGATCGTGCTCTCAAGGAGGTTTTCCGGTCGGGGTTGCAAGACGAGGTCAAAGACATGTTGCTGAATTTTGCGGTTCCGAAAAACCTCACTAGCATGATCGAGTTGGCAATTTGTTGTGACAACCAGTTGATCGAGCGGAAACAAGAACGTCGGCATCCTTCTTTCTTCTTGGTGCCGTCTTCTTCTATTTCTGCAGTCCCTGTTCCCTCATCTGCTGATTCATCATCTTCCTCAGTAGAACCATCTCCGATGGAATTAGGGCGATCACGCCGAGGCAAGCTTTTGTCAACCGAACGTCAGAAGCGGATTCAGTACAAGCTTTGTTTGTATTGTGGGGACCCGTACCACAAGTTGGAGAATTGTCATCGACGTCCAAAACAAACTCGTGAAGTGGCCCTTGCTGTGCTACCGGGAAACGAGAAGATCCAGCCCGAATAGGAGCTGTTCGGCTGGATTGCCGTGGAACAACTCATGTTCCTCAAGGCTCTTCACTCATAACATCTTCCCTTCCTCATCTTGGATCCATTCCATCCACGAAGGTGTGCAAGCCGTTTCATTTCCGGTGCAGCTGAAGACACCAGAGGTGGAGTTCTCTGGTAAAGCTTTGGTGGATAGCGGAGCGAACGCAAATTTCATCGACAAGAATTTTGTTGTCAAGCACAGGATCCGTCTACATCCTTTGAAGACTCCTAGTTCTGTACGGGTCGTTGATGGACGAGATATCAAATCTGGAGCGGTAACAAATGACACAGAGTTCATTGAGGTCGTTGCTTGCAGTGCTGTGTGCAACATCTCCTTCAGTGTTGTTTTTATTCCAGACTCTATGATTATCCTTGGTTTGCCATGGATCGAGTTGGTGGATCCTGGTTGGAGAGAACATTTCATGAACAGTTTCCCAGCTGTTTCAACTCCAGCCACACTCTTTGATTCCGATCCTGTTCCAGTTCCTCCTCCACTTCGAGTCTCGCATATCACCTTGAAGCAGTTCAAGAAAGATAGCCGACATGACCCAACATCCCTGTTCGCGATCAAAGTCTATCCCTGCTCTGCTAAGGATGTTTCTGTTCCTCTTGCCTTACCAAAGCAGTATGCCAATTTCGCAGACGTCTTCGACAAAAAGAAAGCTTCTGCCTTGCCACCGCACTGTGAGTACGACTGTCCTATCGATCTTGTTGAGGGTAAGCAGCCGTCCTCCGGTCCCATTTATGGTCTCTCACCAACAGAGTTGGAGACATTGAGGAAATACATTGAGGAGAATCTTATCACCGGATTTATCCGTCATTCGCGATCACCGACTGGTGCTCCAGTATTCTTGTTTTCAAGAAGGATGGAAGTCTCCGGCTCGTGGTGGACTACCGAGATCTAAATAAGGTCACCATTCCAAACAAGTATCCTCTCCCGCTCGTCTCCGACATGCTCGACGTCTTTCGAGTGCCCAGTACTTCACAAAGATTGACTTAAGAGGAGCATATAATCTCATCCGAATTCGAGAAGGGGATGAGTGGAAAACAGCTTTCCGTACATGCTACGGACATTTCGAGTACGTAGTAATGCCGTTCGGCCTGACAAATGCACCTGCTGTGTTCCAGCACATGGCTAACGATATTTTCCAGGACTTCTTGGATTTGTTTATCATCATGTACCTAGACGACATCCTGATATTTTCCAAGACTCGAGAAGAACACAAACGGCATGTACAATTAGTCTTGGAGAGGCTCCGGAAGCACCACTTGTTTGCCAAGTTGGAGAAGTGCTCTTTCAGTCAGCAATCTGTCGAGTTCCTGGGGTACATCATTTCAGTTGAAGGTGTTCACATGGATCTTGCAAAAGTCTGGACTGTATTGGAGTGGGAAAGACCATCAAATGTTCGTGATGTTCGATGTTTCCTCAGGTTTGCGAACTTCTATCGACGTTTTGTTTGGGATTTCTCCAAGATTGCATTGCCATTGACGAAGTTGACTGGCAAGGATGTTCCATTTGTCTGGTCCTCTGAGGCTGAGGAGGCGCGAGTTCCTAAAGAAGGCATTCACCTCGGCACCTGTTCTTATCCATCCTGACCCTGCGAAGCCATATTTCGTGGAAGCTGATGCCTCTGACTTTACCATGGTGGAAGGAAGGTCCAGATCATCTTCTCCATCCCATTGCTTTCCATTCCCGCAAGTTCACTGCACCTGAGATCAACTACGATGTCTACAACAAGGAGCTGCTGGCGATCGTCGATGCCTTTGAGGAGTGGCACAGATTCCTTGAAGGTTCCCTGCATGTGGTTAAGGTGTATTGTGATCACAAGAACCTTCAGTACTAGGCAACAGCACGAGTTCTCAATCGACGTCAGGCGCGATGGCACAGTCTTGTCCCGGTTCTGATACGAGATTATTCATCGTCCCGGTCATCTAAATGGCAAAGCAGATGCCTTATCTCGTCGCAGTTACCTAGCTCCAGTACCATGTGAAATCCGATTTAATCAACAAAAATAAGTCATCCTGAGCTCCAACCAGTTGTTGGTAAACGCGCTTTCCCGTTCTTCTGCTCCGGTTGACACTTCGTTTTTGGATCTAATCTGAGAAAATCTCCCTCAAGACGAGTTTGCTCGTGATGTCCTTGCACATGTTTGACGAGTTCAGCCATTGTCTTCAGGGTCACAACTACGAGATTATGCTGCTTTCCATTTTCATAATGGGTTGCTGTACCACCACATCCAAATCTATGTTCCGGACAGAGAACTGAGGTTGCGAGCTGTCCAACACTGCCATGACAACACAGCTGCAGGACATTTTGGCATTCGGAAGACGATCGAGCTAGTACAATGGGTGTTCTAGTGGCCTCGGCTTTGCGTGTATGTTGAGAGATTTGTGCGATCTTGTGACACGTGCCAGCGTACAAAGCTTCCTCGTCATTGACCGGTTGGACTTCTACAGCCTCTTCCTATTGCTCAGCGGCCATGGTCATCCATCACCATGATTTCCTCACGGATTTACCGCCTTCTAGAGGTTTGAAGGAATGTTTAAAGTTATTCATGGGGCTAAATACAAGTGTACATAAAAACATCCCAACGGATTTTATATAAACCTACTCTTATTCCCATCCCTCTAAACCCAAGCATCGCTGAGTGTTCGAAGAAGAAAGTAAATCGATTCAGACCTTTACGGGTCTAGTCTCTCGCCCGGATACTGTCTCGAGCTTTAATCTCCAAACCACAACTCACAAGCACACACCAAAGAAAAAACAAACACAAACAAACGAGGCCAAACCAATCGCAGCAGATGCCCAAAGTAGCTCATGACAACCACTATAGAGGGTTTGATGCTGTCCTAGTCATTGTTGATCGATTCTCTAAGATGGCGCACTTTGTTCCCTGCAATAAGACATGTTCGGGTCCTGATGCTACAGATCTGGTGTACCGGGAGGTGTTCCATCTTCATGGTCTTCCTGATGAACTTGTCATGGATCGAGGTCCCCAGTTCACTTCGGCATTCTGGCGGAGATTCCTAGAACGGCTACGTATCACCGGGAAGCTGTCTACTGCACATCATCCTGAAATAGATGGACAATCGGAGCGCACGATTCAGACTCTGGAACAATATCTCCGGTGTTTCATTTCTCATATGCAAGATGATTGGGTCGATCTCCTTCCTGCTGCCGAGTTCGCGTACAACAACACGGCACACTCATCCATAAGTGTGTCGCCATTTTTCGCGTTCTCTGGTGTTCATCCTCGCTGGTCCTACAGCTTGCCCGTGGTTCCTGGCCTCACCACTGCTGCCGATGATCGTGTTGAGCATCTCTGACAGGTCCATGAAGAAGTGCAGTATCATCTTCAACGCGCTCGGGATTTGCAACAACAAGCTACTGATCGTTCCGTTCCTCTCCTCCAGCATTCACAATTGGTGACCAAGTGTGGCTCCTCCAGCGTCATTGGCCAACCACACGTCCCTGTGACAAGCTGGACTATCAACGCTTGGGGCCATTTCGCATCATTGAAAAACTCTCTGAGGTGACGTTTCGTCTCGAGCTTCACTATTTCGTGAAAGAGGAGATAGTGTAAGGATCATAGGTTATTTTTTGCCTTTCACAGGACTTGAACTCGAGACCTTTTGGCTAAAACACATGTGTTAACCAATTGGTCCGTATGATCCTAGATGCTGAACTACACCATCAACAGCAAGGCGTATATTCATACGCATGTTCCAGACCACACATTCCATACTAGTTGTGGATCACACATTCCAGACCAGTGTGGACCATACAATTCTCAGGACCTCAGATATATAACAGAGTTCCAGTTCCAGGGTTTCTCAGAATTATTCACACTAGTCTTCGGCTTGTGTTTCATTTTGTATTCATTTCTTTCTTGAATACAATCTCCTCCTTTCAAGGTTCCACCCTTGTTTTAAAGGTTTCGCCCTTTGCACAAGGTCGTGATAGATACTCTAGCAAGCATGCAATGCTTGTACTCACATTAAGATGCTAAGCATTGGGCATTCATTCAAGAGAGTTATGTCTCCTAATTGGATGTGTTATTGGCACACTCAACTAAAGGGGGGTCTCTCCTTGGGATCCAAGGGGTAAACAACCTAAGCTTATTAGTAAAAGCCCATTCATGAGACACTTGCAAGGTCGTGTATTTAGGGTTATCCAAACCTAGCCTTGGGGAGTTTACTTAGCAAAAACACTTGTGTTCGAATATGATGCCACACTCATGTCCCCACGATGCACACTCATGTCCTCAATAAGTACTAGCCCTAGGACTAAGGTATGAGTGACCACTCAAACCTACCTGATGCCACAAAGGCAACTTGCTAGATGCCAACCATAAAATCCCCTCTCTGAAACACCATGAAATCTGATAAAGTAACCCATATTAGAAACCCAACCCTTAAGAGCTTAAACCACAACTGACCAAAGTCCGTAAACGAGGCTCACCTTGTGAATCAGGATACACAGACTAGCTGAGCTATAGGTGTTGTTCCTAGCTTGGCGTGGTTGAGGTGGTTGGAGCAAGGCCTCAACCACTAGTTATGCGGAACGTGAACTCGAGCAATGCCTTTGCAAGTTTTCAGACCGAGGAATTTGACTACTCCTTGGAAGTGATGTACCCGATCACAAAGACAAGATCTTACCAATGATAAGGAAGTTTAACCCAGGTGAGACATACTCCTGTTGTGTGGAAATTAAGGCGACACAATAAAGGGTTGCGCCTTGATGACACAAGCTTAGCTTGCACCGATAGGAGATTAACGAGTTCTCTTTTGAATCCAAGAAGCCTCATTACACATACTCACCTTATTTATGTGACGGAGCCTCCCCCCTGTTTTCTTAAATGAATAAGTGGGCTGGCACGGAAATGCCAGCCTTAATGAAATAAGATGCATAAACCCTAACCCTTAGAGGGGTATTAGGGCATGGGGTTAGGGCAACCCTAGGTTAAGTCAACCCTAAGGGTGTCCATAACCCTTTTTGATAAGCTTTACCTTTATGCACGTTGTAACTAAAGTGGGCATGATACGTGAAAATGGGAATATAAATAAAATACTAATTAATACTTAAGTTTTAATTATTAATTAATCATTTAATTAATATGTAATTAAGCCTTAAATATTATTAATTAATTAATTAATCCTTCAATAACCTTACTTAGTAAGGAATATTCCTAAAATATCTTAGAATATTCATATTATTCTAAAAATAGTTTACAATAATGAAGAAATACTATCAAACATAATTACAAATGAAATCATTTTCTTATCAACATGTTAATTTTTTTATAAATACTTTCTTTCTATCATACAAAGAAATCTTTTCATTTTGTCTAAATCATCACTCTCCGGATTAATCAAATCATTTTGGTCAATATCTTGATGTTGTTGCCACCACTTAACACTCTCACGAATGCAATTGGGAGTTGCCATCCTTGTTAATACATAAGATGTGATAAGAGAAGGTCTGCATAAAGGCTCATCTAAAAACTGACGTTCCTTAAGAATAATATTATAAAGCGCCCGGTTGCTATCCTTCATTTTATAAAATTCAATATCACGAGAAAGAAAAGCTTCAGGAAATGTATGATACGGTGGATACTGCTCACAAAAATTTTCGAGATTCTTCTTTCTGAGGCACGTATCCAAGTAGTTCACTAGCTCATCCATGATATCGATATCAGAATATGGATCGAAAGTGATTGGATGAATACAAGCAATGTTTTGGTTGAGCATAGCCTTCTGAGGAGAGTCGTCTACTACTAAGATATGTGCATTCTTCGTTATCCTTAAGCGACTGATCTCCCATGAGTCCCAATTATTCTTTCATTCTTGAAGAAGTATGGCTTGCTTTCCTTTCTTATATTGTGAAATTCGAGAGGTTTATAACACATTCGCTGGTCAAAAATCCAATCTTTACGAATCACCTCTTCTGCAACACTACAATGTTTCTTAAGTAAACTCAACAGCGGTGTTAAGTTATGAATCTGCATGCATGACCAAATCCCACAAGCGCACCCATCTCCTTAAGCTTTTGAAAGAGACGATCCAACCCTGGACGAAAAAATATATCATATCGAAATTTACCATGACAAGGAATGAAATCTCCTTGTTTGATTTCTGTTTTTCTATCCTCGGGCCTTTGTCGATGAAGCAGAACACCATTGACATCCAACAACACAATATGGCCATGAGTAACATGAGATAGCGTTGCCTCTTGAATACTTTGCAAATCACTTGTTTGCTCCCTTTCACATTTATCCGTTGCCACTATTTCGTTGCCTATCCCTTCATCATTTAATTGTACATCATCCTTACAAGATTCAGATATTGCATGCGCTGAAGAAATTGATTTCGGAACTGAAGCCAATAAAAATGATGATGCAAAAAAGTGGCCCCCATGGTAACGATGTTTTGAGCTGCATTATTATCCATTTCCTGCATGAACTCTGTCATTCTGACATGTGGCACAAGAAATTGTCGCCAAACCCCTCTCTTACCTCATGGCAATGCTGAAAATCCATGTTCTCAATTATTTCATTACATCTGCAAAATGATAATTAGCTGACCTTAAAATTATCAAGGTATATTATTTACCTTGTTAATGTGTGACCCATGTTTGAACTAAAAGCTTCATTAATCCTTGAGAATTTATTTTCTGTACAAATATAAAAGAAATATACAAAAATGCCTTATGTTACACTCATTTACAACTATTCATCACTCTATCAATTCATTATCAATTCTTCTTCGCTATTACCTTCTGATGAGGCGAAGAAGGTCTAAGCCGCTTGTGAGATGGTTCAAGATCTTCTGCATCTTCTATTGATGTTTCCATGGGTCCTGGAGTGTGCGAATGTTCTGTACTCCTCGAGATAACTTCCGGTCTAATATCTGATTGATGTTCGTTCTCAGACTCCGAGATTGAACCAGATTCACCTTCAGAGCTATCGCACTTATCTGGAGGGAACTTTCTCAAATACGCCTTTATGGATTCGTTGGGGTACTCAGTTGAGACCCAATCTATCCACTTGTTCAGGTCCTCAACCATGGTCTTATCCTTCTCAACGGCAAACACACATGTATGCCGAAGGTAACACTCCTTCAAGACGGACCCCCTAGTGCAGTAGTCAAAAACCCACGCATCACTGTGAGGACCCCTGATCAAGTTGACGATGCTCCGTGCCGCTTGACTTGTAATGTTTGGATAACGTACATTGCCGAATACGTCACTCATACCTATCGGTGTATCGGATGAGGTTCAGGGCCGTTGGAGTGCAAACAGATGCCTGGCCAGTCATTTGGAAGCTTGAAATTGTTTGGCGCATTCCTAACAACCAAGTGAACAACAGTATCAATGCACTTGGGATTAGCATCGTTCATATAAAATCCTGTCCAACGATGTCTATTCTTCTTGGCGAAGGCGAAGGCAAAAGTATCGGTGACATGAGCAAGAATCAAGAAATAAATACCTGAAAAAGTAGGTATCAGTGAAGAGCGCAAGCATGAATTCAATAATAAATACCTTCTATGTATATGCTTGCACGGCTAAGTTTCTCCACCAGATCCTCTAGTGCCCTATCTGTCGAAAGATTTTTTGACACCCGCCGATCCATCACGAACAATTGAAACGGTTTCCTACAAGCAGTGATGTTACCCCATAAAGTCTCCGAATCTAACAACAAACATCTGTAGGGCTTGTCGTGATTCGTAGCATCCTCCTTTATAAGGTTCAATTCGGTTCTCCGCTGCTGAAGGACTGCCATAAGAGAAGGCGTCATCCCAATGTTCTCCTTTTTGGCGTTGGCGTGCAATAGATTCTTGCCTAGATCTTCCGATTGGTTCACCCATTCGACAAGCATATCATCGTTCGTCACATGCAAATATTTGCTACCTCTTCATATGTTGAAGTCGAGGTCCAACCCAGTTTGTGGCAGTGTATTCCCAACCACTCCTTGAAATGCCTGACCGTCTTCAACTCCATTGCCTTGAGATGAAAAGGAGAGGTTGGGCTGCTGTTATTAATTTGTAGTTTGCCATCGATCACCAAATCAGCCAAGACTTCCATCTCCTCCATCGTTGTTCCATTTAAAGGCTTCAACCATGTGAGCTTGAAATCGTTGTCTACATCCTTTGTAGATTGAACAGACTTAGCCTTCGGCGTCTTACTGGGTTTCTTTGCAGACTTTTCTGAGGGCTCCCCTTCACTTGTCTGCTTCTTCTTCAGTGTTCCTTTTGAAAAGGATTCCATAATCCCCAACCATTTGGCAAAGATCCTATCTTCGGGGCAAGAAATCAACATCATCAGAAATGATGTTTCCTTCCCGCCCACCTGGGCAAAATCAACTGCTGCAATTTCTTCAACTCTCTGAGGAAAAAGACAGATTAATATACCGGCGAGATAAATCCCGCCCAAACAATTTGCTTACCCGGTATTCCGCAGATTGTGTATTCCCTGCGGTAGCTCTTTGTGGTCGCTGAAGAGATTCCCACACGGCTCGCGTGTGTTTAAACTTCTCCCATATTTTGCTGTTGTAGTGGTTGGTGTCGGCAGCGTCCCATTCCGCCGATAACTTATGGTACTGCTCGATTGTGAGATTCGGCTTAGCTAAAAACGCCGATCTTTTTGTCAGCTTCTCACGGGTATGCTCGGAAAGTTTTGTTGCCATCGTTCCTTTGTTGTGTTCATCGAGAAGTCGTTGGGCTGCCGTTATTGTGTGCTGGCCACTAATGATGTAGTACTTGATAGATCTTTTATTCTCCGTCTGAATCTTCATGAGTTGTTCTGGTGTTGTGATCCAGACTTTGTCAGCACCCTTCCTTCTTTCATAGTATGGACACAAAACAGCATTATGTGGAACGGTATAAGAATTGTCGTCCTTCATCTTCTCCATGAGCTCAGCTACACGTTCCTGGTTGAGTGGCCTGTAATTGAAGTTTGGGTTGACGCTGCAATATTTAACCCTACAAGGATAAATCTTATCATCCAACATCATTTCCTTGTGACTTATTGCAGCATGAGATGCCACAGGTGCAGCTGACAAAACGATTGATGATTTTCTTTTGCGATCCGAATCAACATGTGTGATCCCCGACTGCAGCTGTTCTAGTGTTCTCGGCACACTCTCCAGCTCCCGAAGCTTCCTAAGCAAATTGAACGTGATCTGTAGAGAACCTGAGACCGAGCCACCTTCTCAATCTCCCTTATGATGTCGCTGTGTTCTTCTTCAATGTCAAGAGGGAAGATTGCTCCACTTGCTGATTTTCTGTATTGTGAAGCAATATCTCCTGACAATACACCTACTCGATGAGTCTGAAGATCTTCGAAGTAGACATCCAGATGGATCCCCTCCATAGATGGGCTTTCGTTGAGTTGAAGAAGAACTCCAAGGTCAACATCATTAGTGAACACGTGAACGTCATTATCCACAAGTCGACAAAACCACCCGAGATTAATGTTGTAACTGACGACCTCTGGATCCGAGAACGTGACATTGGATGGAACAAGGCATATCTGTCGAGCATCGTCCAATCTGGGTTCGCAGCCTGCTTTCGGGTGCTTGACTAGCGAATCACTTTCCATTGTTTTGCTTGTCCATGAGATGTGACAGAGGTTAATTTGACAGCAACCATGGTTGCTCCAATGCGCTTCCCATTTATCTTAAAATATGGCCAAGTTGATTCCAGAATCCCCCTGCCCATCTCTTCTCCTGCTCTTGTCTTTAATGTCACTCAATTCCACATCTGAATACAAAAATGATTAGTTCAAGTATCCGAGTATAACAGATTTTATTTTAATTCTTACCCAGAATTTGACGACGACTCCATACTAATGACTCGATCTCCTTGTTTGATCAAATCGTCCTTCTGCAAAATAATACACTATAATATAAATTATATAAAAACGCACACACACTTGTATAAACCCGAATATACAAAAATAATACACAGAGAGAAGTAGACGTAATTAACTGTCCGAAGCTCACATTTGTGTTAGTGCAAAAGAAAGATAACATTTCGTTTTAGAACCACCACAAATGTGAGCTCTGGACAGTTTTACATAGATTCCTAGCTTTTACTCGAAATATTATGATAAGATGATAAAAGTAAATAAAATGAGATATGCAACTTATATATACTAATACACATATATATTCACATGGAAGGTGCGGCGGGATTAATCTCGCCACCCCTTCAATGCCTCCTGAAAGAGTGGGCGGGATTAATCTCGCCACCTTTCTGGAGGCCTTGAACGGGAGTGCGGAATTAATCTTGCCACCCTTCTCGGTCTCAGAGAGAACTGGGCAGGATTTATTTCTCACACCCCTTCAGTGACTCCAGAAAGGAGGCGGGATTAATCTCGCCCACCATGTAAGGGATGGTTAAATGAATTCGCCACCCTTCCCAGTCCTCCATTGGTATGTTGTAAACCTTCTACGTCTCAGACAGAAACGTTTGGGATTGGTCCACTCACCAATGGAGAAAAAGGAAGGGTGGCGGATTCATTCTCCAACAGGCATTGAAGACTCGGCGGGATTAATCCCGCCGCCCAGGGCCTTCACTCGATCCCTATGCGGCGGGATTAATCCCGCCGGACGCCAATTCCCTGCGCGGAATCGGGCGGGATTAATCCGCCGCCTAGGCACTTCAGGCAGGCCAATGGCGGCGGGATAAATCCCGCCCGATTCGCACAGGGCATTGGCGTTCGGCGGGATTAATCCCGCCTCCCAGGCCCTGTGCGAAATCTTGCGGGATTAATCCCGCCGCCTAGGCCCTTCAGGCAGGCCAATGGCGGCGGGATAAATCCCGCCCGATTCCGCGCAGGGCATGCGTACACGGCGGGATTAATCCCGCCCACCATGTAAGGGCTCATGCGCTCTCGTAAATCATGCGCTCACACATATATATTGGCTGCGGCATTTTTGAACAGGGATGGGTGGGGGCGGGATTAATCCCGCCGCCCAGGGAATTCACGCAGGACATGAACGGCGGGATTAATCCCGCCGCCCTCGCGAAGGGCATGAGCGTGGGGCCGGATTAATCCCGGCGTTCATATCCTGCGTGAATTCCCTGGGCGGCGGGATTAATCCCGCCGCCCATGGCCTGCGTGACCTCGGAGCGGCGGGATTAATCCCGCCGCCCATTCCCTAAATGCCCTGCGCGGAATCCGGCGGGATTAATCCCGCCCATTAGAACCTTCACACAGGCCATTGCCGGCGAGATAAATCCCGCCGCATTCCGCGCAGGGCATGGATGAGCGGCGGGATTAATCCGCCGCCGAGGCCCCTCACGCAGGCCATGGCGGCGGGATTAATCCCGCCGCCTCGGTTTGTCGTAGAGCGGCGGGATTAATCCCGCCGCCATGCCTGCAAGGGCCTCGGCGGCGGGATTAATCCCGCCGCCATGGCCCCAACTATATAGCGGCGGGATTAATCCCGCCGCTCGAGGGGCTTAGCGAGATAAAAACACACACATATATATGTGTGTGTGTGTATATATATGTATGTATGTATGTATAGGAGTGTACGTGTGTGTGCAAGAGATAGATAAATAAATAAAATTATACAGTACTGGTACACCTAATATATGTGTGTACATAGGTATATATATGTGTGTATATGTATATCGTGTGTATGCGTGTGAGCGAAACAAATAAAATCATACAGATAAACAAACACACACACACACATATATATATACACAGGAGTGTGCGTGTGTGTGCGAAAGATAAAACTAATAAATAAATAAAATTATACAGATAAACACACACATATATATGTGTGTATATAGATATATAATCTATAGAGAAAGAGAGAGAGTCTGTGAATATATAAGCATATATATACTAGTGTTGTATGTATGTATATATGTATATAGGTATATATATATGTGTATATGTATATTGTGTGTATGCGTGTGTGAGCGAAACAAATAAAATCATACAGATAAACAAACACACACACACACACATATACATACACAGGAGTGTGCGTGTGTGTGCGAGAGATAAAACTAATAAATAAATAAAATTATACAGAAAAACACACACATATATATATGTGTGTATATAGATATATAACCCATATGAATATATAAGCATATATATAAACTAGTGTTGTATATATATATAATATGTGTGTGTGTGTGTGTGTGTGTGTGTGTGTAAAGCAGTGCGCGTGTGTGTGGGAGAGATAGATCAATAAAAAAAAATTTACAGATACTGGTACACATAATATATATATATATATATATATATATATGTGTGTGTGTGTGTGTGTGTGTGTGTGTGTGTGTGTGTGTGTGTGTGTGTAAAGCAAGATCAATAAAAAAAATTTACAGAACTGGTACACATAATATATGTATGTATGTATATAGGTATATATATATATATGTGTATATGTATATCGTGTGTATGCGTGTGTGAGCGAAACAAATAAAATCATACAGATAAACAAACACACACCCACACACATATACATACACAGGAGTGTGCGTGTGTGTGCGAGAGATAAAACTAATAAATAAAATTATACGCACACTCCTATACATATATACATACATACACACACACACACACACACAGATCTCACCTGTGTGCACAGCCGCCGCCGCCGATTTCACAGCCGCCGCCTCTTGAAACCCTAAGAATATACCTAAACCCTAAAGGAATTAAATATATATATCAACCCTAATAGAATATTCCTTCTGAGAATATACTTAAACCCTAAAAAGAATAAAATATAGATTCGCCCTAAACGAATATTCTTTCATTATATTATTAGCGCGTGCGTGTGCGTGGGTGTATCACATACACCTCAAAAAATAAATCATGCAGGGATTTAACATGTGTGTGTCCATGAGAGTGTTAAAGTTTCATGTGTATCAATACATACATACACATTGCATTATTAATACACATAATATATACATACACACGTGTATACACACAGACATACACACATATTACATGGGTTTAGGGTTTAGGGTTTAGGGTTTTGGATTTAGGATGGATCATGCATGGTGTGTATGTATGAGAGAAGAGAGAGTGTTGAAAAATTATTTTTGTACACATTGCATATATTAGTACACATATATACTTACACATATTATACACAGATATACATACATAGTATATGAGAGAAGAGAGACAGTACATATTATGGATCATGCATGGTGTGTATTATACACACAGACATACATACATATTAGTACATAATATTAGAGAGACCGAGTACATATTATAGATCATGCATGGTGTGTATGTTTGAGAGAAGAGAGACAGTACATATTAACATGGATCATGCATGGTGTGTATGTATGAGAGAAGACAGAAAGTACACATATATACATACAGAGTACACATATATACATGCACACGTGTATACACACAGACATACATACATATTACATGAGTAAATTCATTGTGTTACATATTAGGGTTTAGGGTTTAGGGTTTAGGGTTTAGGGTTTAGGGTTTGCTCCCAACAAGCTTAATATAAATATTACACATGTAAATTCAATGTGTTACAGTCACACAGATTGAGTACATATATCATACATGCGTTGAACATGATGTTTTCAATAAAGAAGCAACCTATTTCTTCAGTTTGGTTTAGGGTTGTGCATGTGTGTGCATATGTGTTTTTGTAAGTTCTTGTAATGCGTGTGTAAATTTATGATTGTGTTTATATATGTGTGCAAAACAAACATCGAATAATTAAGAAAATAAAATTAATAAACACACTAGGAACATATTTTAAATTATACATAATAATATATGATTTTATCTAATATATAGCCATATATAGTTTTAATAAATATATATTAATTTAATATTGATAAAAAGGTTAACATTGAAATATTCTTGAAATAATAAGAAATTAATTGAGAAAATCCCATTAATATATACAAATGTAAATTAAGTACTCAAATAATTAACTAAATTAATTATCATAATCATGTTTAATATTGGAATATTCTTGGAATAATAAGAAAATAATAAAGAATATCCCATTAATATAAAGAAGATTAATTACTCAAGTAATTAAGGAAATGATATTAATATATATATATTAAAACTATATATGACTATATATTAGATAAAATGATGTATTATGTATAATTTAAAATATGTTCATAGTGTGTATTAATTTAATATTGATAATAAGGTTTAACACATGAATATTCTTGAAATAATAACAAATTAATTGAAAAATCCCATTAATATATACAAATGTAGAATAATTACTGCAATAATTAAGAACAAGACTAATTTAATTATGATAATCAGGTTTAATATTAGAATATTCTTCAAATATTAATAAAATATTAAAGAATATCCCATTGATACTAGGAAATGAAAACTAAATACTCGAGTAATTAAGAAAATAATAATAATAAACAGACTATGAATATATTTTAAATGATACATAATAATATATCAATTTATTTATTGTATAAGTATATATTTATATATATATATAATAAAATATACTTGAATACTAAGAATGTAGAATATAGTCTAAAATTTCGTAATATTAAACAGCTTGAATCACTTGAATAACATTAAATGCAATTTTAAAATACTCATTGGAACTGGAGAGTATATATGTCAGAGTGTCGGATATTTGTGTCAACTCATCTTAAATTTTATTTTCTGTTCTTTTTAAAAAATTTGAATTTCTGACATATGTATTGTCGGTCTGACATGTAAATTTGAAAATGCATTTAATTTCCCACTCAAATTCAGATCTGGTTCTTTCTCCGGCAAGGGTTTCTTCATTTCTGTATTTTTCACTCTTTAGATCTTCTTTTTTCTTCATAGTGATCATCTCAGGAGCGAGATTAAATTGGGTGCTATTCTTTATAGGAAAGCACGGCGCCTTCAGTGCTGTTTACAAGTAAGTATTATAAACAAATTTAAAAATACTTATTAAGATTCACTCTCTTACATTCTCTCTTAAAATTACAATTTAGGGGTTTAGAAATGCATTAGGATTATAATATATTCCGTTAGGGATTTATCACGTTTAAATATCCTTTTAACTTAATATTCTAGGTTAACCGGGGCGGCGGGATTAATCCGGCCATTTCTTTTTCGCCTCTTTGAAGAAGTGGCGGGATTAATCCCGCCACCATCTCCCGGGCAATGCTTCTCCGCCACTGAAAAAGAGTGGCGGGATTAATCCCGTCGATAACCTTCTCAACTGATGAAGAGTTACCAGAATTTATTAGAAAGAGTTGTCGGCGGGATTAATCCCGCCAACCATTTTAGGAGGCAGGGAAGGGGTGGCGGGATTAATCTCGCCACCACTTCCTGTTTTAAAGATTTGGGGACAGGATTTATCCCGAGATCTCTTTGAAATCATAGTTTTGGAGAGAGTTATGTGCGGGTTTAATCCCGCCACCCATTCCCCGTCGTAAGAATTGTGGGCGGGATTAATCCCGCCTTGGACTCCCTCCGACAAGGAAGAGCCGGCGGGATTAATCCCGCCGCCTCTTCCTCGGGGAAGGGAGTCCGGCGGGATTAATCCGCCGACTCTCTCCGACGAGGAAGGGAGTCGGCGGGATTAATCCCGCCGGACTCCTTCCTCGTCGGAGAGAGTCGGCGGGATTAATCCCGCCGGACCCCCCGAGGAGAAGAGGCGGCGGGATTAATCCCGCCGGCTCTTCCTTGTCGGAGGGAGTCCAAGGCGGGATTAATCCCGCCGACTCTCTCCGAAGGGGTTGAGTCGGCGGCGGGATTAATCCCGCCGACCTTCGTCGGAGAGAGTCGGCGGATTAATCCCGCCGACCTTCGTCGGAGAGAGTCGGCGGGATTAATCCCGCCGGACTCCCCCCGAGGAGGAAGAGTGGCGGGATTAATCCCGCCGGCTCTTCCTTGTCGGAGGGAGTCCAAGGCGGGATTAATCCCGCCGACCTCTCGAAGGTTGATCGAGCGGCGGGATTAATCCCGCCGGACTCCCCCGTCGGAGGAAGAGGCGGCGGGATTAATCCCGCCGGCTCTTCCTTGTCGGAGGGAGTCCAAGGCGGGATTAATCCCGCCGACTCTCTCCGAAGGGGTTGAGTCGGCGGCGGGATTAATCCCGCCGACCGTTCCTCGTCGGAGGGATTCGTGGGCGGGATTAATCCCGCCCATCAGTTGTATTAATCAAACATGAGATATTATCTCTAAACATAATTATGTATTATTGCATATGCATATTATTAAGTAACCGTAATTCAGATTTCTTAAAATATTGCATAAACAGATATCAATAATACAATTATTTATGTGCAGGACAATATGTTTAATACTGGAGATAAAGTATGTCTTCTTCGGAACAACGAGATAGTTGGCACTGGAACTGTGGAAGTTCGAGATAATAATGCATCATGTCACAATATTTCCCAAGGATCTTGTGTGTACGTATGGGTGAACACCATTTACAAGCATGTTGAGGTTCTGGGAATGGAATTTGAGGAGGGTTCTCCTGTATTGTGGAATTTGGATGAAGTCAAGGCTGACACAAATATGCAGAGTCACAAACAAATAGTAGCACGAGTTTACCAGATGATGGCTTGCCTGCTGTGATGGATGAGGTGATTCTCTTTCTTCGTGAGATTGAAGTCGGAAGAGGCATCATCACAGCTATAAATCCAATGGAAGCAGTGTCAGAAGAGAAACTAGGGTCCGACTTCGTGGGTGTAGTTGTGACAGAGGTTTCACCTAATGGCACATTGTATCCTGGATCCCTCGTGAGGTGGCGAACATCTGAATTAAGACGGCAAGATGGTTCAACATATTCTGGGTTGGATTTCAATAATAACAACCCGGAAGAACAACTCATATTTGAAGAGGTTCCTTGCATTGGTCCTATTGTAAGAAAAAGGCGATTCATGGGTTGTAGATCTTCCCCTGCAAGTTTCAGCAAGAGGGTAAAGATGGATCCTACATCTTCCGAAAGTGTTACGAGCATTTCCACGATTGACTGTTGCAAGAAGAAGTGTTGTCAGATGGCAGACCGGAATGAAATTACCCAATGTAGACATGTCTTTCGTATGCTCACCCAAAAGCAAAGGCATGAGTTTGTATATGCTGCACTAACTGGGTGTATTGATGGAATGGCCTCGGACACAGGTTATCAGAGTACATCCATGGTATTTAATAAGGTGGCCATCTGCTTCAAAGCTTGGTACAGTATATACGGGATCCCAAAGACCACGTTCTACCGTCGGAGGGATGAGTGGCTAGATGGAGCGCGAACCTCAGTTCATGGGAACACTGGCTTGGTCAAAACCCGCTCTCACATCATGGCAGCCATAGAGATACTCAAGGCTTTTGTGGAAGCAAATGCAGACAGGATGCCTCACAAATGCCGAACCACAAATGCAGGGGTCAGGGAAAATCTCAAGGTTTTACCTTCAATCTACACTCAATTGAAACTGTGTGAACATGTGAACAAGTGCCTCAGTTTGATGGGGCTCCAAGCAATCTGCACTGGTACCTTCAACAACATATGGAATACTCATTTTAAGGATGTGGAGATTGCAAAACACTCTAGCTTTTCTAAGTGTGACACTTGTACATCATTGAAGGCTGCAGAGGCTTGTGCAAAAACCTTGGTGGAGATCACTACCATTCAAAGGAAGATGGAGGCCCACATGATTGCACAACAAACTTGTCGGTCTCAGTACTATGCACACCGCATGCTTTCTGTGTCACGCCCATCAGAGTACCTGTGCTTGATCCATGACAAGATGGATCATTCAAAGACCAGCATTCCAAAGCTCTTTGCAACACCAAAGTGCCTTGGAAATGTCATGAAACTTCCGATTTCTTTAACAGGTGTGCTAACACATGGACACGGTTGTGAGTCATATGGACACTTTTCACTTCCACATTGGTCTAGCGACTCCAATTTCACTATTGGGTCGTTAGCCATGTGTTTCAGAAACCTTGAAGCCCACTCACAGACAAGTCCTATCAGTGATCTCAAAGTGAAGAAACAACACCTTCAACCTTTACATAATGCTCTCATGAACACGTCTGCACTTGAGGCTACTTGGGAATATGAGAGGCATTGTCAGCAACCTGCACAAAAAACAGATGGCCCTGTTGAGAGTTCAGGTTCAGTGGAGGGATCTAGCTCAAATAGTGTACATGTGTCCTCAACATCAAATAAGCTTCCTCGTCATTTGCTTTTACAGATGGATAATTGTGCAGGCGAGAACAAAAATAGGTAAATCATTTTACTTAAGGGTTTCTCAAGCTCATACTTACTTTTATTTTCTAGATATGTGCTAGCATACTTGTCAATGCTTGTTGCCAAAGGTGTGTTTGAAACAATCACGCTCAGTTTCCTTATGGTTGGTCACACTCATGAAGATATTGATGCGTTCTTCAGCAAGGTCTCCAACTCTACAAAAAGGACAAGTGCACTTACCTTACCGCATATGATGAATCTTTTTGAAAATTGCATCTCCAAAAAAAGTTGTGCTTTGCTTGTGACTGAGGTGCCAGACTTCAAAAAATTTCTCAAGGAGTATATAAAAGAAGGGAGTGATTCTTTAGTTGGTCACCTTGTGCCGCTACAATTCTTTTTCTCCATACGAGATGGTATACCTATTATGCAGTACAAGTTACGGCCATCAGAGCAGGAGTGGTTACCGAAAGAGGGCTTAATGCTCTTCAAAAGTGGAGAGGATGGAAAGCCACTTCTCCCAGAAGGACAACCAGACCCTATTCCATTGAGTGCCCAGCTCAAGGAACAAGAGGTTATTATTGATGGCATCAAAAAATATGTGGCATGGGTTCAAAAATCGATGCCAAAGAATTTTGATAAGGCAACTGGTTACTCAGAACTATATAAGCATGTGGTCAACTATTTGGGAGACTGTTGTTCGAGAGTTGGAAGGGCCTACTATCACAAGTACAGAATTGCAACACCCTTTCTGGCCTAAAACAAGGTGGCGAGGAGATTGAAATGACATCACTGAGCATAGACGACATAAGAAGCCAGTAGTGATGTGGAAGTGCAAACCCCACACTTTGTTGGACAAAGGAACCAAAAACCTAAAGCATACTTGATTGCTGCAAGATCTTCAAAAACTAATGATGGTTCTCATTACTCCAGATGCGTCATATAATCAGCCTATTTGGATGGGTCAAATTATCGACACACCTGAAGTAATCACAAAAAATAGTATTGTTAAGGTTGCATGGTTCAAACCACAAAAAGGCGACACAGAAGGAGAGCGAAAGATATAATGGATGCCTAGAAAAACATGGCTCCCAATCAAAAAGACCCAGCATGTTTTTTAAATGTTAAATCCATTCGATATGGGTGGATGTCAAGAAGCGTTTGATAAAGTCACGATTACAAAACTGCAAGGAATGTATGTTTTCTGAAGCTTAAAGCAATTACAAAATTATAAAATATCATATATTTAATATTCATAATTATTATAAACTCTTTAATAATAGTACCAAATTGTATACTTAACTATATAAATTTAAAAATGATATGGAAGATTGACTATATTATTATAGGATTTTATATATATATTATTACTACTACAAATTTTAATTAATAATGTTATATTAAATATTAATATTTTAATAACAACATCAATATTATATAATGTACCTCTTATGCTCTTCCTTAATTGTTATATTAGGCAATATATTATATAATTAATACATTCTACTTTTATAATGTATTAATTTTGTTCAATGAATGCTATAAATTTATTAAAGGGTAGAATACAAAATAGAATATTCTAAAGAATTTCTCTTTTCAAACATATATTCTAAAGAATATTCCTTTAATATTAAAATGCTAATTAAATAGCTAAAATTGCTAATTATTAGGAAATGGGACTATAGCCATGCCCATTTTAGTTACAACTTGCATCTTTTGCAAAAAGCGTCTTTGCCTAGAGATTTCTTGAGGTATCTAGTGACAGCCGGTTGGACTACCCTTAAACACCTAAGTGCATTAAGCAAGGTTGTTTCTCACTACATCATCCAACTCGGTAGTAACAACAGTCAAACCCCAAAGTCATGATTCCTTAAGGATAAGTGACAACTTAACTTTGTCACAAGGGTATGTGTGGGACATAGCTCCTTGGTGAGGTTAGGGCATGAGCTTATCTAAGGCTCATGGGGCAGGATCTTAAAGTTTACTCGGGTTATCCTTTGGGGTTCGAAGGTTAGTCATTTATGGGACTTAGAGTAGGACCCTAAGTCTCATGCCTATTTCGACATTTAAGTCAGACTCTTAGGGTTATCTTAAAAGACTTAGTGTTGCTCACATTGGGTGTTAACATTGAATGACCACTTTGCACCCATGTATTATCATGTGTTAGCCCTTTCGATTAAAACTTTGAAACACAAAATTGTAAAGTTGATTTTTATTATTTAAAACTACAATTAAAATCAAAACATTAGAAGTATTAACATTATTGAAAAGGAAAGAAAGAAAAAGTGAATAAAGAGATTTGAAACAAAGCATATTCAAGAATGTCTAAAGATATTCTCAATATTATTTAATTTCTAATTTATTCTTTAAAAAATCTCATTTTTGCCATTTTATCATATTTTGCTACTTTATTGAAGTGAGGAGTATAAGAGTAAGAAGAGATCATCACTACAAATAAGTTTTGTCGTCATTAAAAAGAAACATGTTGTACATGTAGCTTTGGGATAGGGGGTATCATTATTCCAATAGTAAGCAAGCCTCCAAGGTGGGGAGAAAGAGGAAGCATGAAGGAACCCCATGAGGAAAAGGGTTGAACTTCTGAAGGATTAGAAAAACAATTGATTGTTTTCCCCCTTTCGACTGATTGGGTTCATATGTTAGATATAATATAGCCACAATGAAATGAGGTTCGAATAAGTAATGCCCTTTACTAAGTTGATTCAAGAAAGTCATATAACTAATAAGGTTTAGGACTTTGGGAATAGCGCTTGAGTGAGGTGGCCTAGAGGGGTTTGTAACAACTTATAGCATGACTCAAAACATGGGACAAACTAGGTGGGGTGGCCTAGGGGGTCATAACATCTTTACCAAGACTGGAAACATGGGACAAACTAGATGGGGGTCTACCAAAACTTGAAACATAGACTCAAAAAATGGGACAAACTAGGTGGGGGGTCATAACAGTTATACCAGGACTTGAAACATGGGACAAACTAAAGATTATAATGGAGTAGTGTAACTAAAATGAGTAGTTACATGTATGTAACTTTGGATATGTATCAGACAACATGGGAACAATAAAGGTAAACAAGATATTTCTTTTTAAATTCAACATCTCATTGTTTATTATCTTGTATGTGGTTTTGAATGAGTAATACTTGAAGTGGCAAGCTCAAGTAGGTATTACATAGGGCTTGAGGAGGATAAGGAATTTGTAGCTTAATGAGGTTTAACAAATGCACGAATCTCCTTAAGATATACAATTTTTATTAAATTAATATAATTTACCTATAATTCTTATTGGAGACTTTATATAAATTCTAATATTTATGTTTTTTAATTAATAATATGTAATTTTAATTTATTTTTAATTATATAAGAATGTATAAATTAATGTAACTGTCTAGAATATGTTTGTATTTGTATTAGTATTTAATGAGTATTATTTAATATTTTATTAATAAATATGAGATTTGTTTTTCCTCGCTAAAACTTTCTACTAGCATAGTCTGTAGAATATTTAATTATTAGAGAAATAAATACAACTGAGTGAAAGAGGGAATATGCTGGTTGGATGATATGGCCGAATGCTTGGAGAACTCCCCAGACTAACGAAGCGACTTCCCACCTCCATCTCTTTAGGAATTTAATTTTCTTATTTATTAGTTATTATATACATGTGCATAACGTAGTTGACCGTACGGTGACGCCACCGTGTTTCTACGACATTTTTTCTTGCGGCCGTTTGCTGCATGCTTAAGATCTTAGAGCCTAAGCATATATTATGAAATATTAACAAAAAAAAACAATAAACTTGACCGAAGGATTTTAAAAACAAGTAATACAAGGATTGACAAAATTATTGCTCATTATGTTAATCTTATATAAAGATTATTATTAAATTTAAATTAATGTAGTTTTTAAATTTAAAACTTTATTTCAATTTAAAGTACTTAAAAAGTGTAAGATTTTGGAATCCATTTTCGATTTTATTATTAGAAATTCAAAGTAGCCTATTTTTGTAACTCGGTTTAGGGTGTAACTCCACGATTTGATTTCTTGCTCAGTACAATCATGAGGCTCGAGCCAAGAAGATAGCTTAAACTCTCTTCATGGCAAGTCAACTCCATGATTCCATGTTCGATCGTATGTGATTCAATGATTATCTGCTCAATTGTAGGCACCCCGTTCAATAGTAGGGAACTCAATACACTCATGAGGCTTGAGCAGATTAAAAATCTTCTTCATCACAAGTCAACTCCATGATTTCATGTTCAATCATATGTAACCCAATCATATTTGCTCAATTGTAGGCACCTTCAATCGCAGGGAACTCCATGATTTCTTGCTCAATCTTATGTGTCTCTATGATCTCTTTCTCGATACAATCCTGAGGCTCAAGCCAGGAAGGTAGATTAGGATCTTCTTCATCATGAGTCAACTCCATCATATGTGATTCAATTGATTGTCTGCTCAATTGTAGCCACCTCCTGTTCAATAGTAGGAAATTCAGTACAATCTTGAGGTTCGAACCAGAAAGGTAGATTAAGATCTTCTTCATCACGAGTCAACTCCAAACTTTCATGTTCAATCATATGTGATCCAATGATGCTTTGCTCAATTGTAAACACTTTTGTTCAATCGCAGGGAACTCCATAATGTTTTGCTCAATCTTATGAGTGCTATGATTTCTTGCTCAATCTCATGTGTCTCTGTGATTTCTTGCTCAATCTTATGTGTCGCTGTGATTTCTTGCTCAATACAATCCTGGGGCTCCAGCGACGACGGTACCTTAAGATCTTCATCACGTATAATAATCTCACTCCAGGATGGATCGCTTACAAGTGGCGCATCTGTGTATCCGAATGTCGCTGCATCTGGATTCATCTTCAAAAGAGTGAAGATCCTCCACAACATGTTGTCTTACAAACCCTAGAGAATGCCATGAAATTCCCATAAAGGAGCTTTAACCTTTTAAAGGATTGTTAAAGGTATGCACACTAACATTAAGAACATTTAGCTGAACTTAAATAAATATATTAAACCTTCTTTGCCAACGTAACCATTCGCCATATGTATACCTCCTGTTGTACATCCTCGAATAACCTCGCACAGAGAAGGATAAAGTTAATTACAGAGAACGAACACACACACACAGACACACGCATTGGGCATCTACTTACCGAACACCCCACATGGAACAGAGGTAAAAGCCGAACAACACTCTAACACATTTGATCTTGTCTTGTAACAGACAGCGTTATGCGAAACAAAATAGAATAGATGCAAGTTCCCCCATGCCAGTGCTCGTGTGACAAAACTGCTCATAATGCTTCATTGACAACTGGAGTTTAATGACATGTTTCGAGTTGCCTGTACCCAAGCCACAGAGAAATGCACACACACGCACACGCACACAAACACACGTGAACCTTCTCTTACAAACTCTAAGACAACATCTTGTAACGAGGCCAAGTCTACGTCACCAGCCTGGAGTCTGTTCCCAGTTAACCCTTTGAAGGTATGTGTTGTATGTATCAAGTAACAATAAACCAATTGATTGAGCTCCTTGAATCATAATAGTAGCTCAACAGATATGATAAACCGGAAAGTCTGTCCAAATAATTCAGTCGAGCAACTGTCTCAGAATCTTCTTTGGTTGGGATTCTGTAAACAGTCTGTCCAACTTCCAAAGCAATGACTCTCCGCTGATTTGAGAAAAGCCCAATTTAACACACACACACACACACACACACACACATGCACACATACACACTCCACGGACCTGGCTAAGTAAGGGATTCAGAGCTTCAACCAGCACTCATGTGAGCTGCTTTTTGTAATATACCACCCTTAAACCCCTACAAATTTGTATAAAAAGATGGTATTTGCATGTACGAGACTCACCTGCGGATGCGAATTCCCAATCCGGACTATCATTTCAACAGCTTGATTGTGAATATCGGGTGAATATTCCATCTTCAGCGCGCTCTCAAGCTACATTCTTGATGCTCTGGAGGTGAGACACACCCCACGCACAAACGCACGCATAAGTATTTGTGCAATTCGATGATTATCTACAAGGTCCCAGACGGACGGATTCTTGAATTTGTGAAGAAGCATGGAGATCGTTCAACAATGGTTCTTGCACTAGACTATCACAATGTAAGGTCTGTTGATCAGACGGACGGGACCCCATTAACAAGCTATTTCCGAGCTCAACACTGTTACTGGGGACCCTATGATCATGGATTGCCACATTTGTAAATTTGCGTGCGTGTGTGTGAAAGAGAAAAGAGAGACGGAACTAAAGCTCCAATCTACTGTTCCTACGTGTAGGTACGTATGACCTATCATGACAGGGACATATGAGAAGTATTCGACTGCATACAAGAACGTGAAGGATCGTACAAAGCATGAATTTGTGATAAGCTGGATTTGGATTGTGTCTGAGAACCAGGAAGATGCAGAAATCCTGTTCGCTAATCTTGTGTGTTCAGATAGAGAGGAATTCTTACCATATATAGTCAAGTTAACCGAGGCTCTTGAAATGATACTGTGTATAGACTAAGACCTTGACCAGTTAAGGTTTGTACGCACACTATTATTGTTCTGTATTACTTCTCTCTCTCACACACGCGGGCACTCACGCACAGAACGTGGTGTCTTCAATTTTATTTCTGTTATTATTAACATATTAAGTTTACACGTGACTTTTACTTTTGTAACCTTACAGATATATTTATATTTGTAATTTTTTCTTGTAATACATAAGGAATCTCTCTTTTTCTCTCTTTCATATTGGTATTTCTGGACAAGTAATTTCCTATAAACATGTTCAAATTACTTAAAAGAGCATTTTTACACTTTGACATAAATTCATAATAATAGTTAAACATCGAGAATATATATTTTTTGCAATGGTTTTAAATACCAGTGAAGTGAAGATACAAGATGGTCATAAATATGTTCCCAATTCCATTTTAAAAGTCTTATTATTAAATATTCAAGAGTTGATGAAATTGAAAAAACAATTGACATAATTAATTAGTTAAGGACATATTCAGCCTAATTGATTATCATATGATGCACCAATCCTATTATTTATAATGAAAAATGATATTATATGTGGATGTGTGTGGATTATCAAGAGTTGAATATAATAATTATAAGAGTCATGTGAAGATACAAGATGGTCATAAATATGTTCCCAATTCCATTTTAAAAAGTCTTATTATTAAATATTCAAGAGTTGATGGAATTGAAAAAACAATTGACATAATTAATTAGTTAAGGACATATTCAGCCTAATTGATTATCATATGATGCACCAATCCTATTATTTATAATGAAAATGATATTATATTGTGGATGTGTGTGGATTATCAAGAGTTGAATATAATAATTATAAGAGTCATGGATCATTTTTGCCTAAAACCTAAAACCTAAAACCTTTTGGCTAACACACACATGTGTTAACCAACTGGTCCGTATGATCCTGAATGCTGAACTACACAATCAACAGCAAGGCGTATATTCATACATGTTCCAGACCAGTTGTGGACCACACATTCCAGACCAGTTGTGGATCACACATTCCAGACCAGTTGTGGACCATACAATCCTCAGGACCTCAGATATATAAACAGGTTCCAGTTCCAGGTTTCTCAGAATCATTCAACACCAGTCTTCGGCCTTGTGTTTCATTTTGTATTCATTTCTTTCTTGAATACAATCTCCTCCTTTCAAGGTTCCACCCTTGTTCTAAAGGTTTCGCCCTTTGCACAAGGTCGTGACAGTTTGAATGATTCTGAGGTAGTGACAAGCTTCTGTTTCCGCTTGTCATCGATCCCATTTTCTTTCTTTTCTTCTTTTCAATTTTCTTTTCTGATTTTTTCTCTTTTTCTTTTTGATTTTTCTTCTTCGACTCATCATGTCCGAGCATGCTCTTCATGAGCAAGTTGCTGCCCTCCAGCAGCAGCTCAAACAACTACACCTGGAGAATGATCAGCTCCGACAGCGTGCGAATTCTCCAGAGCCGAAGATCAGCATGCCCGAAAAGTTCGATGGTACCCGATCGAAGTTCCGAGGTTTTCTCAATCAAGTTCGTCTGCGGATCGTGATGCAGCCGAGGCGCTACAGCACAGAACCCATTAAGGTTGGATTGATCGGGTCGCTGCTTTCTGGTTCTGCTCTTTCATGGTTCTCAGCCTTGCTGGAGAACAATGATCCGATCCTTGGGAATTTTGACGAGTTTGTGGAACGGTTCACGGCGATGTTCAGTGACGTGGATCGTGAGAGTGCTGCCATCACCAAACTCCGTCAGCTTCACCAAGGGGGTATGTCGGTAGCAGAGTACGCATCGAAGTTTCAACTTCTTGCTTGTGATGTCACATGGGGAGATCGTGCTCTCAAGGAGGTTTTCGGTCGGGGTTGCAGGACGAGGTCAAAGACATGTTGCTGAATTTTGCGGTTCCGGAAACCCTCACCAGCATGATCGAGTTGGCAATTCGTTGTGACAACCGGTTGATCGAGCGGAAACAAGAACGTCGGCATCCTTCTTTCTTCTTGGTGCCGTCTTCTTCCATTTCTGCAGTCCCTGTTCCCTCATCTGCTGATTCATCATCTTCCTCAGTAGAACCATCCCCGATGGAATTAGGGCGATCACGCCGAGGCAAGCTTTTGCCAACCGAACGTCAGAAGCGGATTCAGTACAAGCTTTGTTTGTACTGTGGGGACCCGTACCACAAGTTGGAGAATTGTCATCGACGTCCAAAACAAGCTCGTGAAGTGGCCCTTGCTGTGCTGCCGGGAAACGAGAAGATCCAGCCCGAATAGGAGCCGTCCGGCTGGATTGCCGTGGAACAACTCATGTTCCTCAAGGCTCTTCACTCATAACATCTTCCCTTCCTCATCTTGGATCCATTCCATCCACGAAGGTGTGCAAGCCGTTCCATGTTCCGGTGCAGCTGAAGACACCAGAGGTGGAGTTCTCTGGTAAAGCTTTGGTGGATAGCGGAGCGAACGCAAATTTCATCGACAAGAATTTTGCTGTCAGCACGGGATCCGTCTACATCCTTTGAAGACTCCTGGTTCTGTACGGGTCGTTGATGGACGAGATATCAAATCTGGAGCGGTAATAAATGACACGGAGTTCGTTGAGGTCGTTGCTTGCGGTGCTGTGTGCAACATCTCCTTCAGTGTTGTTTCTATTCCAGACTCTACGATTATCCTTGGTTTGCCGTGGATCGAGTTGGTGGATCCTGGTTGGAGAGAACGTTTCATGAACAGTTTCCCAGCTGTTTCAACTCCAGCCACACTCTTTGATTCCGATCCTGTTCCAGTTCCTCCTCCACTTCGAGTCTCGCATATCACCTTGAAGCAGTTCAAGAAAGATAGCCGACATGACCCAGCATCCGTGTTCGCGATCAAAGTCTATCCCTGCTCTGCTAAGGATGTTTCTGTTCCTCCTGCCTTACCAAAGCAGTATGCCGATTTCGCAGACGTCTTCGACAAAAAGAAAGCTTCTGCCTTGCCACCGCACCGTGAGTACGACTGTCCTATCGATCTCGTTGAGGGTAAGCAGCCGTCCTCCGGTCCCATTTACGGTCTCTCACCAACAGAGTTGGAGACATTGAGGAAATACATTGAGGAGAATCTTGTCACCGGATTTATCCGTCATTCGCGATCACCGGCTGGTGCTCCAGTATTCTTTGTTTCCAAGAAGGATGGAAGTCTCGGCTCGTGGTGGACTACCGAGATCTGAATAAGGTCACCATTCCAAACAAGTATCCTCTCCCGCTCGTCTCCGACATGCTCGAACGTCTTTCTGGTGCCCGGTACTTCACAAAGATCGATTTAAGAGGAGCGTACAATCTCATCCGAATTCGAGAAGGGGACGAGTGGAAAACAGCTTTCCGTACACGCTACGGACATTTCGAGTACGTAGTAATGCCGTTCGGCCTGACAAATGCACCTGCTGTGTTCCAGCACATGGCTAACGATATTTTCGGGACTTCTTGGATTTGTTTGTCATCATGTACCTAGACGACATCCTGATATTTTCCAAGACTCGAGAAGAACACGAACGGCATGTACGGTTAGTCTTGGAGAGGCTCCGGAAGCACCACTTGTTTGCCAAGTTGGAGAAGTGCTCTTTCAGTCAGCAGTCTGTCGAGTTCCTGGGGTACATCATTTCAGCTGAAGGTGTTCACATGGATCCTGCAAAAGTCCGGACTGTATTGGAGTGGGAGAGACCATCAAATGTTCGTGATGTTCGATGTTTCCTCGGGTTTGCGAACTTCTATCGACGTTTCGTTCGGGATTTCTCCAAGATTGCATTGCCATTGACGAAGTTGACTGGCAAGGATGTTCCATTTGTCTGGTCCTCTGAGGCTGAGGAGGCGTTCGAGTTCCTAAAGAAGGCGTTCACCTCGGCACCTGTTCTTATCCATCCTGACCCTGCGAAGCCATATTTCGTGGAAGCTGATGCTCTGACTTTTGCCATTGGTGGAGTGTTTGTCCCAGGAAGGTCTAGATCATCTTCTCCATCCAATTGCTTTCCATTCCCGCAAGTTCACTACACCTAAGATCAACTACGATGTCTACAACAAGGAGCTGCTGGCGATCGTCGATGCCTTTGAGGAGTGGCAGATTCCTTGAAGGTTCCCCGCATGTGGTTAAGGTGTATTGTGATCACAAGAACCTCCAGTACTGGGCAACAGCACGAGTTCTCAATCGACGTCAGGCGCGATGGGCACAGTCTTTGTCCCGGTTCCGATACGAGATTATTCATCGTCCCGGTCGTCTAAATGGCAAAGCAGATGCCTTATCTCGTCGCAGTTACCTAGCTCCAGTACCAGGTGAAATCCGATTTGATCAACAAGAACAAGTCATCCTGAGCTCCGACCAGTTGTTGGTAAACGCGCTTTCCCGTTCTTCTGCTCCAGTTGACACTTCGTTTTTGGATCTAATCCGAGAAAATCTCCCTCAAGACGAGTTTGCTCGTGATGTCCTTGCACATGTTCGACGAGTTCAGCCATTGTCTTCAGGGTCACAACTACGAGATTATGCTGCTTTCCATCTTCATAATGGGTTGCTGTACCACCACATCCAAATCTATGTTCCGGACGGAGAACTGAGGTTGCGAGCTGTCCAACACTGCCATGACAACACAGCTGCAGGACATTTGGCATTCGGAAGACGATCGAGCTGGTACAACGGGTGTTCTGGTGGCCTCGGCTTCGCGTGTATGTTGAGAGATTTGTGCGATCTTGTGACACGTGCCAGCGTACAAAGCTTCCTCGTCATCGACCGGTTGGACTACTACAGCCTCTTCCTATTGCTCAGCGGCCATGGTCATCCATCACCATGGATTTCCTCACGGATTTACCGCCTTCTAGAGGGTTTGATGCTGTCTAGTCATTGTTGATCGGTTCTCTAAGATGGCGCACTTTGTTCCCTGCAACAAGACATGTTCGGGTCCTGATGCTGCAGATCTGGTGTACCGGGAGGTGTTCCGTCTTCATGGTCTTCCTGATGAACTTGTCACGGATCGAGGTCCCCAGTTCACTTCGGCATTCTGGCGGAGATTCCTAGAACGGCTACGTATCACCGGGAAGCTGTCTACTGCACATCATCCTGAAACAGATGGACAATCGGAGCGCACGATTCAGACTCTGGAACAATATCTCCGGTGTTTCATTTCTCATCTGCAAGATGATTGGGTCGATCTCCTTCCTGCTGCCGAGTTCGCGTACAACAACACGGCACACTCATCCATAGGTGTTCGCCATTTTTCGCGTTCTCTGGTGTTCATCCTCGCTGGTCCTACAGCTTGCCCGTGGTTCCTGGCCTCACCACTGCTGCCATGATCGTGTTGAGCATCTCCGACAGGTCCATGAAGAAGTGCAGCATCATCTTCAACGCGCTCGGATTTGCAACAACAAGCTGCTGATCGTTCCCGTTCCTCTCCTCCAGCATTCACAATTGGTGACCAAGTGTGGCTCCTCCGGCGTCATTGGCCAACCACACGTCCCTGTGACAAGCTGGACTATCAACGCTTGGGGCCATTGAACCTCCGCTTCTTCCACCACCTCCTCCAGTTACAGTTCTGGTGAACCTGGCCGACTTCTTCCACCACCTCCTCCAGTTACAGTTGTGGTGAACCTGAGTTCGAGGTTGCTGCAATTCTTGACTCCAAACTTGTTCGTGGTCAGCTTCACTATTTCGTAGACTAGATTGGTTATCCACCTGGCGAACGCACTTGGACCAGTGACGCACGGTGAATACACCTCCGAGGGCGGATTGATGCACAGATCTAGCTAATTAGGGAGAAAAGTTTACCACAGATCAACATAATCAACCATATATTTATATATTTATATAAGTGTGAAACCTAGACTTTTGTTTTTTAACAGTTTTCATATTCCTCTTAATTAATTAATTATAATTAATTTTTCATTACATATAACACACATACACAGTACTATATCCGATTTAAAAATATTTATTTATTTATTTATTTGTTGTTTTAATTAAAATTTACACGCACACACACCACATTATTTATTTATTTGTTGTTTTAATTAAAATTTACACGCGCACACACACCACATATACACTACGATATATGTATTGGATTACACTGCACTTTGTATATATAAACTAGATATATGTATTGGATTACACTGCACTTTGTATATATAAACTAGATATGTTTGGCGAACGCACTTGGACCAGTGACGCGCGGTGTATAGTGACGAGATAGTGTAAGGATCATGGGTCATTTTTTAACTTTCACAGGACTTGAACCCAAGACCTTTTGGCTAACACACACATGTGTTAACCAACTGGTCCGTATGATCCTAGATGCTGAAGTACACCATCAACAGCAAGGCGTATATTCATACGCATGTTCCAGACCAGTTGTGAACCATACAATCCTCAGGACCTCAGATATATAAACAGGGTTCCAGTTTCAGGTTTTTCAGAATCATTCAACACCAGTCTTCGGCCTTGTGTTTCATTTTGTATTCATTTCTTTCTTGAATACAATTTCCTCCTTTCAAGGTTCCACCCTTGTTCTAAAGGTTTCGCCCTTTGCACAAGGTCGTGACAATAATTATAAAAAAAAAATAAGTATCCTCTTTCATGAGCGGATGACTTGTTTAATAAATTATCAAAAGTGAAATATTTTTTAAAAATAAATTTGAGATCTAAGTACTATCAGATTCATGTAGTATAGGATGACATTAAGAAGACAACTTTTCAAATGTGTTATAAATCATTTGAGTTTTTAGTCATGCTAATCAAATTTTGTAATACTTCGGCAACTTTTTGCACAATAATGGATGACATGTTTAAAAACTATCTAGACAAGTTCATGGTAGTGTACATTGATGACATTTTGATCTTTAATTTAACGATTAAAGAACATAACATAAAGCACTTAAAAAAACTATTTTAAAGATTGAAGGAGAACCAATTATATGTTAAGGGAAAGCAAGTGCACGTATAGTCAAACCAAAATATATTTCTTGGGACACTCAATCTTAGGTGGGAAGATCATCATAAATTCGAAGAAAGTTCAAGTCATTACCGAGTGGCTGATTTTGAAAGACGTGCATGAAATCAAAGCATTTCTTAGTCTAACAAGGTATTACTATATATTTATAAAAGATTATTCAGAAATGACAACTTCATTAATCGATCTCACAAAAAACATTCCATAGTACTGGACTCCAAAGTGTCAACAAGAGTTCGTCAAACTCAAAGAAGTTATCTTTACTGAGCCAATTTTGCAATTGCCATTTTTAAAAATCCATTTAAGGTGAAGTGTGATGCTTTACAATTGATGGTGTATTGCAACAAGAAGGACATCCGGTGTCCTTTTTCTCAAAGAAGTTAGATACAATTTATAACATTATGATTTGTATAAAGTGTAACTCTAAAAACATAGCCAAAACTATCATTAAAGTATTTTAGATGGCAGTTAACTCAATTTCAACTTGAAGTCAAACATAAGGTGGGAAAAAATAATGCGGTAGCTGATGCACTTAGTAGGAAAGATCATCTCCGTATTATGTTGGTACCAGTGTCAACTTTGGTAGATGAATTTATGATGACATATCCTTAAGATCAATTTGTTAAAAAGGCCTTGGACTTGGTTGCAGAGAGGAAGCATGTTCATCAATTATGAAGAGATGATGTTATTCCAACATAAATGAAAAGATGAATGGATGCACTCAAACAAGCATGTGAGATGGGGTTCTCTATTATAAAGAAGAGACTATGTGTTCTATAAGGAATATGAATACAAAGATTGTTGAAGCACAAAATGTTAGCTATATTGAAACAAGAATTTTATTGGTTAGAAATGATAAATGATGTTGTTGAGTATGTTAGACATGTTCCTCATGGAAATGAAGAATTTGTCATGGATTATCGAAGTCTCATGGTTTTGATTTCCTTATGGTGGTTGTTGATTAATTTTCGAAGGTCGCTCATTTCATTTCAATAGTAGAGATAGTAAATGTAAACAAGCAGTGAAGTTATTCTTTTACGAGATCGTAAAAGTGTGCGATTTACCAGAAACGATGATTTCATATCAAAATCTTTGGTTTATGGGCAAGTTTTGGGGAACATTATTCAAACAATATGGTATAATGTTAAAGTTTAGTATGGTTTATCATCCGGAAAAGATGGTCAAACAAAGAAGGTAAATCAACAAGTCAAGGACTATTTCAAATGCTACATTCAAGATGGTCAACTTGATTGGGCTGAACATTTGAATATGGTTGAGGTATGTTAAAATGACTCAATAAACATGGCAATTGGGTTTATTCTGATGGAAGTGTTAACTAGCAATAAAGGTGGTATTCTACAAAGTATGGTGTTACCAAAGGAAAAGACTAGTCGAGTCCTCTTTGCATCGTGCATCGTCAAGTGATGAATTTGCAGCACAAGAAAGATATCATTAGCAATACAATAAGCGTCGATGTTATATAAAGTATCAGGTTGGAGATATAATATTAATAAGTACCAAAACCATGAAGGTTCCAATGAGTTTTTAAAGAAAGTTTTTATCGCACTACATAGGTTTGTATGAAATGGTGACACAAGTTGATAATGTGGTGTCTAGAGAGAGAGAGACATTTAATATCTTTACAATTCATTTTGAACCTCGAATTGTTCATAATCATCACAATTGTAACTAAAATTAAAATTTGAAGCTCGATCAAGAATAATGTAAAGGCATCAATTTGTAACATTATGTGAACTATATTGGTCCACTGAGGTTGTAATAACTATTACTTTCAAGTGGTTTAACACCAAGAAAACTTAATATTGTTGGTCGAATATTAAATTGTATGACAAGGTTGGAATGACATAACTTTATTTTATTAAGAGCTTAGCTAATATATTATGATGAAGTTAAATCGAGCCAAAAAATTTAGCCTAAAAGAACTATTAGTGATGTAATTTTTAAGTTTTTTGAAAGCACATGAGGTTTTTGTGATCATTGTAAACCACAACTAGTACATAAAATCTTCTTCACTCCTTAAACGAGTCCAATAACCAAAAGTTATTTATTATATATCTTATAATTGATCTCCGATGTAAGGAACCTGCATAATAATGCAACAACATAAACAACTCCAAACAAGCCAACTAAGTCATTAAACAGGTCATTAAGCAAGCGTCAAAGCAATGGAAAGAAGGTTTGGATTAGGAAAATATCAAGAGAAAACACGTTGATTCAATGGAGAGAAGGGCTTGACTAAGATTTTAAAAAAAAAAAAAAAAAACATTTGATTCAATGGAGAGAAGGGTTGACTAGAAAATTATATAAAAAAAAAAAGCACGTTGATTCAATGGAGGCTTAGAAAAGTATCAAAAGAAAGCACATTGATTTAATGGATGAAATAACAAAGGTGCTGCTAAGCATAAAACGTGAGAAAGATCGAGAGGCTTAGTTGAAAGAGGTTAAGATTTACATGGATTCACATAGACTCTCATTTAGGGAGTATTCTCGATTGCAAGACAATGTTTTTAGTAGCTTTCGTTCATAATAAATGTGTTTTTTACTCTAATATGTAGACGTTTTTATGCATACCAACGTCCAACAATCCTCCTCCTCATTGAGTAGATATAGTAGGGAGTAATGAGTAGTAGGGGATGGATCGAAATATTATGCTACTTTTTGTATTGATTAGTATGGGTTTACTTAGAAAATATAAGTTCGACTACATGTGAGTTGTTTTACTAGGAGGAAACATTTACGTGAAGAAGAGGATGAGTTCTTGTTGCTTGTGGTAGTCTTAATAATATTATTTTTCATGCAAGTGCACAACATAGGATATGGTGGGTAGCACCTTATAGCACTGTTTGGTATGATAAGTTTTTATTAGTAACTTATGGATGATAAATGGAGGTAGCCATTTAATGTCTAAAGCTTTCTTTTGTGCCTTTGCAAAGAAATTGTTGTATAATACTAGAGATGAGCAACAAATTCAATTGCATACCATGTGAGAGTTGTTGTTACTTGCACAAGTTAGTTTTTGGCATAACAAACCTTGAACTTTCAAAAAGGTTTGTGATTGTGAATCAATAGCAATGAGATTATGAGGAGCACTTGTTAGGCTATATGTCTAGTTTCTAAATTAGCTGAGGCATATAATAAAATGTTCTAAGACTTTCGAGCATGTATGAGATTTTCAAACATTATTATCAATTGCACACATGTGAAACTTTACAAGCCATGAGTTGATGAGAAGATTACTATAACAAAAGCAAGATATAGTGAGATTTTGTAGAGCTTGACATTGCATACTAATGCTTTTGTGTATTAAGTAAATTTGTGATAATAACAAGTTATTGATTAATGTCTTGGTTAGGTTCTTAGATTAGCTCACGATGCATGTTTTTGAACAATATTCAAGCCATACTTACTAAGAAATTCAAAATACAAACCTTTAATATGGATTGTCTCACATTACATTGGATGAATAACAATTCATTAAACTTGCAACTAAAGCAATATTATTAGAGTTTTTTTATTTTGTAAATAAAAATTTAGGTACACCCTAATAATTCATAATTTTAAAATTATATTCATTAATTGATTTCTTTTCAAGTTTGCAATACTTATTAGTAAGATTAATAGTAAAGTTTTAAATGATGTGTAATGCTTTTATTTTTGTATAATTTAATTTTTATTTATACATCATGTTTTGTTCAAACCATATAATTTAAAATTTTATTATAGGTTTGGGTTGTAGTAATAAACCAATATAAATTAATAGAATTATGACACATGACACCACATTAGATATGATCTCAAGGTCTCAACGTAATAATCTAAAGAAACTATGTTTTTGTGTTAAAAGTTAACATTGTTGCAATTTTATAAAATAACTTAAAACAATTAGAGGTTAATTAAAAATTGTCACTTCTAAAATGGAGAATGTTAATGATAAAAATTAAAATAAAAAAGAAGAAGAAAAGATTAATGTTTAGTGAGAGTATATAATATTTGTATACTCACACTTAAACATTTATATATTATCATGTTTATACACACTCTACATATTTGTATTTATATATTATATTAAATACATACTCAATATTTTGTACTTGGATGTTGATGTTCTTTCTAATAGTTTAGATTTTTTTATTATTATAAAATTATTAGATAACTATACCATCATTTAAATTATTGAATGATTTCACATATATGATCAAAATTGTTTTTTATAATGATGTATTTATTTGTTATATATATATATATATGCAAATAAAAAGCCATATGTGATACTTATATATTACATAAATTATTATACTCAATTATTTATAATATACATTAGCAATCTTTTAATTACACTAGATATGTATTACTATGTCACTTTTCACTTTTAAAAACATAAAAAAGTAATAATTATAATAAATATGAAAGAAAGTTTCTTTATATATTTTAAGTAAAGAAAACTTTTAGTTTTGATATGTATAAAAGTATATTCTTTGTGCTTAGTTTATCTCACATGTAAGAGCTTTTTTGGCCTTAGTGGCTAAGATCAAGTGTAGTATTTATTTTAATTAGTTTAACAGCTAATCTGGGGCCACTGTGTCCCAATCTATTAACTTAATTTTTTAATGGAGGTAGTTTACCACCCTAACTATCACGTGTCGCCTTGGCCTAGCACAACCCAAACCCCTTAAATAAAACTTAAATTGTAGATAAATTGATATGAAGTAATGCATTTAAAGTAATTATAATACAATACAAAGGATTGAACTTTTATAATATGATTCATAGTCAACATGTATGTGTATTGTATATATGCTTAACTTAGCACACAAGACAACAATGAAAAACAAAATACTTTAAAGTAATAACAAATTTTTATTTCAAAATCAAATAAAAGCATTCACTCAATTTTTAAGTTTCAATAATTTATTAAGTCCATATATGCATGTGTGTAACTCCAGTACTTAATGTGTAGCCTTTGTATATATAATTATTAAAATTAAATTATTTTATTATAATTATAGTTTTTTTATATATTACTTTATTTCATCTAGCTAAAAAATTGTTATTGAGAAAAACTATTAACATACAAAATAAAAAAGAATATATGAGTTAAATATCTTATAAAAGTTAATTACATATACTAAAACCTAAAAATATAAATTCAATGTGTTAATTTAAAATTAAGGTTACTATATTAAATGAGGATCTGCATGAATCAAAATATAAAAGAATATATTTAAAATCATATTAAGTTTTTAAATTTAAATCTAACAATGACAAAACTTAGGAAATGTGTAGGTGTTCCTACTTTAGGTGGAGGTTGAGAGTTTATTAAAAAGTACATTATATATGTGTGACTAGTGCTTCAGCTCTTTTTAAACCTTTCATTCTGCATAGAGCGGCCTTCCATGAGAAGAACAATCAATTATGTTATAAAGGACCACAAAACATGCATTATAATTTGCAACTCAAAAACTTCAACACATTTTGAAATTAATGCCTCTTTTTCTTTTTTTTTTATTTAACAAATTTTACATGTTTACATATGTTTGTGTTGAACATAACTGTATATGTTTATCTTGTTTATAACAATAAAGTGTTTTTCTCACCTTTTCACACTACTCACAGACACACACGCACACACACACAAGAGTACATGTTAAATTTATATGGAAACAAATGTGACACATGTGTGTGCTTGTGCCAAATTAAACAATACATAAATATGACAATGTTTATTTGTAAGTACATGTATAATATATACTTGAGTTTCACATAATCTTTGACATTTATTAGTATGGAAATATATGGAGTCATGAAAAATCATAATGTCTAAACAATCTCAAGTTACTTTTAGTGATGTAGAAGATGCCTTTACAAATGCTTTATTTATTTTAACTTCAAATTTAATTTAACAACTTCTTCAGTACTTATGATTCAAGGGACTTCTTTGTGTTATGTGTTGCAATTAATATGTTATTATATAGTTTCTTTTATTTTTTCAATATGTTTCAAATGAGTTTAACTATTATAAATAATAACATCTTACACAAGTGGGGCTTTATTTGAAATGTCTAGACTGTAATTGGTAATAAAGTTATTGAATGTTGTAGGTAAGTTTAATAAAGTTTATTACTTTTTACATGATTTTATATAAGTGCACATCTTGCACATCACATGAAAACTTGTTTAAAATTTTATTATTTTTTCATAATCTTGAATTTTTTTATATAATCTTGGGTTCTTGTTTTTTTTTTCTTTGTTTTTGTTTACCATGTAAGTTCATATAAATCTTGATTGATAAAAATATTTAAATAATGTCTTATTAGACATGAATAACTTATCTTATTTTAAAATTAAATATCCCTCTAATATAAAGTATGGGATAATGCCATATAATACTGAGCAAGTTAAAATTAATTATATAATTTTAAACCTACATATATGTATAGATTTATATATGTATGTGTGTATGTACATAATTATAATATATATATTATATGTATGTGTGCACACACAACTAATAGCATTTACAACATGTATATACATCATATAAATAGACTTAATTAGATTTTTACTTCATTAATTACATATTTCAATTCCTTAGATTTTTAATTATTATAATATAATTATCAAAAATACTCTTTGTCATCCTTTAAATTAAATCATAAATAAACTACATATTTTATAATCACTTGATTTTGGTATAGATGGTAAAATGGCCTCTCAAAACATGTTTTAGGGTTTATACATATAATATACATGTAAATCTTCATATATTCTCTGCATGAGGACTTTTTATTTTTTAAACATAAATATAAAAGTAACATGTATACTAATAAGAAATATATATGCTTAAATTTATAAATGTATTTTTAATATTGCTTTTATTCATATATCAGAAAATATATTTATTTAATTTATTTTCCACTTCAATTTGAGCAAGTAAAGAACGTTCTCACTTAATATTGCTTAATATTAAATTAAAGTAATTAGTTCTTTACTTAAATGGGATTATAACAAATGTCATTTACTTTAACTATAAATAGTTAAGTTCCATTGAAAATGAAGTTAGTAGTATAAATATAAATTTAAAAATTTAAATTTAAAACATAGGTTAGAACCCTATAAATAGTAGTATAAAATTTAAATTTGAAATATAGGTTAGAGCCGTAAGTCTCTTGTTTAATTAGTTTGATCTTACTAATTTTTTTTTTATTTTTTAAATAAATTTAATTTGAACATTTTCTTTTCAAAAACATAATGTTTTTTTAAGCTTTGATGTGAAGGGTATACATATAATAAAGTGGTGGATTAAAATGAAGTATCGTATTGATATATAAATAAGATTTATATTCAAAGACACATGTTTATACAAAGCATTATAGTGTTTGTGTATAGACACACTCTACATATACATAGTGTATGTGTGTGTATATATATATATATTATATATATATATATAATGATAAACACAATAATATTTAATGGCATTGTGCATATATCACATAAAGTTAGGAGGACTTTCTATGTCTTTTATAACAATGTTTCATATGTACATTTCATATTACTTATAGTATATTATAAATCTAGTTCTATAATGTATTTTGTAATACTTTGATTTATTCATACATGCAAAATATTCCCTTGTTTTAATAAGAAATAAATATATGTGTGCACAAACATGTCACATAGTATACTTATGTGCTTAATGGACCTGATTTTCATCTGATAATCTAAAATACATTTTATTTTATTATTAATACTTTGATTAAACTTAACAAAACAATATAAATTTATAAAGGGTATTAAATTTATCATAAATTTATATATATACTATGTGTGGTGTGTACCTTCACAACTAACTAGTGCATATTGCAATTAAAAGTAGGTTAGAAACAAGATATATAAGTTACTATATAAGCAAACATAGAGTATTTCAATATGTATGCATATGGACTTATACTCTCTTTATATATATACATACACATGCAAAATGAACACATACATATATGTCTAACATATGGATGTGTACATAGAAAGATGTATTTATTCATACATAATATGAACATAGAAACAAAAGAAAAAATACATATTTGCTCATACAAACATATTTTTATTTTATGTTTAAGCGCTATATTCTTTATGAATGTGTGCATGTGTGTGTGTATGTGTGAAGGGTGAACTTTATTGTATAAACAAAATAAATATAATCATTAATGTATTTACATAAGAATGTATAAAATAAAATAAAAGAGAAGTTAAAATTCAGTTTGTATTAAAATGTAAAAGTATTTAAATTTTAAATGAAGTAATTTCATTATTAAGCACACATGCTTAACATAAACATATAGTGCTTTTAGAAAAATGTAAAAAAATCAAATTAAAAAATTAAGCATAATTTATACAACATAATTCTTTAACTTAAAATTAATTAAAAACTAAAAAAGAATTCCTTTAACTAATATATTAAAATTTTAAATGTATAAGACATAAACATTATTTATTTTCTCAAACTCAATTTATAAAAAAAAGAAACACATTTTATTTACACACACATAAATCATAATCATTATATATTATGTATGTAGATATAAATGTTAATTTTACATATACAGTTAGACATTACTTATTATACACAAGTATATATAATCGTAAATTGTAATTAAATTAATACAAGTTGAATATAGTACAATATATTTTATTAATTTAAGAATTATTTCACACCTACACACAAGTATATTTAAAAAAATTAGTGATTATTTTTTAAAATGTTGTCATTTATTATGAATTTTTTTACATAAACATAAATTTGTATATATTATATCCATAAATCAAAATTTAAAAATATGACTATATAACCACATTATAATATTTTAATATATATATCAATCTTGTTTTTATATTCTTACAATTAAAATTTACTTATGTATAAATAAATCTTTATAAATTAAGTTAAAGTCAACATTATAATATTTGTAATACAGTCGTAACATATAAAAATTTTGATTTTTGATTTTTAATTAAAAAAAATAAGTACAAAAGTATAAGAATATCCTTATATGTTAGAACAATTCAAATTATTATATACATAAAAAAAACGACCGCTAAATAAATTATGTAATGAATAAGCTTGTGTGTGCATGTTTGACTTATGTGCATGTATATTTAATCGGTTTAATTAATTAATGTTCTTTTATTTTTATTTTTTATAAATTTCATTAATAGAGTTTTTGTGATATTGAAATGAAACAACATATATATATGGGAATATTTATATATACCCCTAAATTGTATGAAATTTACATATATATACCCTTAAAACTTTATATTTACATTTATACCTTTGAAATGTAGATTTAAAAATTTAAAATAAAAATAAAAATATTTTTAAAAGATTATTATTAAATTTTTTTATTTAGGTCTAAAATGCAACTTATATATCATCACAATATAATATAATTATTTTAAAAAATATGTCATTTCTTATTATGACATTTTGTAACATTTAACACTTGATAAGTTTCAATTTTCTTTTACATTCTAAATATATTTTGAATTAAAAAATATATTTTAATTAATATATTATTTTAAAAGTCAAAGTATTCTGATTAAAGATTTTCGAGGATATACATGTAAATTTAAAACTTTCATAAGGGTATATATATAAATTTAAATTTTCTAAAGGTATATATGTAAGTATATATAAGAATTTCCATTTATTCAACAAGTCATTAGATATGTTATAATCATAATAATGTTATTGAGAAATACATTTTTATGTGCAATATATGTTTGTGTCTGTGACTGTGTAATGTGGGTTCATACGTATACATATGTTTATGTAATCATTTGTTATATATAAATGATTATCCTTTGGTAACGTACTCAAAATACTCCCGCTGCATTGCAGTTAATACATACATTACCATTTTGTTATATATTAAAAACGCCTTAAACCCATGTATTAACAAATAAACTGTGGGTACTTAACACCAAGTTAATTTTTCAAGTACACAATATGTGTATGTATACATGTACATGTATCCACATAAAGCCACAGAATCAAATTCCCACAGAATAACACAATATTATATATTATTTTTATAAGTAAACCCTCGAATAGATAATATATAAGAGTCATTACCTGTTTGTTCCAAACAAGCAAGCACACTGTCCCATATTTACCATCTGGCTTGAACGCTACCTTGTGTGCCAGCAGCAGTTTACCTGCAACGTTGCATAATTTAGCACCTTATAACACACACACACAGTTATTACCATTGCACAACGCTAGCCTAGGATGGTCTATTCCTGACCCAGGGAGGTCTAGTGATGGATAATCCAAATAAAACACCATAGATTCACGCACACTGTAAAACATTCACATTAATACGTGCAAAACACACGCGCGCGTGAACACGAACTCTATAGGAAGAGATGTCCAGGTCCCCAAAGTGATGGCTCGCTTATCCTGAGCCAGCAACGGAATATACTTAATTGAACGCCTTCCGGAAGTCGTCATTGTTTGAAAGTAAAACTTGAAGTCGTGTAGAACTCCACTGCATACATATAACACATGAGCATAACATACACTTAATAACCAAAAGTTTTACTCACTTTCCAAGAAAAGAATCAAGCCAACCAATAACAGCTTCATATTCTTCCACCTCTGCATATGTATATAGTTAGTAACATACATAAGTATATGTGGTGTGTGTACATAAAATACACACCTATATCGCAGCTCCACGACCATTTTCCTTCTCTAGAGTCGTATGCCTTGTAACACAGTTCCCCAGCTTCCCATGTGCTTGTAGAACGTCCTCACACACACCACCATAAATGCAGCTTCACCGTCTTCAAAGCTGCTGCCTAAAATTAAACAGTAAATAATCTCTCTCTCTTCTCTCTCTCTCTCTCTCTCACACACACACACACACACACCACACACAGAGTTACAGCTTATATATATAGGTCTTACCGTGGTCCTTGCTCAAACTTTGAATTCCCAAGAACACAAAATAAGCATCGCCTACTGTTACTCGTGGAGGGTCTGGCAGCTGAACGCAATGCTTAATCAGCGGGTTGAAAACCGCAATACCATCTACACATTATACAAGTAAGCTCACTCTCTCTCTCTCTCTCTCTCTCTCACACACACACACACACACAACACACATATATATAGAGAGAGAGAGAGAGTGCGTATGTATACATGTGTGTCAGTATGATTATAATAGACTATGTATAGTCATCGTATATTACACATGCATAACACACACAGACACACCTGTTGAACATAAGATCAAGCCGTTGGATGAAACCGAGGATATCACGTTTATGTCACTGACTGTTAATCTAGGCCAACGTGGAGCACTGTCCGTCATGTTGCATATCTCCACTGTATTACAGTCATGCCCCGTCCGTATGTACCATTGTCCATGTCTACCTCTCTTTCCACCTGTATTTATTACACTCGTACATAAACTCTATACATATTACATGTTTATGTTATATATATATTATATATAGAGAGAGAGAGAGAGAGAGAGAGAGAGAATTAGGTAAGACACACATTACCGTACCTTGATCCGACTGATTTGGGTATGCCATGACTTGCACACCTCGCGGAAACGGCATAGAGAAGGCAAAGGTAAGTGATCCAACAAGTTCCTAAGTACATACACACATACACATATTACGTAAGTGTAAAAATAAGTATATACAATAAGTACAAAAACAAAGTTGTGTGGTGTGTGTCGCGTGATGAATACGTACTTGTGAAGGTCGACAGGTAGAGAAGCCCAAATAGAAGAATCGAGCGGAGGTTGTTTGCAAATGGAACCCTTAATCCGTAATTTTGATCTTCTTTTACTTCCATTTGTTTGTCTCCTTGACACCATAATAAATAATAACCTGCTAATTAATATAAGAAAAATGAACAATTTATGATAAATAATATTAATCAATAGGAAAAAATCACTCTTTATCTTACCTGGCGGAGTATTTACAAATCTGTTATACCCAGTCAGATCAATGCCTCGTTTATTAATTTATTAAAGAAAACATTGGGGGTCGGAAAGGATTCGAACGCGACCAGTCTATAAGAACATTGAAGGCCGGAAAGGGATTCGAACCGCGACCAGTCTAAAAGGGATACGCATATTGAAGGGTGGAAAGGGATTCGAACAAAGGGTAAAAGGGTTTTAAAAGAGGGTTTTGGTTGTAGAGTTTTTTTTATTAGTATAAAAATCGAGTATTAACATTATATACGCATACAAAATAAAATATTTAAACAATAAGTATTAAAGTAGAAATTCTTACATATAATGAATATAATGTATCATGTATGTATAAAGCTACCCACCGTCAGATTTTGTATCATTTAATTGTTAATCTATAATTTTGTAATTGTTTATGAATATATTTACGTGTAATTTAATTAATTAATTATTCTTTATTCAATATTAAACTGTTATACGGTGTACAACACAGTCCGTTATTTTGTAATGAAGAACACAACAAACCTTCGTTTGTTCCTATATAGCCATTGTCCTCTCTCTCTCACACACACACGCACACACATACAAGCACATAACCTGTAACTCACCTAAATATGTATTATGTATGGAATACCTATACACATAAAGAAAGATTATACTCTGTATACGCTGACTATTCCAGCGTATGTGATGCTCCAGAAAGTATAAAACTTCTGCATATGTACTCACAGAAAACCATATTGACAACAATATAGCTATACAGCACATACACACACAATCTCACGTATCATATAAATATTAACATGTGTGTCTGGACGTAATATGTACACACTCGCACGCACACGCACATACCTTTTGTACATTATGGGGCTTACTAAGTTGCAGAATGTGTGTCTCTCTCTATAACATATGTAAGTCCGCCAAAATGGGTTGTTAATATTATTTATCATAGCCTAGGTACATCGGAAAAAAAAAAAAACTTCCTCGTGCACCTGATTAAATAAATAATTAATACATTAATTAATTATTAAGAATAAATATTTACTTACTGCTTAATCAAGCGCCGTTTGTGTGGCGATTTCCCACACTAATCGTGAAGTTGTGTGTAAAGTTTAAACTCTCTCTTCAGACTAAGATAATTGGCATATTGAATGACGTAGATTCCACAATCCCAGCTTTAACATTGTAAGCTCAATCAGTTTAATTAGTGTGTATGAATTTTATATGCATTCTTGTTCAAATTAACACACATCACATAAATAATAGAACTTAAAGCAATCACTAAATATGTAGAGAGTGAGCTCACATTATATAGTGGTAGATAATATATAGATGATTAAAGATATATGCAATAACATACCCATTCTCTTACTGTATATTATTATTGTATATTTATAATACCTATACAGTACTATAACATCAGTTTATAGTATGACATATACACTAAAAACTAGTACTGCATAATGATGTAGTAATATATATAGGTATGTTATTAGCGCCGGGTATATATTTATGCATGATGCATATATAACGGTATACTATATAATTGCTATGTAACCATTGTATATATATATATTTTTCTGGGCTATATGTAACTGACGATAACATACCCATATATGTATATACATAATGATTACTAACACACCACATACACACACCACACACACAACAACATATATATGAATAACATACCTATTCTCTTGCTGGGGAACATCCTTGGAACATTCTTTTATCCAAGTTGAGATGTCAAGCTCTCTCTTGGAGTTTATCCTTGGCTTCGTCCTGGAGGTACCGAACATAACATGCATAAATAATAATCATAGTTATAATAATTCTATTGTGTTAATTCTATAGTGTTTGTAGTCTCTTAGTCCGTGGTACATATGTTATGATTATAATAAATATAATACTACTTGAATAATGATACTTACCAAAACCTCTAATACAACATAGTTATCTTGGGTCTAAGAACTGGATTTTTTTCTTTTTTATGTTGAAAATCCGACATTTCATATTACCTGTGTGACACACAGGTTAACTAGGAAGCAAGGGCCTCCTGTTCCTCTGGAAAATGTACAGGGTAATGAGCCTTGTTAACACACACACACACACATACATCTTTTCACATTAACATGGATTTATTACATTTTTATTTTTTTGTAAATAATATTCAGCGTGTGACCCTGGTTTCATATATATATATATATGAGACAATCATGTGTGTGTGTATGTGTTGTGATTAATTTAACCCCCTTTCATATCATGTGTGTGCACACAGGTTAACTAGAAGGAAGAGTTTCCAGCAATCAGTCACCACTTAAACAATTCGACATTCTTGTTACACACACACATCTTTTCATATTAGCGTGTAAAGGACAAACATTTGCATTTATGTTTTTTGTAGCATGTGTGTGTGTGTGTAGTTTTGTGGATGTACCCGATTATTTAAAAACCCTGGTTTCATATATATATATATTATATATATAACAATCATGTGTGTATATTAATATGTATGTGACATTGGATTTTCAGCCCAATGAATAATAAACATTGGTTCCATTGTTCTATCTGCCAACATCATATCTGCTGCATTATCCCAAGTATTCAAAATAAACATCATATTATATACACACGCATATAATACATATATACATAACAATATCTCAATACCCATTTGTTAATACATTGTTAAATTTTATTAATTTCTTATTTCTTACCACGATTATAAGCAATTTATAAAATATAATATTTAAATAAAACGCAAATATATATTATTATTTAATTAATTATTATTAACTAAATGTTTAAATGTCATTATTTAATTAATTAATTTTAATTTCATTATGACTCTCACGCTCTTTTGCAGAATGTTGATGGGTTCTCATCTTCTTCAGGTATGTATATTTTCAAATAGATACATAATTATATATCCTGATGCATTATTTATCTGTTTTTCCTAGTAATAAATATGTACATGTGTGTACATCATGTATATGTTTATATATAAAATATTATATATAAGTACTTTCAACACTTATTAATAACTATATACTCTCAATAACATGCATATATAATAAACAATGTTAAAGAAAGGATAATGGAAAAATAACAAATAACATGTACTTGTTTTAATTTCTATTAATAAATGCGGACTCTTATTGAGCAAAATATACCCATGCACATACAAGTATAAATAATTTAATTATATTTAAAATATATTTAATATTACAAAATAAGTTTAAAAAACTTATATACACCTTTGAATTTGTAATTCCAAGCTCGCAAGTCTCATTTTAAAATACCATTTACACCAATTTCGGTAAATTAATACATGTTTAATTATGTACATTAAATCATTTAACTCTTATGCCTATTGTGGTTCATCATATATTAATTAATTATTATCTAATTTAAATTTTTTTACAAGTGACAAAAAATATTTTGTAATGTCAGGTGTTTTTCACTTTTTATAATAAATATTTAATTAATTTTTTATTTTTCCGTTTAATCAGCAACATGATTGGGGAGACGTCCAAAGACATGTATGTTATACAATAGTATGTTTACGCATTTAAAGAGTATACTAACTTGTCTCTCTTGTAGCCTTCGGCTCCAGAAGTGACGCCTCTTCTAATAAATACGTACACACATTGTCAGAGTTTTTACCTGGTGCCACAAAGGCGGCTTGCCAGGTGCCAACCCTGGAATCCCCTCTCTGGAAACCCCACGGAATCTGGTAAAGTAACCCGTATTAGGAACCCAACCCTTAGGAACTAAACCCTAACTGACAAGTCCACGAACGAGACTCACCTTGTGAATCAGGATGCACGGACTAGCCGAGTTATAGGTGTTGTTCCTAGCTTGGCGTGGTTGAGGCGGCCGGAGCAAGGCCTCAACCACTAGTTCTGCGGAACGTGAACTCGGGCAATACCTTTGAGCTTGCGAGCAGGTTTTCGGACCAAGGAATCTGGCTAACTCCTTGGAAGTGACGTGCCCTGTCTCAAAGGCAAGATCCTGCCAACGATAAGGATAGTCTAACCCTAGGGTGGGTTGTACCCCTGTCGTGTGGAAGTTTGGGCGGCACAACAGAGGGTTGCACCTTGACGACACAAGCTTAGCTTGCACCGGTAGGAGGTTAACGAGCTCTCTTTTGAACCCAGGAAGCCTCACTACATATACTCTACCTTATTTATGTGACGGACCCCCCCCCCCTGTTTACCTAAATGAGTAAGTGGGCTGGCACGGAAATGCCAGCCCTTAGAGAAAATGGTTGTCCTAACCTAACCCTAAACCTAACCCCTAGGGGGGGGTTTAGGGCGTGGGGTTAGGGCAACCCTAGGGTTAGGTCAACCCTAGGGGTGTCCCTAACCCTTTTTGACAAGCTATATTTAACGGAAAACCTACGTCAAACGGGGGAGAGTTTCTAGAGGTAAGTCTAGCTTCGCCTAGAGTTTCGATACCTAATGACACCGGCCGGACACCCCTAAACCCAAGTGCACTAAGCGGGGCTGTTTCTACTACATCTAGGGTTCGTCACACAACTCGGTAGGTAACAACAGTCAAACCCCAAAGTAAAGGGTCGAGTCATAGTAAAAACTATGACACACTCCCCGCCTTTGAAAATGTCAACGTCCTCGTTGACGTCTAACTCCAAGACTAGATAAGGTTAGGAAAAATTAACAAAACTAACTAATCACTCTATGCGGAGTCAGCCAAAAGTTCACAAGTTTTATTACCCCCCTTGCATTACGCGAAGCCAATACTTCAGAACCGTCGTTCACTGAGTCGAACCAGCTGCCGGAGGCACCACCTGCGACAGAAGTCATTTGGAGACCTTTTGCACGTCTGCAAAGTCTGTCACCCGACACAACACTGGTTAATTTCTTTAGTTAACTAGAATTTATATGGAGGCCTCTAGTTAGTGTTGTTGTCGGCCCCTGGTTAATAAGAAATAAAGACTTTATTCTTATCATCATTTAACAGTTTGAGACCTTGCCTCAAACTCTTCACTACTCCATCGCGTTCTGTAGATTCTCCAATGGTTCCCATGTCGACTCGCATGCCGGGTAACCCTTTCCACTTGACAAGATATTCTCGTTTACGTTTTCGCGTCCCTCCTTAATATCCTTTTGCCCAATATCGACTCAACTTCGAACTCCTTCTATCGCCGACCAGCTCAGGGCGGACGTAAGTTTTCATATCTTGCGGATGTTTCTCATCCTTGTGGAATGGCTCGAGTAAATTGACATGAAACACATTGTGTATTGTTCCCAACTCGGAGGAAGATCTAACTCATAAGCCACTTTCCCTACTTGCTTCACCACCTTGTATGGACCTATGTAGTGCGATAGAAACTTCCTCGAAAGAGTCGTTGGAACCTTCAGGTTTTTGGTACTCAACAATACCATATCCCCAACCTGATACTCTACATCCCGCCGATGTTTATCGTACTGCTGACGATACCTTTCCTGTGCTGCAGCCATCGCTTGACGAGCAGCTTCCATGTTCGATACAATTGTCCCGTGAACTCTGCTACAGATGGAACTCGATTGCTATCGTCTTTCGGTAACCATACTCTGAGGAATACCACCCTTATTCCCAGTTAACACTTCCATCGGGCTACATCCGATTGCAGTGTGCATCGAGTTATTGTAACATATCTCAGCCATATCTAAGTGTTCAGCCCAATCAAGTTGATCACCTTGAACATAGCATCTGAGATAGTCCTCGACTTGTCGATTCACCCTCTCCGTTTGACCATCAGTTTGCGGATGGTAGGCTGTACTGAACTTGAGCATCGTACCAAACTGCTTAAACAATGTCCCCCAAAACTTCCCGTAAACCGAGGATCCGATCTGAGATCATGGTTTCCGGTAGTCCGCGCACTCTTATGACTTCGTGGAAGAACAACTTCTGCTTGAATTGCATTCACTGTCTCTACAGTTGGAATGAAATGAGCAACCTTTGAAAACCGATCGACTACCACCATGAGCGCGTTAAAACCACAAGATTTTGGCAATCCCATGATAAAGTCCAAAGTAACACTTTGAAATGGCCGCTCTGGAATCGGTATACACTGCAACTTCCCAGCTCGTTTTTGCGATCGGCTCTTTACTTGTTGACATGTGGGGCATGTCTTGACATATTTGGCAACATCATCTATCATACCCGGCCAATAGAATCCCTGCTTCAACAAAGCCAACGTCTTATGCCTTCCACCATGTCCTGCCAAAGGAACATCGTGATGCTCTCTTAACAGCCTCTCCCTCCATGTCCCTTCTGGAACATAGAGTCTCTTTTCTTTATAATAAAGAACTCCATCTCGTACCGCAAAATGCCTGTTTGAGTGCATCCATTCGACTTTCTATTCCTGCTGGAATATTACCATCTCTTCGTAACTGATGAACTTGTTTCCTCTTTCACCAGGCTCAAAGCTTCCTTAGCAAACTTGTCCTGAGGATACGCCGTCACAAATTCATCCACCAAAGTTGACATGGGTGCTGACATAATACGAAGATGACCCTTTCTACTGAGTGCATCAGCTACCACATTGTCCTTTCCCGCCTTATGTCTGATTTCAGGCTGAAATCGTGCCAACTTCTGCTGCCATCTAGCATACTTGGTGATAGCTTCGGCTGCGTTTCAAAATACCTTAGAGTTACACTATCTGTCCAAACCACAGTGCCATGACTTGGAAGATAATGACGCCAATACTCCAAGGAAGCAACAATAGCATACATCTCCTTTTCGTGGTAGGCCATCGAGTTTGCGCGGCATCTAACTTCTTCGAGAAGAAGGACACTGGATGTCCTTTTTGTTGCAATACACCACCAATTGCAAAGTCGGAAGCGTCACATTCTACTTCAAAGGGATCTTCAAAGATGGGCAACTGCAAAACTGGCTCAGAAGAGATAGCCTCTTTGAGTTTGACGAATGCACGTTGGCACTCTGGAGTCCAATGCCATGGAATGTTCTTCGTAAGATCTGTCAATGGGGCCGCTATTTCTGAGTAACCCTTTATGAATCTTCGGTAATACCCTGTCAGACCAAGAAATGATCTAACTTCATGCACGTCTTTTAAGGTCATCCACTCAGTAATAGCTTGAATTTTCTTTGGGTCCATGGCAACCTCCCCACCTGAGATCAAGTGTCCCAAGAAATCTATCTTGGTTTGACCAAATGCGCACTTGCTTTCTTTAGCATACAACTGGTTCTCTCTCAACCTCTGAAACACTTTTTCTAAGTGTTCCACATGTTCTTCAATTGTCGAACTGAAAACCAGAATGTCATCAATATACACCACGAACTCGTCTAGATAGTCTCTAAACACATCATCCATCATTGTGCAAAAAGTTGCTGGAGCATTGCACAACCCGAATGGCAAGACTAGAAACTCAAATGATCCATAACGCGTTCGAAAAGCGGTCTTCTCAATGTCATTCTCTGCTACCCGAATCTGATGGTCCAGACCTCAAGTCTATTCTTGAAAAGTACTTTGCTTTTGATAGTCTATCAAACAAGTCGTCCACTCGCGGAAGAGGATACTTGTTTTTGATAGTTATCGCGTTCAGTGCTCGATAGTCCACACACATTCGCATCGTACCATCCTTTTTCATTACAAACAAGATCGGTGCACCATATGGTGATCGACTAGGTCGAATGTGTCCTCGACCAACCAATTCCGTCAGCTGTCTCTTCAATTCAATCAACTCTTGAGGATTTAACCGATATGGGGCTCTTGCCGGTGGAGACGAACCGGCAAAACCTCTATTCTGTGGTCCACAGCTCGACGTGGAGGTAACTCAGGCGGCAAATCTTCCGGTAACACATCCCTAAACATGTTCAAGACTTCCAAAATAGGTTCGGGAACATGTTCTTGACCATCTCCTATTTTGACTTCACCAGTATCCAAAACCATTGCAAGAAACACACGTTCCCGATGTCTAACTGCTTTACGCAACTGAGTCAAGGTAAGGAACATAGGATTCCAATCCCTATCAGTTAGCGTTTCCATTCTGAGCGTCGTTTTTCTAATGGCTTCTTTATCTGCTGCAAGCGTGATTCGATTATCTCCGGAACCCCTCATTTCGATTACATGTTTATGGAACCATTCCATACCCAGAACAAAGTCAAACCCCGTCATATTCAAGACAACTAAGTCTAGCTTAGCCTTCCAATCTTTGATTTGGACAGGAACTGCCCTTGCTATATTATTAGTATTTTGAGAACCTTTGCCAAAATTGATCTTTATTTCACACATCTTTATTACATCCAAATTCAATCGACGAGCTAGACTAGTCGATATGAAGTTGTATGTTGCTCCAGTATCGATCATCATTCGGACTCGGTCCCCTCGTATCCTTCCTGTCAAATATAGCAAAGGGTCAGTTTTGTCTTGAATAGCGAATAAGGCAGGTTGTGTCTGGCACAACATTACCTCTTCTGACTCATCTTCCGGATCTTCAAGCGTTTCTGGTTCAGCAACTTCCTCTTCTACCATCGCCTTGAAATGTCCTGATTGTTGTGAGGGTGCCGGACACTCTTTAGCAAAATGACCAGGCTTGTTACAATTATAACATTTCACGACCCCGCCTGCGGAACGCGGGGGAGCAGACTTTGGAGCCGATCCTTTGGTCTGCTGAGGAGGTGGTAACGCCAATGGTTTCCGAAATCCGGTGGGTCTTGATGTGTCCGAAAACTTGGAACTGCCAACAAAGGGACTTGCACTTCGAATTGATGGCGATTGATCTGGTCGCCTATCAAACCTTCTGAACCCAGACTTTGGAGGAAACCTCCTTGGTTTAGGTTTTGCTTCCTCCCCTTTGTACAAGTCTTCTAACGACATGCCATAAGCAACCTTTTGAGCTGCCTCTTGACATTCCCGATAGCTTGGGCTTGTACCTTAAGATCTCCCTTCGCGTTTTCTCATTCAAGCTAGCCATGAAGCAACTTCGAGCTTCATCATCGCTCATATTTGGCACCAATCGCCGTACACTTTCGAATCGATAAACGTGGTCCATAGGACTTCCCCGAACTCCCTGTTGACAAAGTGCCAGGTCAGCACGCAATCGCAAACCGAGATCATCCGGCATATACTGCTTTTTGATCTCCTTTTTCATGTGCTTCCAGCTGTTTCGGTATCCACGTTCACCTTCAACAATTCGCCACCAAGTCTTAGCTTCTTCTTTAAGAAACTGCTTGGCACATGCAACCTTTTCTGTCTTTCTCACGGAAGCAGCCTCGAAATAGCTTTCCATATCATACAACCAGTCATCCAAAACCTTGTAATCCTTTGAACCCATGAAATTCGAAGGCTTTACCGGTTTGAATTTACTGGGACCTCCACCAACTACTTCCGTCGAAGAATCTGATTCAGAGGAACCTGACTCTGAGTCATGCTTCTTCTTCTTTTTCCGTGTGTCTGGTTGCGGAATCTGGCACTGCGTATTCGTTGGAATCCGAACGGCAACATTATCGATTTGTCATTCAATCCCAAGACATCCCCTCGAAGTTCGTTTAGGGCATCCATCATTATTTCACGCCAACCAGGTCGCTGCCTAGCCCTAGGGGGTCGACCTGGATCAGCTTCATCCATCTCCTCATTTTGAGCCTCTGCGACAGCCCTCTCTGCCTCAGGCTCTGGTTGCTTTCTTTTGCTCATCGTATTGAACCCTAGTTTCAACACTCGGAGAATATGCGGAATATTCCCAATGTTAAGTTGGAAACACCCTGCACAGGTTGTACACCCACACACATCAGCTTGAACTAGCATAAGACTTTCGGACATACCTAGAATCTCACGCCGACTCACTGAGCAAGTGTTCTCCGAAGTTTGACAACTCACAGGATCAAACTCTCTGCGCAGAATACAGACATGTTAACCAAAGCGATAGAGTATCAAGAATTTAGAGTTATCTAAACATTGAAACACTCTATGACTTAAGGTAGTCCTACTGACCGCAGAGAACTTGCTCCGATACCAATTGTCAGAGTTTTTACCTGGTGCCACAAAGGCGGCTTGCCAGGTGCCAACCCTGGAATCCCCTCTCTGGAAACCCCACGGAATCTGGTAAAGTAACCCGTATTAGGAACCCAACCCTTAGGAACTAAACCCTAACTGACCAAGTCCACGAACGAGACTCACCTTGTGAATCAGGATGCACGGACTGGCCGAGTTATAGGTGTTGTCCTAGCTTGGCGTGGTTGAGGCGGCCGGAGCAAGGCCTCAACCACTAGTTCTGCGGAACGTGAACTCGGGCAATACCTTTGAGCTTGCGAGCAGGTTTTCGGACCAAGGAATCTGGCTAACTCCTTGGAAGTGACGTGCCCTTGTCTCAAAGGCAAGATCCTGCCAACGATAAGGATAGTCTAACCCTAGGGTGGGTTGTACCCCTGTCGTGTGGAAGTTTGGGCGGCACAACAGAGGGTTGCACCTTGACGACACAAGCTTAGCTTGCACCGGTAGGAGGTTAACGAGCTCTCTTTTGAACCCAGGAAGCCTCACTACATATACTCTACCTTATTTATGTGACGGACCCCCCCCCCCTGTTTACCTAAATGAGTAAGTGGGCTGGCACAAAATGCCAGCCCTTAGAGAAAATGGTTGTCCTAACCTAACCCTAAACCTAACCCCTAGGGGGGGTTAGGGCGTGGGGTTAGGGCAACCCTAGGGTTAGGTCAACCCTAGGGGTGTCCCTAACCCTTTTTGACAAGCTATATTTAACGGAAAACCTACGTCAAACTGGGGGAGAGTTTCTAGAGGGTAAGTACTACCTTCGCCTAGAGTTTCTCGAGGTACCTAGTGACAGCCGGCCGGACTACCCCTAAACACCTAAGTGCACTAAGCGGGGCTGTTTCTCACTACAACTAGGGTTCGCCACACAACTCGGTAGGTAACAACAGTCAAACCCCAAAGTAAAGGGTCGAGTCATAGTAAAACTATGACACACATGCATATATGTGTGTGTGTACATTCAAATATGTATATATACGTGTGTGTATTTTATTTTTTAAATAAATCCAGACTATGTGAATGAATTAAGAGCAAAAAAGGAAACATTCATACTTACGATAAGAATAATAAATATATTTATAGTCTATCTTCTCAACATTTGAACAGAGAACAATATATGTGTCATTATACTAGAGGTTTATATTTATACAATACATTGTTATATTATATTTTTTTAAGTAATACTCACATGTATTACATGCTAATATATTATAATTTTTTTTAGAATTGAGTCTTTTGTTACAGTGAATGGAAAGTCGAACACCAATAAAAAGCCACAGACATGAGATATTTTAATATATATCACAAGTACTATACAGCCAATAGTGTACGCTTCACCAATAAGTTCAAAAGATTAGGTAGCATATACACACAAAATAAATAATAAATTAATTAATTAAAATTATATGTATATTTCAATTTATTTATTTATTTTTTATACTATATGCTACTTGATTTTTTGAACTTGCTGCTGAAGCGTACACTATTAGGCTGTTATAAATACTTGTAATATATATTAAAAATACCTTATGTTTGTGGCTCGTTTGACTCTCCATTCGCTATAATAAAAGACTGAATTTTAAAAAAAATTATAATATATTAACATGTAATACGTGTGAGTATTACTTAAAAAATATAGTATAACAATATATTTGTATAGTATAAACCTCTGGTATAATAACATACACATTATTCTCTGTTCAAATGTTGAAAAGACAGACTATAAAGATATTTATTATTTTTATCGTATGTTTCCTTTTTTGTTCTTAATTCATTCACATAGTCTGGATTTACTTAGAAAATAAAATACACACATATATATACATATTTTGAATGTACATACACACACATATATACATGTGTGTATGTATTTATTAGAAGAGACGTCACTTCTGGAAGGTTACAAGGAAAAGTTAGTATATTCTTTAAATGCGTAAAAATGCTATTGTATAACATACCTGTCTTTGAACATCTCCCAATCATACTGCTGATTAAATAGAAAATAAAGAATTAATTAAATATTTATTATAAGAAGTGAAAACACCTGACATTGCAAAATATTTTTTGTCAAAAACTTCTTAATAATATTAATTAATATATGATGAACCACAATAGGCATAAGAGTTAATAATTTAATATACATAATTAAACATGTGTGTATTAACTTATCGAAATTAGTGCAAATGGCATTCTAAAACGAGACCCGCAAACTAAGAATTACAAATTTAAAAGTGTATGTAAGTCTTTTAAACTTATTTTATAATATTAAACATATTTTTAAATATAATTAATTATTTATAACTATATATGCACGGATATATTTTGCTCAATAAGAGCGTGCATTTATTAATAAAAATTAAAACAAGTACATGTTATTTGTTATTTTTCAATTAATCCTTTCTTTAATATGTTTATATATATGCATATTATTGAAAGTATATAATTATTAACAAGTGTTCAAGTACTTATGTATGATATTTTATATATAAACATGTACATGATGTACACACACGTACTATTTATTACTAAAATAATAAATAAATAATGCATTAAAAATATTATTGTGTATTCAATTGAAATATACATACCTAAAGAAGACGAAGAACCCCATCAACCTTGCAAAGGAACATGAAAATCATAATGAATCAAAATTAATTAATTAAATAATAATATTAAATATTTAATTAATATAATTAACTTAATAATATATATTTGCATTCTATTTAAAAGATTATATTTTATAACTACCTATAATCGTGATAAAAAATAAGAATAAATAAAATTTAACAATGTATTAACAAATGAGTCTTAAAATATTGTTATATATATATATATATATATATACATGCGTGTGTACATGATATAGTGTTTATTTTAAATATTTGGGACAATGTAATAAATATGATGTTGACAAATGGAACACTGGAACCAATACTTATTGTTCATTAAGTTGAAATCCAATGTGTACACACATTAATATACACACATAATTGTCACATTTTATATATATATATATATATATATATATATATGAACCAGTACATCCACAAAACATACACACACACATGCTATAGAAAACATAAATGCAAATGTTCTGCTAATATGAAAAGATGTGTATGTGTGTGTGTAACAAGAATGTTGAATTGTTTAAGTGGTGACTGATTAACTGCGGCAGGGGCTGGAAACTCTTCCTTCTGGTCAACCTGTGTGCACACACATGATCACAACACATACACACACATGATTGTCTCATATATATTATATATATATATATATGAAACCAGGGTCCCACGCTGATATATATATCTAAAAAATAAAAATGCAATAAATTCACGTTAATGTGAAAAGATGTATGGTGTGTGTGTGTGTGTTAACAAGGCTCATTACCTGTACATTTTCCGAGGAACAGGAGGCCCTTGCTCCTAGTTAACCTGTGGTCACACAGGTAATATGAAATGTCCCAAACACACACACACAACATATAAACCACATATATACTATACTATTATTTAATCCTTGAAACAATCACGATGTGCATGTGTGTTGTGTGTGTGTGTGTGAGAGAGAGAGAGAAGAGAGAAGAGAGAGGGATTACCGGCATCACACAGTCAACGAAAAAATGAGGGCCGACGGCGTTATAACGGTAAAAGCGGAGACGTGGGTGTATCCCCTGCTGTTAAAGAACTCTCTGAGTGCCCTCTTCAACACTTTGTGGTTTCTTCAAATTCTATGATTCCAGGCCGAACTCGATCTTCCCTTGAACGTTCTGGGGCGGCTCCAAAGATCGAAAATCGGCTTCCAGATTCGGTCGGAATTGACCATTGAAGGAGCTGATGACGCTAGATGTGTGACATTACCGCTGATACCGTTCCCTGCGTACCACGATTTAGGGAGTTGAACCTCAAACAAAAGCGTTGCCATACCGCCGAAGCCCTAGAAAATGCACACCCGAACACTTCACCTTTTATCAAATACATGCTACATGGAGAAAAGGGAGACGAGTTTTTTTTTTAATAAAATTTATTTTAATATTTTTCAATTTATATTTTCTTTTAAATTTTAAATATTAATAAAAGGTTTAGTTTATCATCTTTAAAATGCTTACTACTTGCCGGTATCTTACCTTTACTGATTTGACATTTTAACCTTTAAAAATATAATTGACGTTATTAAAGTGTTGTTTTGTTAAATATTTTTCCATTTAATTTTTAATCAAATATTATTAGCAATTTTAAATAAATAATCATGTTTAAATTACCTTTACTGGACCACATCATTAACTTTACTGATTGAATGATTTTATTTTTTTTAAATGTATCATTGCTAAATACTTAAATTAATTTTTTATTAAATAATATAATTAATTAATAATTAATAATTAAATTAATTTATTTAAATATTATTAAATTAAACTAATCATAATTTCTTCATTCTTTAATATAATTATATTTACAATAATCTTCTATAATACAATATACATCTGTTTCAGTAGTTGAAAAGTATAAACATATATTCATATCATATATATGAGATATTTTTGATTTAAATCAGCCTAAATTAAAAAAACACATTAAATTTAAAAATCCCTAAAACATGTGTTGTTTTAAGCAGTTGTTGTCTTGAATATGCCAGTAAAAAGTTTTAACCCAAAGAATGCCGTAAGTAAATATGCTGCTGCTGCTGCTTGTACCTGATATATTATTGATATATGTATGTACCCGAATATTGCCTGCAATGCATATTGATCGTGTGTGTGTGTGTGTGTGTTTAAATAGCTTTAGTTAGTCTATGTTATTTTATGTATTATACCGTGAATGCATATGGGTACGTAGAGGTAGAGAGATATTAAGATAATTACTATATATGACAAGAGAGATGTTTAGTGTATGTATGTCATCGGGATGTCAACATACAAAGTTGTATACTAATTAATAATGTATTTAGTTATACAATAGTTGAATTATTGATAATGTATAATTCCTGATGAAGAAACATACAGTTCATGATTTATATTAAATCTAAATTCATAATTTATAAATTTATATTTACTTCTAATTATAAAATTATTAGTATGAGACTTACTAATCTCTGGTTTGCAACTGCCTAAATATGTTATTAAATGCCTGTGCTTGTTCATCCTATCTCTCCTTGAAATCTATTATTCAAAATAATTAGTTTAATGTAATATATTTAAGATAAATAACTTGAAAATAATTTTAAAACAAGACCATTTACGTTAAATAGCTTAAAAGATAAAATGCTCAATCTACAAAATACTACCCTGTTAAAATCTTCAGGCATATCTGCATATCAACAATTTAATAGATATATATTATGTATTTTTTCTATATTATTCGATGTGTTACGTTGCATAAAAATGTATGGGGATCTCTCTCTCACTCACTCAGTACACTTACGGCTTGCAATCTCGGAGATGTCAAAATACGGATCCAATCCTTTGCCTATGACACAAAATGTGGAAACAGAACGGTTGATCGCAGATATAGCTAGCAAATCTTCACCTGCATAGTAGTTTAGATCATTTATATTGTGAAACTTATATATTTACAATACTATATCTATTGTTTTTAATATATTCCTTAAATTATTGGAATATAATCATCATATATTAATGATGTATATACAATACATTCAACATAAAAAGATATTAAATCGTTATTATGTATCTGTTTATGTTTACATATGTACAGAACACGTGTATACATTTCACATATATATAAATAATATATATATATATATATATATATATATATATATATATACCGATTAGCAGCTCAAAAACTAGAGAAACAACTCAAGAGAAGATAAAAAGAAGCAAACGTATTCTTATTAATATATATATATATCTTGGAAACTAATAAATAAAACGCTAATTAATAACTTTATTAATTTATAAAATTGAGTAATTAACAAATAATTCTACATACACATATATGCGTACCTATTTAACAGTTATAATATATATATATATACACACATTATCAATATATACATATGGACACACACACATAAAGATCTGTGCTGTCCGCCTTACGGCAGTCGTATCAGCTGTTGGAACAAGCACCCCCATTTGTACCAGAACTTGTATAATATAATAAAATAGTAACATTTATATAAACTTATTAATAAAAAAATAGTGAAACATTATTTTATTAATAAAAAATAAAAAGTGAAAATACTTTAAAGTATTACACACCTTGTCTGCGTCCCTTTCGTACACTCCATAAAAAGCTTCAAGAAGCCCCTCTCTGCATTGAAATAATATACACATATACACACACGCATGCATGATACAAAAGTATACGTTTATATTATCTCTTGTACCTATGTATGTGTATAGATAGACACAGATATATCATAAACACCAAACCATATTCACTCTCTTCCTCTCTCTCTCTACAGACACGCATATCTATACATAAGTTGGTTTCATTTAAATTATTTGAGGAACTTAACTATTATGTTTGTTGCAAGCATTTATGAAGTTTTGCATGTGATTTATGATATGCATGTATATTTATATATCAATGTGATACTATGCATATAAATGGACATATACATAAATACATAAATGTATGCATATATTAATGTGATAGTATGCATATAAATGGATTGCATGGTTTATGTATGTCTTAAAGAAAAATATGTTTTCTCTTCGCTTCTTAAACCAAGGTGATGTATACATGTATATAATATCACACATATATGGTGTAAACTAACCTGTGTATTATCTCTTTCCTTCCTGAACCAAGGTTAATCCTTCTGAACCTCCTGAATAACAACATTGGGCTTCAAGCGTAAATCCTTACATCTCCATCCATCCTCATGAATCCCATAAATTCCATTCCCACTCTTCCTGGCTACAGCTTCTTCTTCCCCATTGCCGCTCGCTCTGGTACAATCACGCTAATCACTTGTTTTCTTCTTCTGTGTGGTGATTTGGGATGGGATACGTTCCTGTCCTAATCCCATAACAAACACACATCTGTCTCTAAAACCATTGTTTACTCTTTTTATGTTCCTGTTACCTATTCTGTGAATATGCTTTAGCATATGCTATGTTAGAAAAATATGAATATTTGACTGGACACACATATATATTAGTTGGGTCCGCACCAGCCTGTAAATTTTACGGGCCCATCAAAATTTTATGTAAAGAAGTTTAAAGGTGTGTTGCTAATCATTAACATTAAGAATATATTTTCTTATGGTTGAGTTTATGGGAGAAGAGTCTCCACCAAAGTCATTTTTTAAAGGAGTGTTCACACCTTCTTTTTCCCATCAAATTTATGTACTAAAATTTACCAAATTGAAATTCCTTTAAATAAAAGTTCCTTTATCATGTTCGAGCTTTTGGCCTGTTTTGCATACAAATCCATTGGGCCACCGCTTCACGAACATCTCTTACATGTCCTTAACCTTAACACCACCTTCATCCATGGAGCTGCTTAAGCCATCAGCAAATGCCGGGTTGCTTGGACCAGGATGTGCAACAGATGCCAGGTTATTGTCTGGCCATGCAGCAGATGCGGGCTGTTGTCTGGCCATACAGCAGATGCCGGGTTGCTTGGACCTGGTGCCAGGCTAGTTGGATGAGCACTTGTAGCAGATGCCAGGCTAGTTGGACGAGGACATGTAGCAGATGCCGGGCTGCTTGGACGAGGATATGCACAGATGCCAGGCTACTGCCTGGCCATGCAGCAAATGCCTTGCTACTTCCCCTTGACCTTGCAGCAGATGCCGAGCTGCTGCCCCTTGGCCTTGCAGTAGATGCTGGGTGGCTGCCCCTTGGCCTTGCAGCAGATGTTAGGACACTAAGACCTGGATGCCATGGCCTAGCAGCTCCACAAATGAAGCTAGCTCCATCCAACAAGCCAGCTCCACGATTAAAAGATGGTAAGCCACGGCCTTGCCCTGCTCTTGCTCTTATCCCCATGTTATTGCATGCCCTACCTTGCCCTATTTCCATGTTAATCCCTTCCCTTGTTTCCATGTGGATCTCTTGGCTTCTAGAGATGGAGAAGCCCTCCAAATCCAATGAGCTGTCGTCTTGCATCACCCTCTCAAAAGCCTCACCCTCGCCTTCTTCCTCCATGATGTTTTTCTTAGACTCTTTGGCACCAAAAACCTTAAAATTCTAAATGAGACAGTGCCATATCATCCTCCCGTAAATCTTATGGGTCCCCATAAGATTTATGTGAAAAACGGAGTATATACCAAAATATTCTCCATAAGCCCCATACTTTACGGGATGGTGCAAACTCACACTAAAAAATAAGATTTCAAAGTTAAGGGCACCCGTAAATTTTATGGGTTTATTGGTTGGTGCATACTCTTTTAAACAAAAAAATCTTATTTTATGGAGTTTATTGGTTAGTGCAGACAACCCTATTGTATACAGTAGTGTACTTGCACGTATATTCTCCAAGCTAAGAATATAAATCTCTCTCTCACTCTATGTGTGTGGTCTGCCAAAGTGTATAGAAGATACACCTTTCTTCTAGGTTCAATCAATGCTGAGTGTTCCTTAAATTCTTGAAATACAGTCTTTTTACACAAATTATAACTTGTGTTATTTGACTTACTTATGCATACACATTTTCACATACACTACGTCTATACAGGGGTTTAGGGTTTAGAATGGTAGGATATTCGCATACATGCATATCTTATGTATATACAGATACAAACATTGTCTCGCACAAACATACATATATAACAAATCTCGATGTACATGTGATCACATGCATGTTGTACATACACAATAGATGTTAGTAATTTTATTCTCTATATTTCTTTATCATGTGATGTACCATGGAATGAGAAAGTGTTAGATAAATTAATTTTGTTAAAGATTACACAATGATGTTAATGACTTCATATTGGCATTTCACGAAGTCCCTTGTTCAAATTATTAATCATGCTATATAGTGCAAAAATTGATTATTTGAACATTGTTTGGAGCGGTTTTATGTATCATGTCTACGAGAGTATATATATGCAATAGCAATAGCATCACCATTAATAGTACTAATGGTAACCCATGCTCGTACTTTAGCCTCAACTAAAGGTCTAACTCTGAGGCACCATAGATCCCTAACTACAATTGAGAAGCACATTATGGGATGAACAATCTGTGCCTTTATTGTGATGTTACATATTACATTGTAATGAATTGTCAAAAAATTAAGGTAAATGTGTTTAGAGAGCCTTGAGATCTTAAGTAGTAAGAATAGTTTCAAGGTTCAAAATTCCAGTTGTTTAGTTGAACACCTCAAGCATGAAAAGTCCTTATAAAATTTCTTTATTTTGTTCTCTTAAGTCAGTAAGTCTTTTGCAATATGAGTTAAGTGCCATATTACAAAGTGTCATAAGGTGGTAAGCTTAACTCTATTGGATTCAAAAGTCAACATTTATTTTATGGATTGTGACTTTATTCATCATTATTAAAAAAAGATTTCTTATAGGTTCCAATTCAATCATGGAAGTTGCATCAGGTGTTGTCATTAAAAAGTTAACGCATATGCAAATTATGTTAAGAAATAGTTCTTTAACATAATTAATAATCATAAGTACTATATCTTTTTTAATATGCTATGATTTGAACTTCAAAACCCAAGCATCAATTTATTAAAATTTATTAAAGGAGAGCCTTCAACACCTAAGTTAAGTTTTAATAAAAATGTTATTTACTTACAGCAGCATTATTGATATGTTTAATAAAATCAAAGATAATAAATTTTAAAATAATGTCCTTATGATTATCTCATCAATTTTATGAAAGGTACCTAGTTGCCTTGGGGTTTAATCTACATGTTCTCATTGATGGACCTTGAGGTTTTATGGACATACATTAAAAAGAATTTATCCAACAAGTTTATCTGATAATCAAGTCTCTTGTTATTGTTGGTTACCAATAGACTCAACAAAATTATTATATGCATCTAATACTTTTATCGTTGATATCTAGTTTCTTGGAATGTGTTTGTAGAGCCAAGGATTTTATTATATTAACCTTCGAGGTACATACAATTTAGTCATGAGCCACCCATGAGATGAGTGGAAAATTGCATTTCGCATGCGATATGGCATATAAATATATTATGATGCTATTTGGTTTCACCAAGGCACTAATTATTTCTCAGACATGATTAACAATTTTTTATGAATTTCTAAATATGTTCTTGATTGTCTATCTCAATAATATTTTGGTGTATTTAGAAAAGCAAAAGTTATATTTGATAAGTATTATAAAAATTACAAGATCATTACTTTTACCAAGCTAAATAAATAATCTTTGAAAAAGCCCATGAATTAGTTCTTAAGTCCATTGTCTTACACAAAGGAGTTTACATGAACTTAGGTAAGATCATGATTATGCTTAATTAATAAGCTCCACACTTGATACAAGATGTGCAATGCTTCCTTGATTTTGTTAAGTTTACCACATTTTACTCACTTAGTTCACACAAAAGGACAAATCATTTGCATGGATTGCAAAAGCAGATGCTATGTTCCAAGCTTTAAAGCATGCTTTCGTTTCCACCTTGATTATCATTCACCTGGATCTTGGCAATCTTTTTTTTTATTGAGGCTAATGTATCGGAATTTACATTTAGTAATATGATCTTTTAAGTTAAAGATTATCAATTTCGTCTTGTGACATTTCACACTTGTAGGTTTCTTACATTGGAAATCAATTACAAGATATATGATAATAATAACTTTTGGTTATTGGACTCATTTAAGGAGTGAAGAAAATTCTATGTACTAATTGTGGTTTATAATGATCATAAGAACCTCATGTGTTTTCAGAAAACCTAAAGTTAAATCATTAATATTTCTTTTAGGCTAAAATTTTTGGCTCGATTTAACTTCATCATAATATATCATCCAACTTCTTAATAAAATAAAGTCATGTCATTCATGCCTTCATACAATTTAATATTTGATTAACAATATTAAGTTCTCTTGGTTTTAAACCACTTTAAAGTATTAGTTGTTACATCACACAATGTTACAATTTTGATGCCTTTACATTGTTCTTGATCGAGCTTTGAGTTTTAATTTTGGTTACAATCGTGATGATTATGAGCAATTTGAGGTTCAAAATGAATTGTGATTCTACAAGACATTAAATGTGTGTCTCTCTTTTTATAGACAACATTACCAACTTGTTTCATCATTTTATACGAACCTATGTAGTGCAATAGAAACTTTCTTAAAAAACTCATTGGAACCTTATGTTTCTAGTACTTATTAATATCATATCTCCAACATGATACTCTACATAACTCAATGCTTATTACTGACAATATCTTTCTTATGTTGCAAATAATCACTTGACGAGAAGCATCTGATGCACGATGCAACCTTTATTGCCAGTTAACACTTCCATCAAATACACCCAATTGCCGTGTGTATTGAGTAATTTTAACATACCTTAGCCTTATCCAAATGTTCAGCTCAATTAAGTAGAGATGACCTTTCCTACTAAGTGTGTCAGTTACCACATTATTTTTTATCACTTTATGTTTGACTTCAGATTGAAATTGAGTTAACTACCATCTAAAATACTTTAATGATAGCTTAGGCTATGTTTTAAAGTATCTCAGAATTACACTATCTGTACAAATCACAGTGTCATGACTTGGAAGATATTGCATCCAACTTCTTTGAGAAAAAGGACACTAGATATCCTTCTTGTTGCAATACATTATAATTAATTACAAAGTCAATTATATCACACTTCACCTCAAATGGATTTTCAAATTTTGGCAATTGCAAAATTGACTCAGTAAAAGTTTCTTTTAGTTTGACGAATGCTCGTTGGCACTTTAGAGTCTAGTGTCATGGAATAGTTTTTGTGAAATTAATTAATAAAGTCGTTATTCATGAATAATCTTTATGAATATATAGTAATACCTTGTTAGACCAAGAAATACTCTAACTTCATGCACGTTTTTCAAAATTGACCACTCAGTAATAGCTTGAACTTTCTTCAGATCCATGGTAATCTTCCCACCTAAGATCAAGTGTCCCAAGAAATTTATTTTGTTTTGACTATATATGCATTGGTTTCCTTAGCATACAATTGGTTCTTCTTTAATCTTTAAAACAGCTTTTTCAAGTGCTTTATATGTTTTTAATTATTAAATTGAAGATCAAAACGTCATTAATGTACACCGCCATGAATTCGTTTAGATATTCTTTAAACATGTCATTCATTATTCATTACAAAATCCGATTAGGATAACTAAAAACTTGAATGATCTATAACAGATTTGAAAAGCCGTTTTCTCAATGTCATTCTATAGTACCCAAATTTGATAATACTTAATCTCAAATTTATTTTAAAAAAAATACTTTTCTTTTGGTAACTTATCAAACAAGTCATTCGTTCATAAAAGAGGACACTTATTTTTAATAGTTATTACATTCAACTCTCGATAAACCACACACATCCGCATTGTATTATCATTTCTATTCTAAATAGGATTAGTGCACCATATGACAATAACTATGTTGTAATATGTCATTGACTAATTAATTATATTAATTGTCTCTTCAATTCCATCAACTCTTGAATATTTAATCGATAAGGGACTCTCACTAAAGGAGAAGAACCTGGCAAGATCTTTATTTTGTGATCCACACCTTAACATGGAAATAACTTAGGTGGTATGTCCCTCGACAACATGTTTTAAATGTGTTTAAGACTTCCAAAATGGGATTGGGACAAATTTATGACCATCTTATATTTTAACTTCACTAATATTTAAAACCATTGCAAGAAATATATTAATCAAATTATATTGGTCCGAAGTATTGCTAAACTAGTATAGATTTTTATATTAATTAAGGTATTCAATATATAACCAGTTATGCATTTATGTCAAAGTGTAAAAATGCTCTTGTAAGTAATTCAAATGTGTTTGTAGGAACTTACTTGTCCAGGAATACCAATACGAAAGAGAGAAAAAGAGAGATTCCTTATGTATAACATGCATTAAGAAGAAAAATCTACAAATATAATATATTTGTAAGGTTACAAAAGTAAAAGTCACGTGTAAAATTAATTTATTAATAATAATAGAAATAAAATTGAAGAAAAACCACACACACACTCGATGTTCTGTGCATGAGTGGCCGCACGCGCGTGTGTGTGTATGAGAGAGAGAGAAGTATACAGAACATAACTAGTGTGCGTACAAGACCTTAACTGGTCAAGGTCTTGGTCTATACACAGTCTCATTTCAGGAGCCTCGCTTAACTTGACTATATATGGTAAGAATTCGTCTCTATCTGAAGATACAAGATTAGCGAACAGGATTTCTGCATCTTCCTCGCTCTCAGACACAGAATCCAAATCCAGCTTATCACAAATTCATGCTTTGTACGATCCTTCACGTTCTCGTATGCAGTCGAATACTTCTCATATGCTTCTGTCCCTGTCATGATAGGTCATACGTACCTACACGTAGGAACAGTAGATTGGAGCTTCAGTTCCCTCTCTTTTCTCTCTCACACACACGCACGCAAATTTACAAATGTGGCAATCCATGATCATAGGGTCCCCAGTAACAGTGTTGAGCTCGGAAATAGCTTGTTAATGGGGTCCCGTCCGTCTGATCAACAGACCTTACATTGTGATAGTCTAGTGCAAGAACCATTGTTGAACGATCTCCATGCTTCTTCACAAATTCAAGAATCCGTCCGTCTGGGATCTTGTAGATAATCGTCGAATTGCACAAATACTTATTCTCTGGGTTATGCGTGCGTTTGTGCGTGGGTGTGTGTCTCACCTCCAGAGCATCAAGAATGTAGTTTGAGAGCGCGCTGAAGATGGAATATTCACCCGATATTCACAATCAAGCTGTTGAAATGATAGTCCGGATTGGGAATTCGTGAGTCTCGTACATGCAAATACCATCTTTTCATACAAATTTGTAGGGGTTTAAGGGTGGTATATCACAAAAAATAGCTCACAGGAGTGAATCCCTTACTTAGCCAGGTCCGTGGAGTGTGTATGTGTGTGTGTGCTAAATTGCGCTTTTCTCAAATCAGCGGAGAGTCATTGTTTTGGAAGTTGGGACAGACTGTTTACCAACCAAAAAAGATTCTGAGAACAATTGCTCGACTGAATTATTTCGACAGACTTTCCGGTTTAGCATCTGTTGAGCTAGTATTATGATTCAAGGAGCTCAATCAATTGGTTTATTGTTACTTGATACATACAAAACACTTCAGAGGGGTTAACTGGGAACAGACTCCAGGCTGGTGACGTAGACTTGGCCTCGTTACAAGATGTTGTCTTAGAGTTTGTAAGAGAGAAGGCATTTCTCTGCGGCTTGGGTACAGGCAACTCGGAAACATGTCATTAAACTCCCAGTTGCCAATGAAGCATTATGAGCAGTTTTGTCACACGAGCACTGGCATGGGGGAACTTGCATCTATTCTATTTTGTTTCACATAACGCTATCTGTACAAGACAAGATCAGTGTTGTTTGGCTTTTACCTCTGTTCCATGTGGGATGTGTTCGTAGTATCGCGCGCGTGTGTGTGTTTGTTCTCTGTAATTAACTTTATCCTTCTCTGTGCGAGGTTATTCGAGGATGTACAACAGGAGGTACATATGGTGACGTTGGCAAGGAGGGTCAATGCATGGTTTAATATATTTATTTAAGTTCAGGTAAATGTCCTTAATGTTAGTGTAAAAATCCTTTAAAAGGTTAAAGCTCCTTTATGGGATAAAGGTTAAACAATCTCATTTAAATAAGTGGCATTCTCTAGGGTTTGTAATACAACATGTTTGTGGAGGATCTTCACTCTTTTGAAGATGAATCCAGATGCAGCGGCGTTCGCATACACAGATGCGCCACTTGTAAGCGATCCATTCTAGAGTGAGATTATTATAAGTGATGAAGATCTTAAGGTACCGTGGTCGCTGGAGCCGCAGGATTGTATTGAGCAAGAAATCACAGTGACACATGAGATTAAGCAAGAAATCATAGAGACTCATGAGATTGAGCAAGAAATCATAGACACTCATAAGATTGAACAAAAAATTATGGAGTTCCTGCGATTGAACAGGAGGTGCCTACAATTGAGCAAAGCATAATTGGATCCCATATGATTGAACATGAAATCATGGAGTTGACTTGTGACGAAGAAGATCTTAACCTACCTTTCTGGCTTGAGCCTCAGGAGTGTACTGAGTTCCCTACTATTGAACAGGAGGCGGCTACAATTGAGCAGACAGCCATTGAATCACATATGATTGAACATGAAATCATGGAGTTGACTCGTGATGAAGAAGATCCTAAGTTACCTTCATGGCTCGAGCCTCAGGATTGTATCGAGAAAGACATCATAAAGACACATAAGATTGAGCAAGAAATCATGGCGATTGAACAGAAGGTGCCTACAATTGTGCAAAGCATGATTGGATCACATATGATTGAACATGAAAGCATAGCGTTGACTCGTGATAAAGAAGATCTTAACCTACCTTTCTGGCTCAAGCCTCAAGATTGTACTGAGTTCCTTACTATTGAATAGGAGGTGGCTATAATTGAGCAGACAATCATTGAATCCATATGATTGAACATGAAATCATGGAGTTGACTCGTGATGAAAAAGTGTTACGACCCATACAACGAATCAAATAATATTCTCTAAAAAGGTATAAGCTAGAATATTCCTAAAGAGCTATACCTAGATCTAAGAGAATTAAGGGCGCACTAAGATTGGAGGCCTTTTTGGGAGCAGCGTGTGGAGACTAGAGACAGCTCGGGGGAGGTCGGGTGGTTTTGTGAGGGTCTCTAGTTTGTACATAGTGGTGCCTAACAATTGGTATCGGAGGCAAGGTTCGAGATGAGTGCCTGGTGGGAAGGAATAATACCACATGTGTGGAGACGTTGGGCACTGAAAGGCAAATTGTCTAAGGAGAAGCAATCCCAAGGGCAAAAGTTTCAATGGCAGCAAGGATAAGTAGACGCCTAAGAAGCTTTAGGAGATGAAGTGTGGAGAGGAGCACAAAAGAGACTTCTCTAAACCACAAGGTAAATTTCTATTTGTTCTTGCTCAATAGGTAAATTACATGGCACGGGAGGAGCCACACACCCGTGCTATTGTGGTGGAGGGACGACTTGGTGAGCGTCCAGTGCGAGTCCTTGTGGATAGCATGAGTAGATAACTTTGTGTCAACAAAGTTAGTGGAGGAGTGCAGCTTGCCCACGAAGACTATGCCTCAATACGAATTTGAAGGCTCAACTATCACACAGAGCTACACTGCTTGTGTGGAGGAGTTACAGCTGGAGGTTGGCAAAACCCAGCTGGTGGAGCTGCGCGAAGAGCCTCAATACGAGATTGAGGGCTCAGTATCACACAGAGCTACAGTGCTTGTGTGGAGGAGTTACAGCTGGAGGTTGGCAAAACCCAGCTGGTGGAGCTGCACGAAGACTGTGCCTCAATACGAGATTGAGGGCTCAGCTATCACACAGAGCTACAGTGCTTGTGTGGAGGAGTTACAGCTGTAGGTTGGCAAAACCTAGCTGGTGGAGCTGAACGAAGACTGTGCCTCAATACGAGATTGAGGGCTTAGTTGTCACACAGAGCTAAATTGCTTGGTGGAGGAGTTACAGCTAGAGGTTGGCAAAACCCAGCTGGTGGAGACTTTCTTTCTTGCGAAGCTAGTGCGTGTGGATCCTAAGATATAGTGGAGCACCAAGCACATGAAGCTTGAGTATAGTGAAGTGAAAGACACTTGGTTTGGAACAAAGCTTGAGTCTCCAAACAAGTTCTTTTACTGTCACCTTGAGCAAAGCTGTTGTGCGAGGAGTTTGCTGATCTTCCCTCTTGAGCTACCTCATGGCTACCACATGCAAGAGGTGTGGAGCTGGAATAGGGTACGAAAGCCATTTACCGTAAGCCATTCCGACTGAGCCATGCTAAGGAGCAAGAGGTTAAGAGACAAGTGATGGAGCTATTGGAATATGGCTTCATACAACTGAGCAAGTCTCCATTTGGTGCACCAGTATTGCTTGTCAGGAAGAAAATGGCACCATGAGGATGTGCATAGACTACAGAGCTCTCAACAAGCAAACAGTGAAGGACAGGATGCCCATGCCATGTGTGGATACTATCATGGATCATCTCGGTGGAGCCAGAGTGTTCACCAAGATAGTTGGGCATTTCGAGTTCACTGTTATGCCATTCGGCTTAACAAATGCCCCAGTCACATTCACTCGGTTGACGACTGAGGTGTTTGGTGACTACTTGCACGACTTTGTGGAGATCTTCCTCAACGATATTCTTATTTACAGTAAGAATATGAAGGAGCATGTGCAGCATTTGCGAAGAGTTCTTCAGTTGTTGAGGGAGAACAAGCTCTATGCAAAGAAGAGCAAATGTGCATTTGCTCAGTGCAAAGTGGAGTATTTGGGTCACATTGTGACGCCAAGTGGAGTGAAGACTGATCCACAGAAGGTGGCAGTGGTGGAGCAATGGCCAGTTCCTAAATACAGAAGAGTTACGGAGTTTCTTGGGCATGGCTGGTTATTACCGTATGTCAAGGATTATGCCAAGAAAGCTTTCTCCGTTAACTAGGTTGCTGAGGAAGGACGTTCCCTTTGCATGAAGTGCTTCAGAGGAGCAGTTTCCAAGCTTTGAAAAAGCTTTGGTACGTGCACCAGTTTTTGTATTGCAGATCCCTCTAAGCCTTATGAGGTATCGTGTGATGCAAGTGGAGTGGCCATTGGAGTTGTACTTATGCAAGAGGGAAGGCCTATTGCTTATAAGAGTCGTACTTGAATCCTGCAGAGCAACAATACTCAACGTATGAGCAAGAACTACTGGCTATTGTTAATGCATTATGAGTTTGGAGGCACTATCTTTATGGTGCAAGTTTCAAAGTGTTTACAGATCACAAGACTTTGGTGTATCTGTTCAAACAGAAAGAGTTAAACTCTCAGCAAGCTCGCTGGATGGTTAAGCTCATGGAGTTTGGCAAATTTCCTATTGAGCATTGCGTGGGAAAGGCTAACGTGGTGGTATATGCTTTGTCACGTTAGGAGAGCCACAGTGGTTAGAGAATTCCAAACACGCTTATGTAATGCATTAACAAGGACGGTCAGTGAGTTTAGCCAGGTAGTTCAACATGCTCAAGCACAAGACGCTGAGGTGCAGGAGCTCAGAGGACAGCTAGAGCCACCATTCTCATTTTATGGAGTTTTGTACTACAATGGCCGTGTGTATCTTCCTCGTGTGGACCATTTGATCAACCAGGTACTATATTTCCATCATGATCACCCGGAGGCTTCATTTTGGGGGAGGAAAACGTATGAGTTGATCAAGAGAAGGTTCTATTGGAGGAATATGAAAGCTAATATCATAGAGTACTGCAGGACTTGTGACAAGTGTCAGCAAGTAAAGGTGCCCAGGGAAAAACCAAGTGGGCTATTAGTACCATTGCCTATTCCAGACAGGCGATGGGGCAGTATCTCTATGGACTTTGTCACCCATTTGCCAAGGACACAGTGGCATTGGAATGAGTCCATATTATTATGTTTGGACGGCATTCCAAGACAGCTTTTGAGCTGGGTTTAGCAAGTAAGAAAGCTCAAGGCAACATGGATGAGGAAGCTAAAGATCTGAGTGTTGAGCTTAAAACATTCAGAGTTTGTGCAAGAAGAACTTACAAGTAGCTCAAAGCCGAGCTATTAAGTTTGTTAATGAGCACAGAAGCTTCCAAGAGTTCCAGGTGGGAGATTATGTATATCTCCAGTGGTATTTGCCACACATGTAAGGCGGAACACTATTGTGGCCTTACGAAGGGACACAATGATAAGTTGTCTCCTAGGTACTCAGGTCCTTATGAGATTCTGGAGCGTATCGATAAGGTGGCATATCGACTACGGCTGCCAGAAGGAGTGAGGGTGCACCCAGTGTTTCATGTTAGCCAGTTAAAGAGAGTACTCACAAGGAACAAGTCCCGGGTAGATTCTTTGTGGATGTACAGGCTAATGATACAGGACCAGTTGAGTAAGTTATACTGCCCTTGAGGACAAGGACTTGCTAATGGGGGGATTGTTACGACCCATATAACGAATCAAAGAATATTCCCTAAAAGGTATAAGCTAGAATATTCCTAAAGAGCTATACCTAGATCTAAGAGAATTAAGGGCACTAAGATTGGAGCCTTTTTGGAGAGCAGCGTGTGGAGACTAGAGACAGCTCGGGGAGGTCGGGTGGTTTTGTGAGGGTCTCTAGTTTGTACATAGTGGTGCCTAACAAAAAGATCCTAAGCTACCTTCCTGGCTCGAGCCTCAGGATTGTATCGAGAAAGACATCATAGAGACACATAAGATTGAGCAAGAAATCATGGAGTTCCTTGCGATTGAACAGAAGGTGCCTACAATTGAGCAAAGCATGATTGGATCACATACAATTGAACATGAAATCATGGAGTTGATTCGTGATGGAGAAGATTTTAATCTACCTTTCTGGCTCAAGCCTCAGGAGTGTACTGAGTTCCCTACTATTGAACGGGAGGTGCTTACAATTGACATTGAATCACATACGATTGAACATGGAATCATGGAGTTGACTTGCGACGAAGAAGATTTTAAGCTCTGTTCCTGGCTCCAGCCTCAGGATTGTACTGAGGAAGAAATCACATAAGATTGAACATTAAATCGTGGAGTTATGAGAAATCGTAACCAAGTTACATGTATATTAAAAAAATATAATATTATGGGCTACTTTGAATTTCTAATAATAAAATTGAGAATGGATTCCAAAATCTTACACTTTTAAGTACTTTAAATTGAAAATAAAGTTTTAAATTTAAAAACTACATTGATTTAAATTTAAATAATTAATCTTTATATAAGATTAACATAATGAGCAATAATTTTGTCAATCCTGTATTATATATTTTTGACCTTGTTTTTAAAAATCCTTCGGTCAAGTTTATTGTTTTTTTGTTAATATTTCATAATATATGCTTAGGCTCTAAGATATTAACCAAAAAGCATACAGTAACGGCCGCGAGAAAACAATGTCGTAGAAAATGGTGGCGTCACCGTACGGTCAACTACGTTATGCCACATGTATATAATAATTAATAATAAGAAAATGTAATCCCAGGTGGGAAGTCCCTTCGTTAGTCTGGGGAGTTCTTCTTTAGGGCCAAGCATCCGACCATATCATCCAACCAACATATTCCCTTTTTCACTAAGGTTTTTTATTTATGCTAGTAAATGTTTAATTATATAAACTTTCTTAAATTGTGTTTTAAAGAAATTCTATTGTTTAGAATGTTCTTATTGGAATATTTGAAAAGATTAAAAAGTTTTTGCGCCAAAAACATATTCGGTAATTCGACACTTTCTACAATCTCATATTTATTAACAAAATATTAAATAATACTCATTAAATACTAATACAAACTACATATTCTGGACAGTTTGTATTAACTATATATATTCTTATATAATTAAAAATAAATTAAAATTACATATTATTAATAGTTAATCAAATATTAGAATTCATATAAAGTCTCCAATTAAAAATTATATGTAAATTATATTAATTTAATGAAAAATTGTATGCATTTGCTAAACCTCATTGGAGTCAACAAAGTCTTGAGTTCCTATTAAGATTCCTCGTGAGTTGGAACTAACAAGCTTGTCCTCCTCAAGACCTATGTAATAACTACTTGAGCTTGCCACTTCATGTATTACTCATTCAAAACCACATACAAGATAATAAACAATGAGATATTGAATTTAAAAAAAGAAATATCTTATTTATCTTTATTATTTCTATGTTGTCCGATACGTATCCAAAGTTATATACATGTAACTACTCCTTGTTTTAGTTACACTACTCCATTATAATCTTCAATTTGTCTCATGTGTTGAGTCTTGGTATAATTGTTATGACCCCCACCTAGTTTGTCCCATGTTTTGTTTCAAGTCTTGGTATAGCTGTTGTGACCCCCATCTAGTTTGTCCCATGTTTTGAGTCTTGGTAGAGTTGTTTTTAGAGTTGCCTATCTTGGTATTGAAGAGCTTTGTGATGGTATCGAAGCATTTGTGATTGACTAGCATGCCAAGATAGGCAGGAAAAACTTGTTATTGTTGTTACTTCCAGCATTATCCATATGAAGAAATAAGTTTGTAGGAAGAAGTGTTCTAGATAGAGAACGAGAAACTTCTCACCTTAGCTTTCATTGACGATTTTGAGTATTTTAGACTTAGAGGAAGAAGCACAAGAAGAAGAATGTCATTGTGTTTACATTGTGTTCGAGATGCAAGGGTTTTTTGATGTAGCTTTGCTGATATTGTGCAATTGCTTGGCTTTCCAAGCTGTGCCTCAACCAAAGCTTCATATAGAGAGTTTTGTTGAGCAATGTATTATGAGGACATGCATCCTCCTTCCATAGTTCTCAAACATTCTCCCAAAGAATCAATAGTCATGTTAGATCCACCACTAAGCTCACCAATGGTGAAATGACCATAAGTCCATGCTTCATCATTGTGCATAAGCATCCCAATAAGGATAGAGGAAAATTTTTGTGAGAGAGAAGACACTTTGATGCAGGTTGCATCCTCAAGAGGCTTGTCTTGGAGTGGTCAATTTTGTTATATATGATGCTGAGATATTTTTTAAGGTAATGTTTAGACAACATCTTGCTTAAATAGTAGTTATGCTTGCAACTTCATTGCTCTAACATATGTCTACTTCTGTCATCTCTTAGTTGTATTCACTTTGTGCTTTATAGATTTTTAATTTTAGTAATGTACAAAAATTATTGCATTTACTAAAAGAATTATTTCTCGTAAATGTCAATGTGATGGAACTAAGAGTTCTACATAATGTTCAACTTAGAAAGAATAATCTCATTTAGACCTAACTGTTTGATCTCTAGGTTGATGTCATCATTTATTAATTGTTAGGTGTACATAGCAAGTAAAACTAGCTGAGTATCTCTTGTGCCATCAGATATTATTCTTGTTTTGTGTGGCATCTTCTCAATAGTTGGAGGATATGTAGCACTATAGCTAATATGAATATGGTCATGCACATGACAACTATAATGTCAAATATCCTTCATTTGGCATCACTCGAGCTCAAGTGGTACCAGTGAGAGGGTTAATGCTGTTGTATTGGATACTTTACATTAATATCAATTGATATTAATGCAAAGTATCCATTACAACATGATGCATCTTATTATAGTATTAGCATTATTTGAAATTTGTATTTTTAGATTGCAAGAAGTGACTTTTCTTATGGGATATTTTTTTGTATGTTACTTCAAACAATGGTTTCATATGAAGAAAATGAAATAATTTGACTGTTCAGCACAAGAGTGAAGCACTATACATATGATGAAATGTATAGTTACACAATGAGATTGGTAACGTTAAAGAACAACATATATTTAATTTATTTGAATTGAAAAGATTGAGGAATGTATAGATTCAAGAAATTTAAAATTATAGATAACAACTGGTACTTTAATTTTGTGTTAGTTAGTAGTAAAAGTCCATTCAATCTCCTGACAAGAATTTTTTGTGACATGACATGTGATTTATTTTATTTCAGTAAGTTGGAAATGATATACGTCATATATATAAGTAAATGTACATTTTGCACGCATGGCATGAGTAAAAGATTGGCATGTATGAATTCTTGAGAAGCGTCATCTGTTTGTGGCAACTAGAAAATGTGGAAGTCTTTGTTACAATCTATTGTACCAATTTCACAATGCTTGCTTGTTCCTCCCTTCCTACTTGCACAAATAGCTACTCTATGAAGGTGTTTATTTGAGCCTTTTCAATTTAACAAAAATGTCCTTAAACTATTAATCACCTGCAACTGCTACATATTGGTAGTGCCATTCCTTGGCATGGATTTTTCTTCAATTGAACAGTAGTTGGAATTGTTGGGTACATTTCCATGTACGCCTTGAAATGCATGTTCTTGCCCTTGTCCTTTATCTTTTCCAAAAATAGTAAAATGTAATTATGAACCCTGTGTAGTGGATCTTTTCTGGCATGGCCCGCTTCTTGAATGGATCATATGTTTTTAGGTGAAAAGAGTAGACGACATGATTGGCTATGAGTTGTCATCCACTAATAGAATTATACTCAAGTCAAACTAGCTTGAATGACTGCCAAAATCGAAAATGTATTCTTCTTTGTTAAAGGAAAAATACATATTACATAGTTACCATGTTTCATATGTAGTCTCAGACATAAAAGTTTAATTAGTTTGAATCTCATCCTACCAAATGCATGACACTTGGGAAGTGTCAAAGGAAAGCTTTAATGTATATGTTTCTAAAAATATGTTATTTCGCCCTTTAAAGGAAAAAAAAAAAATAATCCTAATAAACAAATAAATGGAGTGGTTCATATTAATTATTGTGTCAAATGAGAAATATCTCTCATGGTACACAAAAAAAACATCAAGGCTATTTCATATTTATTTCATATAAACTTTGTTTGTTTAATAAATTAAAAACTAATTAAAAAGCATATTCAAGAATGTTCTAAGGATATTTGGAATATTTATTTAATTTCTAATTTATTTCTAAAAAAATCTCATTTTTGCCATTTTCATCATTTTTGTTATTTTATTGAAGTATGATTTAATGAGTATAAGAGTAAGAAGAGATCATCACCACAAATAAGTTTTGTCGTCATTAAAAAAGAACATGTTGTACACGTAGCTCTAGAGATAAAAAGTATCATTATTTCAATAATAAGTATGTTAAAGTTTTAACCCGGAGTGAACACGTGGCAACATGTGGCTGTCAAGTGGCCTTCCAGCGTCAATTTTCTGTTGAGCAACGCTAAGTCTTCCAAGATGACCCCAAAAGTCTGACTTAAAATGCCTAATTAAATAGAAGACTTAGAGTCTTATTTTAAGTCCCCTAGAATGACCATCCCCCAAACCCTAGAGGATATCCCAAGTAGACTTTAAGATCCTATCCCAGTAAACCTAGAGAAGCTCATGCCCTAACCTCATAAAGGAATGTGTCTTACACGTGCCCTTGTGACAGAGTTAAAGCATTGTCACTTACCCCTTGAGGAATCACCCTCATCCAGGAGTACAGCCCTTTAGGGAGACAAAGGGTACCTTGAACCATGACTAACCCCTAAGGGTTTGAGTGGCCAAGTCATACCCTAAACCTAGGGCTAGTACTTAGTGAGGACATGAGTGTGCGCGTAGGCGAACACGAATGTTCTGCTAAGCAAACTAAGTTTGAATAACCCTAAGTACATAACCTTACAAGTGTCTCATGATAGGGATGAGCTTAAGTTGTTCAACCCTTAAATCCTAAGGAGAACACCCCTAGCCAAATGTGCCAAAGCACACCTAATTACGAGACCTAACCTCCCTTGAGTAGTTGCCTAAGGTTAGCACCCTAGTGCGAGTACAAGCATGCATGTTTACTAGATTATCCAATCCCTTAGCAACAAACCCATAACACAACCCCAAAGAGCGTGCCTTGGGCATTATATTGTGTGACGTTTAGCCCAGTGTCACATCTCTATGCAACACTGCCTTCCATGGATGTGAGCATCATGCCATAGCCCTTAAATGCCAACTCTAGAACCCCTTAGTAAACCCTCAGGAATTAGGTAATGTGAATCTATCAAACAAGATCCCACGCCCACAATTTTACAAGGACATGAATGTGCCTTGTTGGCCATGAGTGCTACACTAGCTTGACATGAGGATGAGGCTAGAGACAACCTTTGCCTATGCATTTCGACAAAACCTTTCAAGCATGGATTCACCAACGTTAAGGGTGAGCTATCCTGAGATGGAACGTACCCCTATCATCTGGAAGTTAGGGCAGCACAATAAAGAGTTATACCATAATGACACAAGTTGAAGCTTGCACCGGCAAAAGAGCAATGAACTTAGTCATGACATGTACTACTTAATATATGTGACAGAGGGGCCCCCCCTTATTTCCTGTTTACATAAGTGGGCTGGCACGGAATCTCATTCCCAAAGGGAATATACTTGGTACCCCTAAACCCTAACCTTAGGGGTTTAGGGCATGGGGTTGGTTAAGCATGAGGTTAGGGCAACCCTAGGGTTAGGTCAACCCTAAGGGTGTTTCTACCCACCGGAACCACCCAAAAACCTAATTGGGACATGGAAAACTAGGGTAAGAGTTTTCTAAATGGAAGTGCTAGCTTCCCTAGAGTTCTTACAAATACCTAATGAACATCCATCCGGACCATCACTAAATATTCAGTGTATTAAGCGGGCCTGTTTCTTTTACACCTAGGGCTTATAAACATAGTTCAGTAGATAACAATAGTCAACGTTCAAAGTAAAAAGGAGTCATATGACAAAGTAAGCCTCCCTCACACCAGAAGGTGGGGAGAAAGAAGAAGCATGAAGGAACTCTATGAAGAAAAGGGTTGAACTTCTGAAGGATTAGAAAAAAATTGAGTGCTTCCCCCTTCCAGCTAATTGGGTTTATATGTTAGATATAATATAGGCACAATGAAATGAGGTTTGAATAAGTAATTGCTGAGTTGCTGAGTTGGTTCAAGATTTAAGAATAAGGTCATATAACTAATAAGGTTTAGGACTTTGGGAATAGCGCTTGAGTGAGGTGGCCTAGGGGTCTGTAACAACTTATAGCATGACTGGGGTGGCCTAGGGGGGGTCATAATGGCTCTACCAAGACTTAAAACATGGGACAAACTAGATGGGGGTCATAACAGCTATACCAAGACTCAAAACATGGACTCCAAACATGGGACAAACTAGGTGGGGGGTCATGACAATTATATCAAGACTCGAAACATGGGACAAAATGAAGATTATAATGTAGTGTAACTAAAACAAGGAGTAGTTATATGTATGTACCTTTGGACAACGTATCAGACAATAAGAACAATAAAGATAAATAAGATATTTCTTTTTATAAATTCAATATCTCATTGTTTATTATCTTAAATGTGGTTTTGAATGAGTAATACTTGAAGTGGCAAGCTCAAGTAGGTATTACTTAGGACAAGGAATTTATAGCTTGTTGGTTCCAATGCACAAGGAATCTTAATAGAAACTCAAGACTTTGTTGATTGAGGTTTAGCAAATGCATGAATCTCTTAAGATACATTAAATTAATATAATTTATGTGTAATTCTTAATTGGAGACTGTATGAATTCTAATATTTTATTAACTATTAGTATTGTTTAAATTAATAATATGTAATTTTAATTTACTTTTAATTATATAAAATATATATAATTAATACAAATTGTCCAGAATATGTTTGTAGTTTGTATTAGTATTCAATGAGTATTATTTAATATTTTAATAATAATATGAGATTGTAGAAAGTGTCGAATTACTAAATATGTTTTTCTCGCAAAAACTTTCTAATCTTTTCGATATTCCAATAAGAACATTCTAAACCAATAGAATATTTTTAAAACACAGTTTAAGAAAGTCTATATAATTAAACATTTACTAGCATATTCTATAAAATATTTAACTATTAGAGAAATAAATAGAACTGAGTGAAAGACGGAATACGCTAGTTGGATGATATGGGCGAATGCTTGCCCTAAAGAAGAACTCCCCAGACTAACGAAGCGACTTCCCACCTGGGATTTCATTTTCTTATTATTAGTTATTATATACATGTGGCATAACGTAGTTGACCGTACGGTGACGCCACCATTTTTCTACGACATTGTTTTCTTGCGGCCGTTTGCTGCATGCTTAAGATCTTAGAGCCTAAGCATATATGAATATTAACAAAAAACAATAAACTTGACCAAAGGATTTTAAAAAACAAGGTCAAATATATAATACAGGATTACAAAATTATTGCTCATTATGTTAATCTTATATAAAATTAATTATTTAAATTTAAATCAATGTAGTTTTTAAATTTAAAACTTTATTTTCAATTTAAAGTACTTAAAAGTGTAAGATTTTCTAATCCATTCTCAATTAGAAATTCAAAGTAGCCCATAATATTATATTTTTTTAATATACATGTAACTCGGTTACGATTTCTCATAACTCCCACGATTTAATGATGTGATTTCTTGCTCAGTACAATCCTGAGGCTCGAGCCAGGAACATAGCTTAAAATCTTCTTGGTTGCAAGTCAACTCCATGATTCCATGTTCGATCGTATGTGATTCAATGTCAATTGTAGGCACCTCCTGTTCAATAGTAGGGAACTCAATACACTCGTGAGGCTTGAGCCAGAAAGGTAGATTAAGATCTTCTTCATCACGAGTTAACTCCATGATTTCATGTTCAATCATATGTGATCCAATCATGCTTTGCTCAATTGTAGGCACCTTTTGTTCAATCGCAAGGAACTCCATGATTTCTTGCTCAATCTTATGTGTCTCTATGATGTCTTTCTCGATACAATCCTGAGGCTCGAGCCAGGAAGGTAGCTTAGGATCTTTTTCATCACGAGTCAACTCCATGATTTCATGTTCAATCATATGGGATTCAATGATTGTCTGCTCAATTGTAGCCACCTCCTGTTCAATAGTAGGGAACTCAGTACAATCTTGAGGCTTGAGCCAGAAAGGTAGGTTAAGATCTTCTTCATCACGAGTCAACGCCATGCTTTCATGTTCAATCATATGTGATCCAATCATGCTTTGCACAATTGTAAGCACCTTCTGTTCAATCGCCATGATTTCTTGCTCAATCTTATGTGTCTTATGATGTCTTTCTCGATACAATCCTGAGGCTCGAGCCGTGAAGGTAACTTAGGATCTTCTTCATCACGAGTCAACTCCATGATTTCATGTTTCAATCATATGCGATTCAATGGCTGTCTGCTCAATTGTAGCCGCCCCCGTTCAATAGTAGGGAACTCAGTACACTCCTGAGGCTCAAGCCAGAAAGGTAGGTTAAGATCTTCTTCGTCACAAGTCAACTCCATGATTTCATGTTCAATCATATGGGATCCAATTATGCTTTGCTCGATTGTAGGCACCTCTTGTTCAATCGTAGGGAACTCCATAATTTTTTGCTCAATCTTATGAGTGTCTATGATTTCTTGCTCAATCTCATGAGTCTATGATTTCTTGCTCAATCATGAGTCTCTATGATTTCTTGCTTAATCTCATGTGTCGCTGTGATTTCTTGCTCAATACAATCCTGCGGCTCCAGCGACCACGGTACCTTAAGATCTTCATCACGTATAATAATCTCACTCCAGAATGGATCGCTTACAAGTGGCGCATCTGTGTATGCGAACGCCGCTGCATCTGGATTCATCTTCAAAAGAGTGAAGATCCTCCACAACATGTTGTCTTACAAACCCTAGAGAATGCCACTTATTTAAATGAGATTGTTTAACCTTTATCCCATAAAGGAGCTTTAACCTTTTAAAGGATTGTTTACACTAACATTAAGGACATTTACCTGAACTTAAATAAATATATTAAACCATGCATTGACCCTCCTTGCCAACGTCACCATATTCCTGTTGTACATCCTCGAATAACCTCGCACAGAGAAGGATAAAGTTAATTACAGAGAACAAACACACACACGCGCGCTCATACTTACCGAACACATCCCACATGGAACAGAGGTAAAAGCCAAACAACAATGATCTTGTCTTGTACAGACAGCGTTATGCGAAACAAAATAGAATAGATGCAAGTTCCCCCATGCCAGTGCTCGTGTGACAAAACTGCTCATAATGCTTCATTGGCAACTGGGAGTTTAATGACATGTTTCCGAGTTGCCTGTACCCAAGCCGCAGAGAAATGCACACACACGCACACGACACGTGAACCTTCTCTCTTACAAACTCTAAGACAACATCTTGTAACGAGGCCAAGTCTACGTCACCAGCCTGGTCTGTTCCCAGTTAACCCCTCTGAAGCTGTGTTTTGTATGTATCAAGTAACAATAAACCAATTGATTGAGCTCCTTGAATCATAATACTAGCTCAACAGATGCTAAACCGGAAAGTCTGTCGAAATAATTCACTGTTCTCAGAATCTTTTTGGTTGGGATTCTGTAAACAGTCTGTCCCAACTTCCAAAGCAATGACTCTCCGCTGATTTGAGAAAAACCCAATTTAGCACACACACACATACACACTCCACGGACCTGGCTAAGTAAGGGATTCACTCCTGTGAGCTGCTTTTTGTGATATACCACCCTTAAACCCCTACAAATTTGTATGAAAAGATGGTATTTGCATGTACGAGACTCACCGAATTCCCAATCCGGACTATCATTTCAACAGCTTGATTGTGAATATCGGGTGAATATTCCATCTTCAGCGCGCTCTCAAACTACATTCTTGATGCTCTGGAGGTGAGACACACACCCACGCACAAACGCACGCATAACCCAGAGAATAAGTATTTGTGCAATTCGACGATTATCTACAAGGTCCCAGACGGACGGATTCTTGAATTTGTGAAGAAGCATGGAGATCGTTCAACAATGGTTCTTGCACTAGACTATCACAATGTAAGGTCTGTTGATCAGACGGACGGGACCCCATTAACAAGCTATTTCCGAGCTCAACACTGTTACTGGGGACCCTATGATCATGGATTGCCACATTTGTAAATTTGCGTGCGTGTGTGTGAGAGAAAAGAGAGAGGAAGTATTCGACTGCATACGAGAACGTGAAGGATCGTACAAAGCATGAATTTGTGATAAGCTGGATTTGGATTCTGTGTTTGAGAGCGAGGAAGATGCAGAAATCCTGTTCGCTAATCTTGTATCTTCAGATAGAGACGAATTCTTACCATATATAGTCAAGTTAAGCAAGGCTCCTGAAATGAGACTGTGTATAGACCAAGACCTTGACCAGTTAAGGTCTTGTACGCACACTAGTTATGTTCTGTATATTTCTCTCTCACACACACGCGCGCGTGCGGCCACTCATGCACAGAACATCGAGTGTGTGTGTGGTTTTTCTTCAATTTTATTTCTATTATTATTAATAGGGGTCAATCTTATAAAATGTGCAAAATGAAATCTGTTTTTTTTTAAGTCTGAAGTTAAGATGGATATCAATTGACCCGCCGTCTCTAAGGTACCCTAGTTTTTTATGGTGAAAATTGGTAGTTTCATAAATAAATTTGGCTGATTTGAGAGATAACACTCACATCTGGCTGGCACTGTCCTTTATATTTGACGCTCGCGTTTGACAACATCCCCTCTTTGTAACCTCTCACAGCAAACCCTCAAATTCAACATCACCATTGTTGAAAGATGTCCAAGGCCTCTGCTACACCCAAAAAGCACATGGCTGTTGGCACTAAGCAATTTGCAACCACCGTGCCTGCCAAGTCTCACCTATTAGACTCTAACTACTTTTGCATTGTCTATGTGATCAACAAAACTTTGAAAGCATTTATGGTGTGAAGGGAAGTACTAAGGTGGGAGGTGCCAATAAGACAAAAAAGGCCGGGTTTGAAGCCCTTACGCTGGTGGTCAACAGGAACAGCAAAGGCAGGTTGAAGACCTACCATAAGTCCATAGTTGGCCGCCTAAGGACATACATGAACAACTTCCAAAAGGCACTTCAAACAGAGGAGCTGACAAGCTTTGGGGTGACAGAAAAGGACAGGCGCAATGGGATATACACCATTGAGCAGAAGCTCAACCTCATCTGCCCACATTTTGAGAAAATGAGGGCCCTATTTGGTGGCAATCACTGTCAAGCCCTAGATCACCATGGACTCTGTGTTTGACAGAGAGGAGGAAGACGACATTGACGGTGCGTCTTTGGCATCAGAATGGGAACCGGCTACGGAAGCCTTCGTAAGTGGTGCAAAGGTGCTGCTTGAACATGAGAGGAGGTTGCAACATTAGGTAATTGAGGAGGAAGTCATGGCTCTTGGGAATCAGGGTTTTGTCAGTCACATATCTAGAAGTTGCCACCTAGTCATGTAGCTCGCATAGGTCTTCAAGCTCGCTATCCTCATCCTCCAGGAAGGTGAAGGCGATGGTGGTCTCAAGCTCAAAAGGAAGTGACGTTTAGCGGAAGCTTATGGCATAGTTCTACATGATATATGGGATGTTCGCCTAGGGCGGCAGCAATAGAAATCTGAGAGAAATTTGAGAGCAGTTTCCTGCGGATTTCACTTGTACGTTTTGGTGGATTCAGAAAAATGCACCTCCAGAGACGTAGATTTTGGAATCTATCAAATTTGGTGTATTTGATATAAAAAACTTAGCTCATTTGGCCATGGCTAATTTCACCAAATCCACCTCAAAAAGTTTAAGATTGACCCTCCCTAATATATTAATTTTACACGTGACTTTTACTTTTGTAACCTTACAGATATATTTATATTTGTAGATTTTTCTTCTTAATGCATGCTATACATAAGGAATCTCTCTTTTTCTCCCTTTCGTATTGGTATTCCTGGACAAGTAAGTTCCTACAAACACATTTGAATTACTTAAAAGAGCATTTTCACACTTTGACATAAATGCATAAAGTAGTTAAACCTTGAGAACATATATTTCTTGCAATGGTTTTAAATACTGATGAAGTCAAGATACAAAATAGTCATAAATTTGTTCCTAATCCCATTTTGAAGTCTTAAACATATTTAAAAACATGTTGTCGAGGGACTTACCACCCAAGTTATTTCCACGTCAAGGTGTGGATCACAAAATAAAGATCTTGCCAGGTTCTTCTCATCTGGTGAGAGTTCCTTATCGATTAAATATTCAAGAGTTGATGGAATTGAAGAGACAATTGATATAATTAATTAGTCAAGGACATATTCAGCATAATCTATTGTCATATGGTGCACCAATCTTATTTATAATGGAAAATGATAATACAATGCGGATGTGTGTGGATTATCGAGAGTTGAGTGTAATAACTATAAAAAATAAGTATCCTCTTTCGTGATGGATGACATGTTTAGAGACTATCTAAACGAGTTCATGATGGTGTACATTAATGACATTTTGATCTTCAATTTAACAATTAAGAAACATATAAAGCACTTGAAAAAGCTGTTTTAAAGATTGAAGGAGAACCAATTGTATGTTAAGGAAACCAAATGCATGTATAATCAAACCAAAATAAATTTCTTAGGACACTCGATCTTAGGTAGGAAGATTACCATGGATCTGAAGAAAGTTCAAGCCATTACTGAGTGGCAATTTTGAAAAACATGCATGAAGTTAGAGTATTTCTTGATCTAACAAGGTATTACCATATATTCATAAAAGATTATTCATGAATAACGACTCTATTAATTGATCTCACAAAAAACATTCCATGACACTAGACTTTAAAATGTCAACGAGCATTCGTCAAACTCAAAGAAGCTATCTTTACTGAACCAATTTTGCGATTACCAATTTTTGAAAATCCATTTGAGGTGAAGTGTGATATAATTGACTTTGTAATTAATGATGTATTGCAACAGAAGGATATCTAGTGTCCTTTTTCTCAAAGAAGTTGGATGCAATATCTTCCAAGTCACAACACTGTGATTTGTACAGATAGTGTAATTCTAAGATACTTTAAAACATAACCAAAGTTATCATTAAAATATTTTAGATGGCAATTAACTCGATTTCAATCTGAAGTCAAACATAAGGTGATAAAAAATAATGTGGTAACTGACACACTTAATAGGAAAGGTCATCTCCGTAGTATGTTGGTACCAATGCCAACTTTGGTAGATGAATTTGTAATGACATATATTCAAGATGATTTTGTTAAAAAGGCCTTGAACTTGATTGCATAAAGGAAGCATGTTCATCAATTACAAAGAGATGGTGTTATTTTAACAAAAATGAAAAGATGAATGGATGCGCTCAAATAAGCATGCAAGATGGGGTTCTCTCTATTATAAGGAGAAGAGACTCTAAGTTTTAGAAGGAATATAAATATAAAGATTGTTGAAAGAACATCACGATGTTTCTTTGGTAGCACATGGTAGAAGCACAAAATGTTAGCTTTATTAAAACAAGGATTTTATTAGTTAGAAATGATAAATGATGTTATTGAGTATGTTAAGACATGCTCCACATGAAAATGAAGAATCGTCTCAAAAACAAGTTGGGAAGTTGTAATGTATATTAATTTTAAAACATCCATTCCAAAGTGTCACTTTGGACTTTGTCATGGGATTAATAAAGTCTCATGGTTTTTATTCCCTCATAGTGGTGGTTGATTGATTTCTAAAGTTGCTCATTTCGTTTCGATAGTAGAGTAGTAAATGTGAATTCTTCTATGAAATCGTAAGAGTGTGCGGTTTACCATAAACAATGATCTTATATCAAAATCCTTAGTTTATGGGCAAGTTTTGAGGAACATTGTTCAAACGATAGGTACAATGCTAAAGTTTTAGTATGATTTATCATCCGCAAAAAGATGGTAAAAAAAAGAAGGTAAATCGACAAGTTGAGGACTATTTCAAATGCTATATTCAAGATGGTCCACTTAATTGAACTGAACATTTGGATAAGGCTATGGTATAAAATGACTCAATACACACGGCAATTGGGTGTAGTCCGATGGAAGTGTTAACTGGCAATAAAGGTTACATCGTGCATCATATGCTTCTCATCAAATGATGATTTGCAACACAAGAAAGATATTGTCAGCAATACAATAAGCGTTGACGTTATGTAGAGTATCATGTTGGAGATATGATATTAATAAGTACCAGAAACATGAAGGTTCCAATGCGTTTTCAAGAAAGTTTCTATTGCACTACATAGGTTTGTATAAAATGGTGAAACAAGTTGGTAATGTGGTGTCTATATATATAGAGAGAGAGACACATTTAATGTCTTGTAGAATCATAATTCATTTTGAACCTCAAATTGCTCATAATCATCACGATTGTAACTAAAATTAAAACTCAAAGCTCGATCAAGAACAATGTAAAGGCATTAATTTGTAACATTGTGTGAACTATATTGGTCCACTGGGGTTGTAATAACTATTACTTTAAAGTGGTTTAAAACCAAGAGAACTTAATATTGTTAGTCGAATATTAAATTGTATATGACAAGGCATGAATGACGTGACTTTATTTTATTAAGAAGTTGAATGACATATTATGATGAAATTAAATCGAGCAAAAAATTTTAGCCTAAAAGAATTATTAATGATTTAACTTTAGGTTTTTTGAAAGCACATGAGGTTCTTATGATCATTATAAACCACAACTAGTACATAGAATCTTCTTCACTCTTAAATGAGTCCAATAACCAAAAGTTATTTATCATATATCTTGTAATTGATCTCCAATGTAAAGAACCTGTAAGTGTGAAATGTCACAAGACGAAATTGATAATCTTTGACTTAAAGATCATATTATTAAATGCAAATTCTGATACATTAACCTCAATAAAAAAAAAAAGATCGCTAAGATCCAAGTGAGTGATGATCGAGGTGAAACGAAAGCATGCTTCAAAGCTTGGAACATAGCATCTACTTTTGCAATCCATGCACATGACTTGTCCTTTTGTGTGAACTAAGTGAGTAAAATGTGGTAAAATTAACAAAATCAAGGAAGCATTGCACATTTTGTATCAAGTGTGGAGCTTATTAATTAAGCATAATCATGATCTTACCTAAGTTCATGTAAACTCCTTTGTGCAAGACAATGGACTTAAGATAATTCATGGCTTTTTCAAAGATTATTTATTTAGCTTGGTAAAAGTAATGATCTTGTAATTTTTATAATACTTATCAAATATAACTCTTCTGCTTTTCTAAATACACCAAAATATTATCAAGATAGACGATCAAGAACATATTTAGAAAATCATGAAAAATGTTGTTAATCATGTCTGAGAAACAGTTGGTGCCTTGGTGAAACCAAATAGCATCGTAATATATTTATATGCCCATATCACATGCAAAATGCAATCTTCCACTCATCTCATGGGTGGCTCATGACTAAATTGTATGCATCCCGAAGGTCAATATAGATAAAATCCTTAGCTCTACAAATACATTCAAAAAAAATAAATATCAACGATAAAAGGTATTAGATGCATATAATAATTTTATTGAGTATATTGGTAACCAACAATAACAAGCTAATGAGGGCACTATCAAAGACTTGACTATTAGATAAACTTGTTAGATAAATTCTTTTTAATGTATGTTCATATGTAGATTAAACCCCAAGATGGCTAGGTACCTTTCATAAAATTGATGATATAATCATAAGGACATTGTTTTAAAAACTTATTAACTTTGATTTTATTGAACATATCAACAATGTTGCCATAAGTAAATAACATTTTTATTAAAACTTAACTTAGGTGTTGAAGGCTCTCCTTTAATAAACTTTAACAAATTGATGTTTGGGTTTTGAAGTTCAAACTGCGGCATATTAAAAAAGATATAGTACTCATGATTATTAATTATGTTGAAGAACCATTTCTTAATGTAACTTGCATATGCTTTAACTTTTTAATGACAACACTTGATGCAACTTCCATGAAATTGGAACCTATAATAATGATGAACAAAGTCACAGTCCATAAAACAAATGTTAACTTTAGAATCCAATAGAGTTAAGCTTACCACCTTATGACACATAACTCATATTGCAAAAGACTTATTGACTTAAGAGAACAAAATAAAGATAAATGTTTATAAGGACTTTTCATACTTGGGGTGTTTAACTAAACAACTGGAATTTTAAACCTTGAAACTATTGTTACTACTTAAGATCTCAAGGCTTTCTAAACATATGTTGTTAATTATTTACCTTAATTTGTTTTGACAATTCATTACAATGTAATATGCAGCATCATAATAAAGGCACAGATTGTTCATTCCATAATGTTGCTTCTTAATTGTAGGTAGGGATCCATGGTGCCTCAGAGTTAAGACCTTTAGTTGAGGCTAAAGTACGAACATGGGTTACCATTAGTACTATTAACGGTCATGCTATTGCTATTGCATATATATACTCTCGTAACATCATACATAGATCCGCTCCAAACAATGTTCAAATAATTAATTTTTGCATTATATAACATGATTAATAATTTGAACGAGGGACTTCATGAAATGCCAATATGACGTCATTGACATCATTGTGTAATCTTTAACAAAGTTAATTTATCTAACACTTTAATTTTTTGTTATTCAGGAGGTTCAGAAGGATTAACCTTGGTTCAGGAAGGAAAGAGATAATACACAGGTTAGTTTACACCATATGTGTGTGATATTATATATATGTATACTGTATACATCACCTTGGTTTAAGAAGGGAAGAGAAAACATATTTTTATTTAACACATACATAAACCACACGTTTGTATGCAGTCCATTTATATACATACTATCACATTAATACATGCATACATTTATGTATTTATGTATATGTCCATTTATATGCATAGTATCACATTGATATATAAATATACATGCATATCATAAATCACATGCAAAACTTCATAAATGCTTGCAACAAACATAAAAGTTAAGTTCCTCAAATAATTTAAATGAAACCAACTTATGTATAGATACGCGTGTCTGTATAGAGAGAGAGGCAGAGAGACAGTTCATGAATATGGTTTGGTGTTTATGATATATCTGTGTCTATCTATACACATACATAGGTATAAGAGATAATATAAACGTATACTTTTGTATCATGCATGCGTGTGTGTATATGTGTATATTATTTCAATGCAGAGAGGGGCTTCTTGAAGCTTTTTATGGAGTTTACGAAAGGGACGCAGACAAGGTGTGTAATACTTTAAAGTATTTTCACTTTTTATTTTTTTTATTAATAAAATAATGTTTCACTATTTATTTTATTAATAAGTTCATATAAATGTTACTATTTTATTATATTATACAGCCATGGTACAAATGGGGGTGCTTGTTCCAACAGCTGATACGACTGCCGTAAGGCGGACAGCACAGATCTTTATGTGTGTGTGTCCATATGTATATATTGAATCTTCTAATGTGTGTATATATATATATATATTTTTTATAACTGTTAAATAGGTAGCATATATGTGTATGTAGAATTATTTGTTAATTACTCAATTTTATAAACTAATAAAGTTATTAATTAGCGTTTTATTTATTAGTTTCCAAGACCGATTAGCAGCTCAAAAACTAGAGAAACAACTCAAGAGAAGATAAAAAGAAGCAAACGTATCCTTATTAATATATATATATATATATATATATTATTTATATATATGTGAAATGTATACACGTGTTCTGTACATATGTAAACATAAACAGATACATAATAACGATTTAATATCTTTTTATGTTGAATGTATTGTATATACATTAATTTTATATGATGATTATATCCAATAATTTAAGGAATATATTAAAAACAATAGATATAGTATTGTAAATATATAAGTTTCACAATATAAATTATCTAAACTACTATGCAGGTGAAGATTTGCTAGCTATATCTGCGATCAACCGTTCTGTTTCCACATTTTGTGTCATAGGCAAAGGATTGGATCCGTATTTTGACATCTCCGAGATTGCAAGCCGTAAGTATACTGTGAGAGAGAGAGAGAGAGATCCCCATACATTTTTATGCAACGTAACACATCGAATAATATAGAAAAAATACATAATATATATCTATTAAATTTGTTGATATGCAGATATGCCTGAAGATTTTAACAGGGTAATATTTTGTAGATTGAGCATTTAATCTTTTAAGCTATTTAACGTAAATGGTCTTGTTTTTTAAAATTATTTTCAAGTTATTTATTTTAAATATATTACATTATAAACTAATTATTTTGAATAATAGGATTTCAAGGAGAGATAGGATCAACAAGCACAGGCATTTAATAACATATTTTGGCAGTTGCAAACCAGAGATTAGTAAGTCTCATACTAATTATTTTATAATTAGAAGTAAATACAAATTTATAAATTTATGAATTTAGATTTAATATAAATCATGAACTGTATGTTTCTTTAAGTACAACTCATCAGGAATTATACATTATCAATAATTCAACTAGTGTATAACTAAATAATTATTAATTAGTGTACAACTTTGTATGTTGACATCCCGGTGACATACATACACTAAACATCTCTCTTGTCATATATAGTAGTATTATCTTAGTATCTCTCTACCTCACGTACCCATATGCATTCACGGTATAATACATAAAATAAACATAGACTAACTAAAGCTATTTAAACACACACACACACGATCAATATGCATTGCAGGCAATATTTGCGGGTACATACATATATCAATAATATATCAGGTACAAGCAACAGCAGCAGCATATTTGCTTACGGCATTCTTTGTGGTTAAAACATTTTACTGGCAGATTCAAACAACATATGTTTTAGGGGATTTTTAAATTTAATGTGTTTTTTTATTTAGGCTGATTTAAATCAAGAATATCTATATATACGACATGAACATACGGAGAATATCAATACTATGTTTTATACTTTTCAATTACTGAAACAGATGTATATTGTATTATAGAAGATTATTATTGTAAATATATATTATATGAAAGAATGAAGAAATTATGATTTAACTGGATATGACTTGGCCACCTTTAAGGGTTAATTGTGGTTTAGAGTACCTAAATAATTAGTCTAATTTAATAATATTTAAATAAATTAATTTAATTATTAATTATTAATTTAGTTATATTATTTAATAAAGAAATTAATTTAAGTATTTAGCAATGATACATTTAAAAAAATAAAATCATTCAATCAGTAAAGTTAATGATGTGGTCCAGTAAAGGTAATTTTAAACATGATTATTTATTTTAAAATTGCTAATATAATTTGATTAAAAATTAAATGGAAAAATAAATTAACAAAAAACATTTAATAACGTCAATTATATTTTTAAAGGTTAAAATTTCAAATCAGTAAAGGTAAAGATACCGGCAAGTAGTAAGCATTTCTAAAGATGATAAACTAAACCTTTTTTAATATTTAAAATTTAAAAGAAAATATAAACTGAAGATATTAAAAAAATTTTATTAAAAAAAAAACTCGTCTCTCTTTTCTCCATGTAGCCTCGGCCGTCCATGTATTTGATAAAAGGTAAGTGTTGGGGTGTGCATTTTCTAAGGCTTCGGCGGTATGGCAACGCTTTTGTTTGAGGTTCAGCTCCCTAAATCGTGGTACGCAGGAAACGGTATCAACATCACGAGCGGTAATGTCACACATCTAGCGTCATCAGCTCCTTCAATGGTCAATTCCGACCGAATCTGGAAGTTACAGTTCCGATTTCGATCTTTGGAGCCGCCCCATAACGTTCAAGGGAAGATCGAGTTCGGCCGTGGAATCATAGAATTTGAAGAAACCAAAAAGTGTTGAAGAGGGCACTCAGAGAGTTCTTTAACAGCACCCACGTCTCCGCTTTTACCGTTATAACGCCGTCGGCCCTCATTTTTTCGTTGTGATGCCGGTAATCCCCCCCCCCCCCCCCCCTCTCTCCTCTTCTCTCTCTCTCTCACACACACACACACACACACACATGCACATCGTGATTGGTTTCAAGGATTAAATAATATGTATAAGTATATATGTGATTTATATATGTTGTATGTGTGTGTGTTAGTACATTTCATATTACCTGTGTGACACACAGGTTAACTAGGAGCAAGGGCCTCCGGTTCTTCCGGAAAATGTACAGGTAATGAGCCTTGTTAACACACACAGACATATCTTTTCACATTAACGTGGATTTATTGCATTTTTGTTTTCTTGTAGATATAAGCGTGTGACCCTGGTTTCATATATATATATATATATATGAGACAATCATGTGTGTGTTGTGATTATTTAACCCCCTTTTCATATCATGTGTGTGCACACAGGTTAACCAAAAGAAAGAGTTTCGAGCATTTGTGCAGGTAATCAGTCACCACTTAAACAATTCGACATTCTTGTTACACACACACACACACATCTTTTCATATTAGCATGTAAAGGACAAACATTTGCATTTATGTTTTCTGTAGCATGTGTGTGTGTGTGCTTTTGTGGATGTACCCATTATTTAAACCCTGGTTTCATATATATATATATATATATATGACAGTCATGTGTGTATATTAATGTGTGTGTGTACATTGGATTTTCAGCCCAATAAACAGTAAGTATTGGTCCCCATTGTTCTATTACCAACATCATACTTGTTGCACTGCCCCATGTATTCAAAATAAACACATCTCATGTACACACGCATATATATACATATATAGCAATATTTTAAGACCCATTTGTTAATACACTGTTAAATTATATTAATTTCTTATTTCTTACCATGATTATAGGCAGAACGTAAATATATATTGTTATTTAATTAATTATTGTTAAATAAATGTTTAAATATATTATTTAATTAATTAATTTTAATTTTATTATGACTCTCACTCTCTTTTGCAAAGTATTATGGGGTTCTTCGTCTTTTTAAGGTATGTATATTTTTAATTGAATACACAATTATATATCCTTGATACATTATTTATCTGTTTATTTCCTAATAATAAATATGTACATGTGTGTATATCATGTACATGTTTATATATAAATATTATACATAAGTATTTGAACACTTGTTAATAGTTATATACTTTCAATAACATGCATATATATAAACAATGTTAAAAAAAGTTTAACGAAAAATAATAAATAATATGTACTTGTTTCATTTTTATTAATAAATACGGGTTCTTATTGAGCAAAATATACTCATGTACATACAAGTATAAATAACTTAATTATATTTTAAAATATGCTTAATATTATAAAATAAATTTAAAGATTTATATACACCTTTGAATTTGTAACTTTAAATTCAAGTTTCGTTTTAAAATGTCATTTGCACCAATTTTAATAAGTACATATGCACATATTTAATTATGTATATTAAATTATTTAATTCTTATGTCTATTGTGGTTCATTATATATTAATTGATTATTATCTAATTTAGAAGTTTCTATAAATGATAAGAAATATTCTGCAATGTTATGTATTTTTCATTTCTTATAATAAATATATAATTAATTTTTTATTTTTCTGTTTAATTAGCAACATAATTTCAGAAATGTCCAAAGACAGTATGTTATACAATCACATGTTTACGCATTTAAAGAGTATATTAACTTATTTCTCTTGTAGCCTTCGGTTTTAGAAGTGAGGCCTCTCTTGATAAATATATACACATGTATATTTGGGTGTGTGTATGTACATTTAAAATATGTATATATATGTGTGTATTTTATTTTCTAAGTAAATCCAGATGTGTGTGTATTTTATTTTCTAAATAAATCCAGACTATGCGAATGAATTAAAAAAAAAGAATGAAACATTCATACTTATTATAAGAATAATAAATAGAGAACAATGTGTGTGTGTAATGTATATAAAAGGTTTATACTTATACAAATAATTGTTATACTATATTTTTTAAGTAATACTCATATGTACTACATATTAATTAGTATAAGTTTTTTTAGAATTAGATTAATTCATCTTTTATTATATTGAATGAGAGTCTAACACCAATATAAAGGCTGCATCATTTCACCATATACAAGAGGTATTTTTAATATATATCACAAGTATATAACAGACCCAATAGTGTATTCTTCACAGCAAGTTCAAAAGATTAAATAAAATATATACACAAAATAAATTAATAAATAAATAAATTGAAATATATATGTATGTGTAGGTGGATGTGTGTGGTGAGATCTAATAACAATTTTAAGTATATTCTATTTTATGAATATGTATTTAATTTATTTCCATTTATTGTTACATTGCTTTGTATACTGACATAATTATAAACATGTAGATTACACAGTAAATTGTATGCATATGTATTCATTATATTTATATATTTATGCACATGAAGAGAGAGAGTTGTTGTGGGTTGTCTTAGTGTTGTTGTATGTTTTTTTTTTTAATTTTGATAAATATGTGATTTGTAAAAACATTAATGTGTTGTTTATGTGCTTACAATAAGTTAGTAACAAGTCTATGTATATGTGCACAAACACACACACAATATTAAATATATTTCTATTATATGAGAGTGTTGTGATGTTTTTCCTGAATATTGATGAATATATATGGTTTGTAAAAAACATTAGTGTTGTTTATGTGTTCATAGTAAGTCAGTACGCGCTTGTGTGTGTGTGTGTCTATGTGGTGTGTGTGTATATATATTATATATATATATATATAATATAGAGAGAGAGAGAGAGAGAGAGAGAGAGAGTTACATATAATATGCATGATCGTGGAGTAAATAATATATATAAATTATGTATATATGTAATAATTTATATATGTTTTATGTGTGTGTTATAATTATGTTGATCCTTTTTTATATTATGTGTGCATTAACAAGTTAATCAGGAATAAATGCCTCTAGTTCTTTTAGAATCTATGCATGTAATGAATCACTTCTAAAATAGTTTCACATTTTTTTATATTAATGTGTATTTATTATATTTTTATTTTTGTAAATATATATTAACATGTGTGTTTATCAGTCCTTGGTTTTATAATTGATAACATGTTGCATGTGTGTGTTTTGTGGATGTGGCAAACCCTCACAACACACACACACACAATTGTCATGAAGTATATATATATATATATATATATATATAATCAGGGTCAATAAACACACATGTATATATATTTACGAAAAAACAAAAATGCAATATATATGTTAACGTGAAAAGATGTAATGTTGAATGTGTAAGAGGTGACCTCATTACCTTCACAGTTGCAAGAGGAATACAAGTCCTTGCTAATTAACTTGTCAATACACACATGGTTTAATATAATTATAACACACACATAAAACATATATACTAATATATATTAATATATATATTTATTTAATTCACAGTTATGCATATTTCTCTCTCTCTCTATATATATATAGACATGATAGGGTGTTTATCTTGGATGTGCAACTGATACGATGTTGGCAGATGGAACAACGGGATCCAATGGTTACTACTCATTGGCTGAAAATCCGACGTGTTACACACATATATATACACATGATTGCATACATACACATATATATATATATATGAAACCACTTTTCGTTAATTAAGTTTGTATATAAAAATTATAAGTGGGTATCCACCGCATATCAAGCAATGAATTGAATACAGCAATCAGTGTGTGTGCACAGTTAACCAGAAGTAAAGGTCCCCAGTTCCTCCAGCCCCTATGTAGGTAATAATAATTTGGCATCCTTGTTACGTGCACACACACACACCACACCCTTTTCGTGTATCATTCACCATATAAAGGACATAAACATTATTTTCTGTAATGGTGTGCGTGTTTTGTGGATGTGTGGTTATATCATGTGTATATATATATGTGTGTGTGTGTGCATTTTCAACCCAAAGAGGAGCAACCATTAATCTTCGTTATTCCATCTGGCAACGTCATACCTGCTGCACACCCAAAGTAAACACCATATCATATTTATGTATGTGTGTGAGAGAGAGAGAAGAATGTTGCATATAAGGCTATTATTAAACCTTAATAATAATTAATCATTTATCAAACACTCATTTCTAAGGTAAATTATGTACGTAGAATACAATTAGCCAAAGACCATAACAAGTTCCTCAACTTTCTGCAGAAATAACAACATTTGTGAGAAATTTTGATTCTCTTATGTAAGTTATTTAATTTGTTATTGTAATTAAGTTATGTAATTAATTGTTATATAATATGTATCTAATGCATTATGAACAATACATGTAATCACGATTTTATATCGACAGTATGGTTAAGCACGATGGATCAAATATACAAGTACTTCAGATGATCTACGCTACTTATTACTTGGACATTGATTAAACGACGAGGTATGTGTATGTTTGTACATGTGCATTCATCTCTCTCGCTCACACACGCACACAAACACACACATGCACTCACACTATACACACATCATAATAATGTTGTTTATTTATGTGTACAAATCATCAACGTCTATTTCAACATTTTGAAGGAGCGAGAAATTCTAAGTGATCGCAGTGTCACTTTTTCAACTCTTTCTTCTTCAAACAAGATACGTATAACATCTTTTTCTATTATTTAAAATTGTAATTTGAACTTAACTATTGAGTTTTTCACGGACAAGTAAGAGTACGACTATGCAGATGTGCAACGTTAAACAAGCCATCTTGCATACAGTTTATTTAATTGTGAAAAGGTGAGTTTGTGTACACACACATGTATGTATTTCTGTATATGCATGTTATATGCATCTACACACTTTTGTCCTATATGTACTTAATGTTTATTCATACACGTGATGCACATACAAAACCATGAGATATGTATACTGCATGTATATAAAAAATATAAATAACTTTTGAATACGTATGTCCTCCCCCGTGGCTTCATCTTCTACCCATTTCAACGATTGACTTTATTCTTTGTTTTTTTTTGCTCCATACGCACATGCATATAAAACATATGTAAGTGTTAAATGTGTATGTGAGAGAGAGAGAGATTATGGATGTGTATGTTATATTATAAATTTATGCTTAAATCAGGTTTAATGACTAATATCTACCATTAATTTGAGGTTAGTAAAATAACCAGGTTTAACCCCCAGTCTGTATTCTTTGGCAAGATTTTCTACGTATTTTTACCATTACTATACTTGTTTTCTCCACGTCCAGTAAATCACCTCAGTGAGGTTAGTAAAAAATAACCAGGTTTAACCCCAGTTTAGCAAGATTTTCTACGTATTTTTGTACAACTCCACGTCCAGTAAATTACACGCAATCTCTACACACTCTTCACCGTGTAAAAGTGCCATGGCTTGTACATGTGGTAATCCTCCATCTTGTTGTGAAACCTATATGTATACGTGTTGTGTGTGTGGTTGTGTGTGGGTGGGTGGGTGGCAGACACATTTTATATCTCATATACATGAGATTGCTTGTGATTTACTGTCTTATAAATAAATGTATACTATATGTGCGTATGCATGTGTTGATACAGGATTCAAATATATACATATACATGAGCATATACTACCCAGATCTCTACCACATTAATCTGTGTCTCTTTGGTACACACACACATATACACCACATGTAACATGTATATATGATCTGTGTGTGTAGACATATATACATCATACACACGCATATTCATGCATATATACATATTTTATACATAAACTAGTAGGTTAATATTTAAATCAGATGCACACACATACGCAGGTAAGTTAATTTAAGCTTGTAAAACATGTTTTATGGGTGGAATGTGCATCCCTTAGTGATGTACATATATAAGATGTGTATTAAATCGTTTCTTATATAGGTGTTTGTTCTAATTCACAAGGATAATCACTGATAATTAGTGAGGGACACTTATAAAACACAACCCCCTCTTACGACGTATATAAAAAACTTAAAAAAAATTACTTATTTACCTTAATTCCCAAGGGTTTATTTGGTACATTCTTAAGATTTTGATGTGTGTGAATGTAGGTGTAATTTCATACGTCAATGATGCAATTGGGTGTGTACGGGTGTATTAAGTGGTGTAATGTTCAATTTTGTAGCCGACATAAGAAATTTTTAATGAAGATTTTCCTTCATGCCTAAATAGTAAAGGGGGCCGTATTATGCAAATTAGCCATTAGGGATTTTCAACCTGAAAAAGAAAAAAATCCAGTTTCTAGATCCCTTGTAATGTTGTATTAGAGGTTTTGGTAAATATCATTATTCAAGTTGTTAATTATATTTATTATAATCATACATATGTACCACGGACTAGAGACTACAAACACTATAAATTAACACAATAGAATTATTATAACTATGATTATTATTTATGCATGTTATGTTCGGTACCTCCAGGACGAAGCCAAGGATAAACTCAAGAAAGAGCTTGACATCTCAAATGTTCCAAGGATGTTCCCCAGCAAGAGAATAGGTAGTTATTCATATATATGTGTGTGTTAGTAATCATTATATATATACATATATGGTTATGTTATCGTCAGTTATATATAGCCCAGAAATATATATATATAATGGTTACATAGCAATTATATATATGCACCATGCATAAATATATATACCCGGCGCTACCTATATATGCTACTACATCATTATGCAGTACTAGTTTTTAGTGTATATGTTATACTATAAATTGATGTTATAGTACAGTATATATAAATATACAATAATAATATACAGTAAGAGAATGGGTATGTTATTGCATATATCTTTAATCATCTATATATTATCTACCACTAATATAATGTGAGCTCACTCTCTACATATTTAGTAATTGCTTAAGTTCTATTATTTATGTGCATGTGTGTTAAATTTGAACAAGAATGCATATAAAATTCATGCACACTAATTAAACTGATTGAGCTTACAATGGGACTGTGGAATCTACGTCATTCAATATGCCAATTATCTTAGTCTGGAGAGAAAGTTAAACTTTACACACAACTTCACGATTAGTGTGGGAAATCGCCACACAAACGGCGCTTGATTAAGCAGTAAGTAAATATTTATTCTTAATAATTAATTAATGTATTAATTATTTATTTAATCAGGTGCATGAGGAAGTCTTTTTCTATTTCCGATGTACCTAGGCTATGATAAATAATATTAACAACCATTTTGGCGGACTTACATATGTTATAGAGAGAGACACACAGTCTGCAACTTAGTAAGCCCCACAATGTACAAAGTGTGTGTGTGTGTGTGTGTGCGTGAGTGTACATATTACGTCCAGACACACATGTTAATATTTATATGATACGTGAATTGTGTGTGTATGTGCTGTATAGCTATATCGTTGTCAATATGGTTTTCTGTGAGTACATATGCAGAAGTTTTATAACAATGGCTAAGGAACAAATGAAGGTTTGTCGTGTTCTTCATTATAAATAACGGATTGTTACAGGTTACCGAATAACAATTTAATATTGAATAAAGAATAATTAATTAATTAGATTACACGTAAATATATTCATAAATAATTTAAAATTATAGATAAACAATTAAATGATACAAAATCTGACGGTGGGTAGCTTTATAGTATACAGCTACATTATTCACATATATGTTACTTCAATACTTATTGTTAAATATTTTATTTGTATGCGTATATTATGTTAATACTCGATTTTTTATACTAATAAAAAAAAACTCTCTTTTAAACCCGTTTAGACTAACCCTCTTTTAAACCCTTTTAGATTGGTCGCGGTTAGAATCCTTCAATATGCATATTAATGTTAATTACCCTCTTTTAAACCCTTTTAGACTGGTCGCGACCTCCAATGTTTCCTTTAATAAATTAATGAACGAGGCATTGATATGACTAGGATATAACATATTTGTAAATACTCCGCCAGGTAAGATAAAAGAGTGATTTTTTTTCCAATTGATTAATATTATTTATCATAAATTTTTTTCTTATATTGTAAATATATATTATAAAGAATGAAGAAATTATGATTTAACTGGATATGATTTGGCCACATTAGGGGCTTATTGTGGTTTAGGGTACCCCTAATTAGTTTAATTTAATAATATTAAATAATTAATTTAATTATATTATTTAATAAAGAAATTAATTTAAGTATTTAGCAATGATACATTTTTAAAAAAATAAAATCATTCAATCAGTAAAGTTAATGATGTGGTCCAGTAAAGGTAATTTTAAACATGATTATTTATTTTAAAATTGCTAATATAATTTGATTAAAAATTAAATGGAAAAAAAATTAACAAAACAACATTTAATAACGTCAATTATATTTTTAAAGGTTAAAATTTCAAATCAGTAAAGGTAAAGATACCGGCAAGTAGCATTTCTAAAGATGATAAACTAAACCTTTTTTAATATTTAAAATTTAAAAGAAAATATAAACTGGAAAATATTAAAATAAATTTTATTAAAAAAAAAACTCTCTCCCTTTTCTCCATGTAGCCTCGGCCGTCCATGTATTTGATAAAAAAGTGTTCGGTGCATTTTCTAGGGCTTCGGCGGTATGGCAACGCTTTTGTTTGAGGTTCAGCTCCCTAAATCGTGGTGGGAACGGTATCACATCACAAGCGGTAATGTCACACATCTAGCGTCATCAGCTCCTTCAATGGTCAATTCCGACCGAATCTGGAAGTTACAGTTCCGATTTCGATCTTTGGAGCCGCGTTCAAGGGAAGATCGAGTTCGGCCGTGGAATCATAGAATTTGAAGAAACCAACAAAGTGTTGAAGAGGGCACTCAGAGAGTTCTTTAACAGCAGGGGATACACCCACGTCTCCGCTTTTACCGTTTTGTACGTGTGATGCCGGTAATCCCTCCCTCTCTCTCCCTCTCTCTCTCTCTCTCACACACACACACACACACACACATGCACATCGTGATTGGTTTCAAGGATTAAATAATATGTATAAGTATATATGTGGTTTATATATGTTGTGTGTGTGTGTGTTGGGACATTTCATATTACCTGTGCGTCACACAGGTTAACTAGGAGCAAGGGCCTCCGGTTCCTCCGGAAAATGTACAGTAATGAGCCTTGTTAACACACAACACATCTTTTACATTAACGTGGATTTATTGCATTTTAGTTTTCTTATAATATATATCAGCGTGTGACCTGGTTTCATATATATATATATATATATATATGACAATCATGTGTGTGTGTGTTGTGATTATTTAAATCCCTTTTTCATATCATGTGTGTGCACACAGGTTACATATGGAACAATGGAACAACAGGGATCAATGCTTACTATTCATTAGGCTGAAAATCCAATGTGTGTACATTAGATTTTCATTAATATACACACATGATTGCATATATATATATATATATATGAAACTAGGGTTTAAATAATCGGTACATCCACAAACACACACACACACACATGCTACAAAAACATAAATGCAAATGTTTATCCTTTAGCCCCTGTGCAGGTAATCAGTCACCATTTAAACAATTCGACATTCTTGTTACACACACACACACACACCTTTCACGTACCTGCTGCACTGCCCCAGGTATTTAAAATAAACACCATATCATGTACACATGCATATATATATATATATATATATATATATATTTTTCAAGACCCATTTGTTAAACACTGTTAAATTTTATTAATTTTTGTTTCTTACCATGATTATAAGCAGATCACAAACATATATATTTTAGTAATTATTATTAATTAAATATTTAAATATAATTATTTAATTAATTAATTTTAATTTCATTATGTCACGCTTTTTGCAGAGCATTGACGGGTTCTTCGTCTTCCTATATTTTCAATTAAATACACAATTGTATATCTTCAATGCATTATCTATTTGTTTATTTTTTTAGTAATAAATATGTATATGTTTTATATAAAATATTATAAATAAGTACTTGAACACTTGTTAGTAGTTATATATTCTCAATAACATGCATATATAAATAAATTTTAAAGAAAGGATTAACAGAAAAATAACAAATAATATGTATTTGTTTCACTTTCTATTAATAGATGCGGGTTCTTATTTAGTAAAATATACATATGCACATACAAGTATAAATAATTTAATTATATTTAAAAATATATTTAATATTATAAATAAATTTAAAAGACTTATATATACCTTTGAATTTATAATTCCAAGCTCACGGGTTTTGGTTTTAGAGTGATATTTGCACCAACTTCAGTAAGTATATACACACATGTTTAATTATGTATATTAAATTTATTTATTGTGGTTTATTAATTATTATCTAATTTAAAAGTTTTTACATGTGATAAAAATATTCTTTAATGTCAAGTATTTTTACTTCTTATAATAAATATTAATTAATTCTTTATTTTTTTCGTTCAATTAGCAAGGATACATCCAAAGAATGTTATACAATAATATGTTTATGCATTCAAAGAGTATATTAACTTGTTTCTTTTATAACCTTTGACTCCATAAGTGATGCCTCTCTTGATAAATACATACACATGTATATATGTGTGTGTATGTACATTTAAAATATGTATATATGTATGTATTTTATTTTTTAAGTAAATCTAGACTAGAACAAAAAAAGAAACATTCGTACTTATTAAGAATAATAAATATCTTTACAGTCTGTCTTTTCAACATTTTTCTCAACATTTGAACAGAAAATAATGTGTGTAATGTTACAAGAGGTTTATATTTATACAAATACATTGTTATATTATATTTTTTTAAGTAATACTCACACATACGACATATTAATATATTCTAAGTTTTTTTAGAATTGAAATTAATCATCTTTTATTATATCTTTTATTACAACGAATAAAAAGTCGAATGCCAATAGAAAGGTTACATTATTTCACTATAAATAAAAGGTATTTTCAATATATATCACAAGTATCGATAACAGCCCAATAATATATGTTTCACTAGCAAGCTCAAAAGATTAAATAGCATATACACACAAAATAAATAAATAAATTGAAATATATATGTATTTGTGGGTGGGTGTGTGTGGTGAGATTTAATAACAATCTTAAGTATATTTCTATTTTATGAATATGTATTTAATTTGTTTTCATTTATTGTTATATTGCTGTTGTATACTGACATAATTTAAACATATAGAACACAGTAAATTGTGTGTATATGTATCCATTATATTTATATATTTATGCACATGCAAAGAGAGAGAGAGAGAGTTGTTATGGGTTGTCTTAGTGTTGTTGTATGTTTTTTCTCGAATTTTAATGAATATGTGGTTTGTAAAAAACATTAATGTGTTGTTTATGTCCTCACAATAAATCAGTAATGATTTCTATGTATATGTGCACAAACACACACATAGACACAATTTTAAGTATATTTCTATTTTATGAGAGTGTTGTTTTGGGCTGTTTTAGTGCTGATGTTTTTCCTGAATATTAATGAATAGATATGGTATGTAAAAACATTAGTTGTTGTTTATGTGCTCACAATAAGTCAGTAACGATGTTTATATATATATATGTATATATATAGAGAGAGAGAGAGAGAGTGTGTGTGTTAAATATAAATATGCACGATCGTCGATTAAATAATATGTATAAGTTATGTATATATGTTTTGTGTGTTGTGATTATGTTGGTCTTCTTTTTATATCATGTGTGTATTAACAAGTTAATCAAGAACAAGTGCCTCTAGTTCTTATGAAAACTATGCATGTAATGAATCACCTCTAAAATAGTTTATCATCCTTTTAACACACACATACACACATCTTTTCACATTAGTGTGTATTTATTGCATTTTTATTTTAATATATGTATATTAACATGTGTGTTTGTCGGCTCTTGGTTTTATATATTTTTGACAATCATGTGTGCGTGTGTGTTTTTGTGGATGTGGTAAACCCGGGTTAAATAATCACAACACACACACACATGATTGTCATAATTATATATATTAATCAGGGTCAACAAACACACCTGTTAATATATATTTATGAAAATTAAAAATGCAATAAATATATACTAACCTGAAGAGATGTATGTTGATTGTTTAAGAGATGACTCATTACCTACACAGTTGCCAGTGGAATTGCAAGTTCTTTTTGTTAGTTAACTTGTCAACACATATATGATATGAAAAAGGGTTTAACATAATCACAACACACACATAAAACATATATAATCACATTATATTATTTAATCCACGGTTGTGCATATTTCTCTTTTATATATATACATACATATACATAACATGATATTAGTGTTTATCTTGCATGTGCAGCCGGTATGATGTTGGCAAATGGAATACGGGATCCAACGGTTGCTGTTCATTGGACTGAAAATCCGATGTGTACACACGCATATATATATATACACATGATTGCATATATATATATATATATATATATATATATATATATGTATGTATATATATATATGAAACCACCTTTTCGTAATGTATATATCAAAAACTATCAATTAAGTTTGTACATAATGAAGTATAAGTGTGTATCCACTGCATATCAAGCAATGAATTGAATACAGCATATCATGTGTGTGCACACAGTTAACTAGAAGCAAGGTTCCCATCCCTATGTAGGTAATAACAATTTGGCATCCTTGTTACGTGCACACACACACACACCTTTTGTGTATATAAAGGACATAAACATTGTTTTCTGTAGCATGTGTGTGTGTGTTTTTGTGGATGTGTGGTTTCATTAATATATATATATTATATATATATATATATATATATAATATATATATATATATGACAATCATGTGTATATATATATGTGTGTGTGTGTGTGCATTTTCAGCTCAAAGAGGAGCAACCATTGATCCTCGTTATTCCATCTGCCAATGTCATACTTGCGCACAGCCCGAAGTAAACACCATATCATGTCTATGTATATGTGTGTGGGAGAGAGAAGAATGTTGCATATAAAGTTACTATTAAATCTTAATTATAATTAATTATTTTAAGCACGCATTTCTAAGGTAAATCATGTACGTAGAATACAATTAGCCAAATACCAGAACAAGTTCTTCAACTTTCTAAATAACAGCATTTGTGGAAGAAATTTTAAAGGATTCTCTTATGTAAGTTATTTAATTTGTTATTGTAATTAAGTTATATAATTAATTGTTATATAATATGTATCTAATGCATTATGAACAATACATGTAATCACGATTTTATATCGACAATATGGTTAAGCCAATGGATCAAACATACAAGTAACTTCAGATGATTTGCGCTGTTTACTACTTGGACACTGATTAAACGACAAGGTATGTATATGTTTGTGTACATGTGCATTCATCTCTCTCTCACACACACAAACACACACACATGCACTCACACAATATACACACATTATAATAATGTTGTTTATTTATGTGTACAGATCGTCAACGTCTATTTCAACCTTTTAAAGGAGCGAGAAATTCTAAGTGATCGCGGTGTCACTTTTTCAACTCTTTCTTCTTCAACAAGGTACGTATAACATCGTTTCTTTATTATATTTAAGATTGTAATTTGAACTTGATTATTGAACTTTTCATGGACAATCAAGAGTACGATTATGCAAAGGTGCAATGTTAAACAAGCCGTCTTGCATACATCTATTTAATTGTGAAAATGTGAATTTCTGTACACATATATGTATTTTTGTATATGCATGTTATATGCGTCTACACACTTTTGTCCTATATGTAAAAGACCCATCTTAATGTTTATTCATACACGTGATGCACATACAAAACCATGAGATATGTATACTGCATGTATGTTAAAAATATAAATAAACTTTTGAATACGTATGTCCTCCCCGTGGCTTCATCTTCCACCCATTTTCAACAATTGGCTTTATTCTTTGCTTTTTCTTTACTCCATACGCACATGCATATAAAACATATGTAAGTGCTAAATGTGTGTGTGTGTGAGAGAGAGAGATTATGGATGTGTATGTTATATTATAATATCTATCATTAATTCAGTGAGGTTAGTAAAATAACCAGGTTTAACCCCAGTTTGTATTCTTTGGCAAGATTTTCTACGTATTTTTGTACCATTACTGTACTTGTTTTCTCCACGTCCAGTAAATTACCTCAGTGAGGTTAGTAAAATAACCAGGTTTAACATACATAATACATATTTAGAAATAAAGTGAGTAATAGGTTATGTGCTTGTGTGTGCGCGCGCGCTGTGTGTGAGAGAGAGAGAGAGAGGACAATAGCTATATAGGAACAAACGAAGGTTTGTTGTGTTCTTCATTACAAATAACACTGTTTTGTACCGTATATAACAGTTTAATATTGAATAAAGAATAATTAATTAATTAGATTACACGTAAATATATTCATAATCAATTATAAAATTATAGATTAACAATTAAATGATACAAAATCTGACGGCGGGTAACTTATAGTATACAACTACATTATTCACATATATGTAAGAATCTCTACTTTAATACTTACTTATTGTTAAATATTTTATTTATATGCATATATTATGTTAATACTCGATTTTTTATACTAATAAAAAAAAAAAACTCTTCTCTTTAAAACCCTTTTAACACTCTTTTAAACCTTTTAGATTGGTCGCGGTTAGAATCCCTTTCCACCCTTCAATATGCGTATTAATGTTAATTACCCTCTTTTAAACCCTTTTAGACTGGTCGCGTTCGAATCGTTTCCGACCTCCAATGTTTCCTTTAATAAATTAATAAACGAATGACTAGGGTATTTATCATAAATTGTTTCTTATACTAATTAGCAGGTTACTTTATTATGGTGTCAAAGAGACAAACAAATGAAGTAAAAGAAGATCAAAATTACGGATTAATGGTTCCATTTGCAAACAACCTCCGCTCGATTCTTCTATTTGGGCTTCTCTACCTGCCGACCTTCACAAGTACTATTCATATCACACACACTCACACACACACACACAACTTTGTTTTTGTACTTATATGTATATACTTATTTTTACACTTATGTAAATGTGTATGTGTGTATGTACTTAGGAACTTGTTGGATCACTTACCTTTGCCTTCTCTATGCCGTTTCCGCGAGGTGTGCAAGTCATGGCTGCCATGCCCAAATCAGTCGGATCAAAGTACGCTATAAATGTGTGTATACTTACCTAATTCTCTCTCTCTCTTCTCCTCTCTCTCTCTCTCTCTATATATATATATATATATATATAGAGAGAGAGAGAGAGAGAGAGAGAGAGGAGAACATAGACATGTTATATGTATAGAGTTTATGTAATAAATAACAGGTGGAAAGAGAAGGAAGACATGGACAATGGTACACACGGACGGGGCATGACTGAATACAATGGAGATATGCAACATGAAGGACAGTGCTCCACGTTGGCCTAGATTAACAGTCATGATCTTGTGTGTCTGTGTGTGTTATGCATATGTAATATACGATGAATATACATGGTCTATATAATCATACTGACACACATGTATACATACGCACTCTCTCTCTCTATATAGATATATATATATATGAGCTTACTTGTATAATGTGTAGATGGTATTGCGGTTTTCAACCCGCTGATTAAGCATTGCGTTCAGCTGCCAGACCCTCCACGAGTAACAGTAGGCACTGCTTATTTTGTGTTCTTGGGAATTCAAAGTTTGAGCAAGGACCACGGTAAGACCTATATATATAAGCTGTAACTCCGTGTGTGTGTGTGAGAGAGAGAGAGATTATTTACTGTTTAATGTTAGGCAGCAGCTCTGAAGACGGTGAAGCTGCATTTATGGTGGTGTGTGTGAGTACGTTCTACAAGCACATGGGAAGCTGGGGAACTGTGTTACAAGCATACGACTCTAGGGAAGGAAAATGGTCGTGGAGCTGCGATATAGGTGTGTATTTTATGTACACACACCACATATACTTATGTATGTACTAACTATATACATATGCAGAGGTGGAAGAATATGAAGCTGTTATTGGTTGGCTTGATTCTTTTCTTGGAAAGTGAGTAAAACTTTTGGTTAGTAAGTGTATGTTATGCTCATGTGTTATATGTATGCAGTGGAGTTCTACACGACTTCAAGTTTTACTTTCAAACAATGACGACTTCCGGAAGGCGTTCAATTAAGTTATATTCCGTTGCTGGCTCAGGATAAGCGAGCCATCACTTTGGGGACCTGGACATCTCTTCCTATAGAGTTCGTGTTCACGCGCGCGTGTTTTGCACGTATTAATGTGAATGTTTTACAGTGTGCGTGAATCTATGGTGTTTTATTTGGATTATCCATCACTAGACCTCCCTGGGTCAGGAATAGACCATCCTAGGCTAGCGTTGTGCAATGGTAATAACTGTGTGTGTGTGTGTTATAAGGTGCTAAATTATGCAACGTTGCAGGTAAACTGTTGCTGGCACACAAGGTAGCCTTCAAGCCAGATGGTAAATATGGGACAGTGTGCTTGCTTGTTTGGAACAAACAGGTCATGACTCTTATATATTATCTATTCGAGGGTTTACTTATAAAATAATATATAATATTGTGTTATTCTGTGGGAATTTGATTCTGTGGGCTTTATATGGATACATGTACATGTATACATACACATATTGTGTACTTGAAAAATTAACTTGGTGTTAAGTACCCACAGTTTATTTGTTAACACATGGGTTTAAGGCGTTTTTAATATATAAACAAAATGGTATAACTGCAATGTAGTGGGAGTATTTGAGTACGCTACCAAAGGAGGTAATACCGAGGAAGACTGGGTTGGAGATGAGCATTTCTCTCCAGGTCATTGGGTACAAAGACGAGGTAGCCGTGTGTGATTCAAGAATATCCTGGGGTTGTGTTTACAACTTTAATACGGGGATTTGGACTAGTCTTCCCGGGATTAGGCAAGCAATGTATCAATTTTTCCCTTATCACTCAAACTCCCTGCTCAACATGTGAGAAATTAATTAAGGTATTTATTATTTATTTGTGAGAAATTGAAATAAAACTCATTTAAGATAGAGTACATGTATATCTATGTGTATAAATGTGTGTGTGTTTCTTTTATAAATATTTACTTTACCTGATTGATGTTTATGTAATACCTTCAACGTAAAATTCTTATTAACTTAATTATCTAATTAATTATATATACGGTTTGAACTAATGACTATCTAGGTTTTAATATTTACCAATTAATTAAGGTTTAAATAATGTTGATTAATATAAATGGGGGTCCCAGATGGATTAACTCTTTTTGTGTTGGGGCTTCCACCCCCTTATTTTATATACATTTTATTTTACATATTTAAATTAAAGAGAACCTTTAGGTTAATACATTTTATTTATACATATAAATTTTATAAATAATAATTTTTAAATACATGTTTTCACTTGGTTTTAATGTTTTGTTAATCAATTAAATAAAATTAATACAAAGTGTTCAAATAGTGAAGGGGTGTGTTTTGTTTGTATTTTTAAAATTGAGAGTATTTATGTAAGCTCAACTGGTATGTACTGTGCCTGAGTGAGTGGTGTATAGTCTCTATTGTTGAAAATACACATACATTATATATAACAAATGTTACATATTTATGACATAAACATATGTATACGTATAAACCCACATTACACAGTCACAGACGCAAACATATATTGCACATAAAAATGTACCTCTCAATAACATTATTATGATTATAACATATCTAACGACTTGTTGAATAAATGGAAATTTTCATATATACTTACATATATACCTTTGAAAAATTTAAATTTATATATATGCTCTTCTAAAAGTTTTAAATTTACATGTATATCCTCGAAAAAATTTAATCACAATACTTTGATAATAATACTAATTAAAAATATATATTTAATTCATAATATATTTAGAATGGAAAAGAAAATTGAAATTTATCAAGTGTTAAATGTTATAATATAAAATGTCATAATAAGAAATGACATATCTTTTAAAATAATTATATTATATTGTGATAATATATAAGTTGACCTAAATATAAAAATTTAAATAATAATCTTTTAAAAATATTTTTTATTTTTATTTTGAAATGTATGAAATTTTAAATCTACATTTCAAAGGTATAAATGTAAATATAAAGTTCAAGGGTATATATAAAATATTCCCATATATATATGTCATTTCATTTCAATATCACAAAAAACTCTATTAATGAAATTTATAAAAAATAAAAATAAAAGGACATTAATTAATTAATCCAATTAAATATACATCAAGTTAAACATGCACACACGAGCTTATTTATTACATAATTTATTCAGCGGTCGTTTTCTTATTTATATAATAATTTAAATTGTTCTAACATATAAGGAAATTCTCATTTATTAAGAATTAAAGAATTAAAACAAAAAAACAATTTCATAAATATGTCATTTCAAGAAATTTTAAAATTTCTTAAATTCTGATTAATAAGTTTAATTAAAATATTCATGAACTATACTAAAAATATTGTCTTACTTATGTACATTTTTTTACTAAAATCATTCAAAATCAAAACTTTTATATGTTATAGCTATATTACAAATACTATATGTTGATTTTAACTCAATTTATAAAGATTTATTTATACATATGTAAATTTTAATTGTAAGAATATAGAAAACAAAGTTGATATATATATTAAAATATTGTAATGTGGTTATATAGTCATAATTTAAACTTTATTTATGGATATAATAAATGTAAAAAAATTCATAATAAATGACAACATATTCACAAATAATCACTAATTTTCTTAAATATACTTGTGTGTGAGTGTGAAATAATTCTTAAATTAAAAATAAATACATTGTACTATATTTAACTTGTATTAACTTAATTGCAATTTCATGGTTATATATACTTGTGTATAACAGATAATGTCTATCTGTATATATGAAATTACTACATATATAATATATAATGATTATGATTTATGTGTGTGTAACTAAAATGTATTTCTTTCTTTTATCTTTGAGTTTGAGTAAATAAAGAATGTCTTATGTCTTATGCATTCAAAATTTTATATATTAATTAAAGAAATTCTTTTTTATGTTTTAGTTAATTTTAAGTTAAAGAATTATGTTGTATAAATTATGCTTAACTTTTTAATTTGATTTTTAAGATTTTTCTAAAAGCACTATATGTTTATGTCAAGCATGTGTGTTTAATAATAAAATTACTTCATTTAAAATTTAAATACTTTTACATTTCAATACAAATTATAACTGAAATTTTATTTGTATTTACATAAGAATGTATAAAACATAAAAAAAAGTTTATCTAATAAAGTTCACCATTCACACAGACACACACATGCACAGAGAGTATAGGTTAGATCATCACACTTAAATATAAAGTAAAATATGTTTGTGTGAGCAAATGTGTATTTTTTCTTCTGTTTCTATATTCATAATATGTATGAATAGTATAATAATTTTATTTAAAATAGGATTTTAATGAATTTTTAAAAAAATAAACGATTATATCTATTATACAAGAATAAATTAGAATAAACTAGTAAATATTTAATACACACAAGCCAACCTCACATAAATACATCTCTTTATGTACACATCCATATGTTTAGACATATATGCATGTGTTCATTTTGCATGTGTATGTATATATAGGGACAGAGTATAAGTTCATATGCATACATATTGAAATACTCTATGTTTGCTTATAGAGTAACTTAATATATCTTATTTCTAATCTGCTTTTAGTTGCAATATGCATTAGCTAGTTATGAAGGTACACACCACACACAATATATATATGAATTTATAATAAATTTGATAGCCCTTACAAATTTATATTGTTTAACCAAAGTCTTAATAGTACTATAAGTAACACAAAATAAAATATTTTTAGATTATCAAATGAAAATGAGGTCTAATTAAGTACGCGAACCAACCCACGATGGGTTTCACTCCGCAAATAAGTATACTATTTGACTTATTTGTGCGCACATAAATTTATTTCTTATCAAAACAAAGGAATATTTTGCATGTATGAATAAATCAAAGTATTACAAAATATATTATAGAACTAGATTTATAATATACTATAAGTAATATGAAATGTAACATATGAAACCTGGTTATAAAAGACATAGAAAGTCCTCTTAACTTTATGTGATATATGCACAACGCCATCAAACATTATTGTGCTTATCATATATATACACTATGTATATGTAGAGCGTGTCTATACACAAACATTATAATGCTTTGTATAAACATGTGTCTTTGAATATAAATCTTATTTATATATTAATACGATACTTCATTTTTAATCCACCACTTTATTATACGTATATCCTTCACATCAAGATAATTTATAAACATTATGTTTTTTGGAAAAAAAAAGTTCAAAATTAAATTTATTTAAAAAATAAAAAAAACTTTAGTAGGATCAAACTAATTAGACAAGAGACTTAGGGTCTATCATATGTTTTAAATTTAAATTTACATAAAAAATTTTTAAATTTACATTTATATTACTAACTTCATTTTCAATTGAATTTAAACTATTTATAGTTAAAGTAAATGACATTTGTAATATTTAAATATAACATTAATTAAAAATTTGTACTTATAATCCCATTTAAGTATAAATGATATTTACTAAGAACTAATTATTTTAATTTAATACTAAGCTATATTAAGCGATATTAGTAGTTACCTTTTGAACATTCTTTACTTACTCAAACTGAAGAGGAAAAATAAATAAAATAAATATATTTTTTGATATATGAATAAAAGCAATAATAAAAATAAATATATAATTTTTAAGCATATGTATTTCTTGTTAGTTTGTCTAGATGTTACTAGTTTAAAATGAAAAGTCCTCATGTGTATATTACAATATGTGAAAATTTACATGCATATTATAGCATATAAACCCTAGAACATGAAGTGATTATAAACTATGTAGTTTATTTATGATTTAATTTAAAGGATGACAAAGAGAATTTTTAATAATTGTATTATAATAATTAAAAATCTAAAACATTGAAATATGTAATTAATGAAGTAGAAATCTAATTAGGTCTATATTTATGATGTATATTAATATCGTAAATGCTATTAGTTGTGTGTGCACACATACATACATATTATAATTATGTACATACACACATACATATATAAATCTATACATATATGTAGGTTTAAAATTATATAATTAATTTTAACTTGTTCAATATTATATGACATTATCCCATACTTTATATTAGAGGGATATTTAATTTTAAAATAAGATAAGTTATCCATGTCTAATAAGACATTATCAAATATTTTATATCAACTAAGATTTATATGAACTTCAACATAGTAAAAACAACAATATTATAAAAAATAATAAACTTTTAAACAAGTTTTCATGTAATTACAGTGTCTAGACATTTACATAAAGCCCCATCGGTGTAAGATGTTATTATCTATAATAGGCCCAACTCATTTGAAAATATTAAAATAAAAAAAACTATGCATAACATATTAATTACAACTTTAGATTGACACACAACATAAGAAAAACTTTTTCATAAGAAGAACCATAAGTATTAAGGAAGTTGTTAAATTAAATTTAAAATTGAAAATATAAAGCATTTATAAAGGCATCTTTTACATCACTAAAAGTAACTTGAAATCATGGTTTTTCATGGATTTTATATATCTCCATACTAATAAATGTTAAAGATTGTGTGAAACTCAAGTATATATACTTTATACATTGTCATATTTATGTATTATTTAATATGAGCACAAGCACACATACATGTGTCACATTTGTTTCCATATAAATTTAATCTATTATGTACTCTTCTGTGTGTGTGCGTGCGTCTCTGTGTTGTGTTTGAAAAGGTGAGAAAAACATTTTATTGTTATAAACAAGATGAAACATATGCAGTTATGCTCAACACAAACATATGTAAACATGTACAAATTTGTTTTAAATAAATCATTAATTCTCAAAATGTGTTAAAGCTGTTTGAATTGCAAATCATAATGTATATGTTTGTGTCCTTTATAATATAATTGCATTGCCTCTTCTTAAGGAAGGCCGCTCTATGCAGAATGGGAGGTTTAGAAAGAGCTGAAGCACTAGTCACACATATATAACATGTACTTTTTAATAAACTCTCAACCTCCACCTAAAATAGGAACACCTTGTTATGCACTGCACATTTCCTAAGTTTTGTCATCATTAGATTTAAATAAAAATTTAATATGATTTTAAATATATTCTTTTCTATTTTGATTCAGTGCAGATCCTCATTATAATATAGTAACCTTAATTTTAAATTAACACACATGAATTTATATTTTATAGGTTTTCTAGTATATGTAATTAACTTTTATAAGATATTTAACTCATATATTCTTTTTTTATTTTGTATGTTAATAGTTTTTCTCAATAACAATTTTTTAGCTAGATGAAATAAAGTAATATAAAAAAATAAAACTAAATTATAATAAAATTTAATTTAATTTTAATAATTATATATACAAAGGCTACACATTAAGTACTGGAGTTACACACATGCATATATGAACTTAATATTCTATTGAAACTTAAAAATTGAGTGAATACTTTTTATTTGATTTTGAAATAAAAATTCTATTATTACTTTAAAGTATTTGTTTTTCATTTTTGTCTTGTGTGCCAAGTTAAGCATATGCGATACATATGACCAGATTATGCTTCTATGCGTCTTTTCTGTTTGGCATAATGATATATAATGGTTTTTGAAGTAGGGTATTTCATAAACACACACATATAATATGTTATACATAACATATGAGGTCATTAATTTGTCAAATTAGTTAATATTTAATGATATAATTATGTGTTTTGTTTCATCAAGTCTGAGCAGCAAAATCGGTGATTTTCATGTGTGTGAAAGAGAACAAGCTACAAGCATAGACAAAGCTGTAAGTATACAGCACATACACTGTGCAGGCTAAGTTCTAAGTGAGCAAAAGTAAACACAATCACATCTCTCATTTTTCTGCTGTGTGCATGCATGTCCATGTGTGTACGGTTTCAGGCATGTAAAGAACTGATAAGATTTGCATCTTTATATATATGATATGCATCTATGATTTAATCAGCACACACACACACACATATCAGAAATATGCATGGTTTTAATTTAATTATTTAATTATCTTCTACACAATCTAAATAATCCTCGGTGGGCCGTGTGATTATACAGAATTCTTCTTCATCTTCTTCAGCATCCCAATCCTTGTCCTCGCTAACCTGGATGGTTTCTACCCAAATCCCTTCCTCTTTAAACCTTTGTACTTCATTCTCGAGTATTTCTCTTAAGTCCTCTCCATAATCCTCATAACCTTGCATGTAGTGTATAGGAATACACCATAGATATTCCTTCGTATTACAATCTTTAACTACATACACACATCTCTTGAATTGATACCAATAGTCGTATCTGGGGCATTCCATGCACATCCTGATTACACAATCCATGTCAAACTCCTCATTCTCGTCCGACCGTGCATCCTTATTACTCACTTCGTCGTCTTCCGCAATAACCTGCTCTTCGTACTTCCTCTTTTTTTATTCATACCAATATCCGCCTTCACATAATAACTTGGATGTATTGTCTCACCTATTGTTGAATTCATTGAGCCCTAGTTATCCTTCCCTAAATAAGATCTATTTATACACCCTAATGCAACTTGCCACGTCACGATATACGCCATTAGTATATCCAGATATTTACCTTTAAGGGTTATGACGTGGCAGATACATTAACTTGCCACATCACCATAACTGCATTCTTGTTACATTTATACGGGAACGTTACAACTTGCATACAATGTCTCAGAAACTTTGTATCGAAGTAATAGTTATATATAATTAAACTAAATAAAGTAAATATTTGGAGTAAAAATTAATGTTTGATTAATTTTAGTTTTAAATCTAAACGTAAATACAATAAAACATTATAGCATAAGATCCTCCTCTTGTATCACTTCAGCTTGTTATTAGGAGAATAGATCTCTTAATATAAATTTAATTACATAAATGAATTATACAAAGACCCGTATATACATAATGAATTTAAAATGTGAATTATATTTACTTCTCTTTTAATTTTATGTTAAGGAAAACTAACTTTCATATAGAATTTGTCTTTCTCTTGCTCATGCAAAATGTAAATGTACATATTAATATAGATAGATACTTTGTGTATATATAATATGGATAAATCTTGTATAATAAGGTCTCTATTATGATAAATTCTTATAAAAAATGAAAAGACTTATATATTTTGTTAATATCCTTTAATATATTAAATATTAAATATTTATGATAAAATAAAACATTTCTTCAGACGAAAGGATTCTTTAACTAACTGTAAATTTTTGTTTTATGAAACTTCACCATTTCATTTCTCATACTGTTAATATACTTAAATAATTAAAGTTCATTATATTAATAATATAATCTAAGATATATACATAGCACCTTCAGCATGTCATGGACACCCCTACACACACAGTGCTAATTAACATATGTATAATTATGAATTAAGAGTGTATTTATTCACGATAGAAACATAAATTATATGAAAAGAGCAAAGAATGTGTGTATGCACCACGTACGGCATGTGTGTGTGTGGGGGGGATGCATGCGTGCAAAGTCAACCACGCAACCGAATTAGAAAGGAATGAGATATATTATATATGGATCTTCATAATATAATGTGTACATTACTTTTTATAATATGTAAAACAAACAATGTGTTCCAAATTTGTTCCAAAATGTTCAATTTCAATAAAAGCATAAATCAGGTAAGGAAATACAAGATTGAGCTGTTCACAGAAGTATAATAAGTATTTGTACATGCTTATTAATTGTAATTCAGAGTTTAAGTATGTTTTCTTTCATGATTGTTGTGTATTCGTAGAGAGAGAGGGAGAGACCACATATGGTTATTGTGTTCAATTAACTTATTAAATAATCAGCGTGAAATATTTTCACTTGCTATAATGGTTAATGTTAGTTACAGTAAAACCTGTATAAATTAATATTCTGAACCAGCTTAGTAATATTAACTTAAGGCAGGTTATTAATTTAAACAGGTTATATAAATTTTAAAATAATTAATAATTAATAAATTAACATACATTATAATACACATAACCACATATAAATTTTAATTATAAGCAAATTATTGTGAGAATTTTATCCTTTATTCTCATATTTAGATACCAATTATTATAATTATTATTTTAATTAAAAATATTAATAATTTTTTAAGAAATAACTAGAAAGTTATCAAAATCATTAGTTTGATATTTAATACACACAAACCTAATATGCTAATTTAAGTATTTAATTAGTGTTTATATATAAATTTACACGATTTTATACTTAATATATAATAAAAATTAATTTATAAAATTGTCGGACCAATAAAATGCTATTAATTATTAATTTATAAAGATTTAGTAATTTTTATACAAGACCAAGTTGACCGAAGAATTATATTAATTTAAATAGTATTAATTTAGACAGGTTCTACTGTAATATGAATCTTTATGAATCTAAAGGCATTAGATTTAGTTTGGTTTTTAATAACGAAGAATTAATATGAAAATATTATAATAAAACGTCAAATGTAACATTGTATTTAACTTTATAATTAATATATTATTTTAATTCAAAGTCCATTCGAAAATAAAAAATAATAAACATTTTATATTTGAGTCATTCATATAAATACATAACGTCTCTCTCAAGTAAAAAAATCAATATATTTCTCTAGATATTCTATGCTTCTATAGTAAGGAAAATAAAGAAATAAAGACTTTTATAAATAAAGTAAACAAAGAAAAACAGACTTTTGTAAATAAAGTAAACCTTTTCCTCAATATACATATAATATATATATCAATGGGTCCACTTTTAATTGTCATTGAATGGTAAGTTTATAATTTAAACTTTTTAACTATTTAAAAGAAAAATAAATAGAACAATTAAACTAGAATGTACGAGAATAATAAATCCTTTAACAAGTAAGTTTACTTGTACTAAAGAATAACGTATAAAATAATGCATACAAAACCTTTTTACATCAAAAGAATTTTTACTAAAACAATTATAATGTCAGTATACCATCCACCAGAGGAGGACAGATATTCTTTGGATATTCACTGCTTCGATACATGCATATACGATCTTTTCAAATTTGTAGGGGTTTACGGGCTATGTATTACAATGAAGCTCTGAATGTCTTACTTAGCCAGGTCCGTGGTGTGTGTATGTGTATGTGTGAATGCGCGTGTGTGTGTAAATTGGGCTTCGGAGAGTCATTGCTTTGCAAGCTGGGAGTTTACAGAATCAAAACCAAAGAAGATATCGCCAGGTAAGTTGCTTTTTCTGAAAACAGTTGCTTGACTGCATTATTTCGACAGATTTTCTGGTTTATCATCTGTTGAGCTAGTAATATATTACATGATTCAAGAAGCTCAATCAATCGTGGAGAGAGAGAGAGAGAGTGAGAGAGATGAGACATTTCTCTGAGGGTGTTGTGACGCTGAAGCAATTCGAAGTTGTCGATGAAGCATTATGAGCAGTTTTGTCACAACTATAAGTAGTCTTATTTTGGATGGAGAAATTGATGAAGTCAAGAGCACTTGCATGGGGGAATTTGCATCGTATGTATGGAGGTATATCTATCCCAAGGTCATGACGTTGTACATTCTTTTTTATTTTTTTATTTTGGTTCGTAGGCAAGATCAAATGTGTTAGACTGTTCTTGGGCTTCTTGGGTTGTGTCCGGTAAGTAGATGCCCAATGCCTGTGGTGTGTTCGTTCTCTGGTAACCCTTGGTTTATTGCTACTTCCACGGAGGGGTTAACTGGAACAGACTTCATGCGTAGATTTGGCCTGTTACAAGAGGTTGCCTAACAGTTTGTCAGAAAGAAGGTTCGTGTGTGTGTGAGAGAGTGAGAGAGTGAGAGAGATGAGACATTTCTCTGTGGCTTTGGGTACTGTTGTGACGCTGAAGCAACTCGAAAACATGTCCTTAAACTCCCAGTTGTCAATGAAGGATATTATGAGCAGTTTTGAAACAACTGTAACTTACAGTTTGTAAGTAGTCTTATTTTGGATGGAGAAATTGATGAAGTCAATAGCATTGGCATGGGGGAATTTGCATCTATTCCTGCGGTATGTTATCCAAGGTTATGACATTGTACATTCTTTTTAATTTTTATTTTTGTTTTTGAACAACCTCGCATAAAGAAGGATTAAGTTAACGAACACAAAAGCCAGTAACACATTTGATCTTGCTTACGGGAGGTACAAATATGGTGAATGGTTACGTTGGCAAGGAGGGTCAATGCATGGTTTAATATATTTATTTACATGATGATGTTCATGTAAATGTTCTTAATGCTAGTGTACATACAGTGTTATATCTTTAAATAATCCTTTAAAAGTCCTTTATAAACAATTTCATTTAAATAAGTGATATTCTCTAGGGTTTGTAGGACAACATGTTGTCGAGGATCTTCACTCTTTTGAAATGAATTCAGATGCAGCAGCATTCACATACACAGATGTGCCACTTGTAGATGATCCGTCCTGGAGCGAGATTATTATACGTGATGATGAAGCCGCAGGACCGTATTAAGCAAGAAATCATAAAGACGCATAAGATTGAGTAAGAAATCGTAGATATGCATAAAATTAAGTAAAAAATCATGAGTTCCCAACGATTGAACAGGAGGTGCCTATAATTGAACATCTAATTATTGAATCACATATGGAGTTGACTCGTGATGAAGAAGATCTTAATTTACCTTCCTAACTCAAGCTTCAGGAACAAGAAATCATAGAAATACATAATACAAGAAATCAAGGAGTTCTTTACGATTAAACAGGAGGTGTCTACAATTGAGCAGAGAATAATTTAATAATATAAGATTTCAAACAAGAAATTATGGAGTTCTGAAGAAATCGTGACGGAGGAAACAAAATAATTGCTACTTTGAATTTTCTTAAAATATAATAAAATCAAGAATGTTGCAATATATTTTTTTCAGGATTTCAAAATATATGTTGATTTCATTGTATTTAGCCTATATTGAAAATTCTCATTTCATAATTATGCATATATCCATTTAAGTTAATTCTTCATACATATATCGTTAGTTCACAAACATTGTGTAATGTTAGTTCTATAATTAAACTAAATAAAGTAAATATTTATGATAAATGAAATAGAAACTAGAGTAAATATTAATGTTTGATCGATTTTTAGTTTTAAAGTTAAAACCCACTTATGGACATAAATATAAAATATTTAGAGCATAAGATCTTGTTATATCACTCATTAGAAGTACATAAATGAATTATACAAAGACCCTATATGCATTATGAAGAAATTGAGTCGAGAATTATATTCATTTCTCAAGATTTCTTTTTAATTTCAATTCTATATTAGAATTTGTCTTTTCTTGCTCATCGATTGACTCTGGTATCATGTAAAATATAAATGTACATATTAATATAGATAGATAATATACGTTATATGTTTAGTTAATATCCCTTAATGTATTATAAATATATTAAATATTTATGATAAATTAAAACACTAAAGGATTCTTTAAATAATTGTATTTTTTGTTTTAAAATACTTCACCATTTCATTTCTCGTGCTGTTAATATACTTAAAAAACCGAAAGCTCATTACATTCACAGTATAGCTTAAGATATATATGTTTAATGAACCCCTACACACATATGTATAATTATGAATTAAGAGTGTATTTATTCACGATTATATCAAAAGAGGAAAGAATGTCTCTTATATATGTATGTACAGATGTACGTAATGTGCGTGTGCATGTGTGTATATATGTATAGAAAGTCAGCTACACAACCGAAGTAGAAAAGAATGAGATATTATATACATATGTCTTCATAATACAATGTTACATTTTCTTATAACACGTAGAACAAAAGATGTGTCCCCCAATAGTCTTAAAAGGCTATATTTTATATCACTGGTTTAAAATATTCAGTTTCAATTAAAAAAAAAAAAAATACATAGGTAATAGGTAATTTGTTAATTGTGATTACAGAGTTAAATTCTTTGTTTCATTGATATTGTTTGTCTGTAGATTACATTGTGTTCAATTACCTAGCAAATTTTGATTAAATAATCAGCGTGAAATAGTTTCACTTACTATAATTGGTTAATGTTGGTTAAAACATACTTTTATAATCGTTATAATTTCATATATTAACTTTATTTATTTATTTTTACCATACATGAAAATATTTATAATGATAAATACAATGTTAATATTTATAAAGTGAATAAAATTAAAATATTTATAAAGTTAAAAACGATGTTATATTCTCTACCATTTCGTACGGACAATGAAGCCCTAATGTGGGGTACGGAGAAACGACGCCGTTTCATCGCCGTTATCGCACACAGAAACACTTTGTGGAGGAGCTTAAAGGGCGCCGCCGCTTGCCATCGCTTAAACAGGAGCCGCAACAAATCTCGCCTTGCAGCTCAAGGAATCCGTGAGTACTTCTTTCCTATTCTTGGAGAGTCTTTTTAGGGTCCGGCAAGAACAGAACAATGCCGAGGGCCGAGGAGGAGGAAGCCGAGTCCGAGTCTGAGCAAAAGAGTTCGGACAAGCCCATCAAGAACCCACTTCCCATGGAGCTGGAATACAGCAACGGAACGGACCACCATGACTCGGACAGCGAATCCCCTGTTGGGCAGTCCCCGGACGACGAGCGGATAGCAGTTCTCACCCAGGAGAACGAGAAGCTCTCCGAGAAGATTGCCACCCTCAGGGAGGAGAATGAATCCATAGCCGGAAGCGTAAAGAAGCTGGAGAAACAGGTCCGCGACGATGCCGAGAGGCTGGATTCGCTAGTCTTGGAAGCCGAGGACAAGAAGATGGAGGTTTTGGGCGAGATTCAGGCCGTCCGGAAGGAGGTATCTTCTCTTCGTCAGGAGAAGGCCGAGCTCGGACAGGAGAAGCTCGCCTGGCCTCGGACAAGGAAAAGCTCGAATCTGCTCTCAATCTTGCTGGGAAGAACATTCGGAGCTCTCTAAGAAGGTTGATGATGCCGAATCCGCTGCAGCAGCTTCTAGGTACATATATACATACATACATGTACATATTTATCAGAAAAGAACTATCTCAAAGATGCAGCTTTAAGATAGTTCTTTTTGCTGATGAAGGGAGAAAGTGGCCGTTCTGGATGAGGAGATACTAAAGTCGAGAGAGGATAATGAACAGATTGGGCGTGAGAATGCAGAGATTAAGTCTCTGAATGAGAAGCTCGTGTCTGAGAAGGAAAGGGCTATGCAGGACTTGGAAAGGGCAGAACAGGAGGTGAAAGCATACACAAAGAAGATGAAGAATGCACACTCTGAAGAGGAGAAACAGAGGACGAGGATTGCTTCACTAGAAGAGAAGTTAACACGGATGGAGGCTGAGAAAAACACACTGGTTTCGAGGATTCAGCAACTGGAATCGTTGAATACTGCTTTGGAGAAGAATTTAACCGAGGTTACGTCTGAGAAGGCTTCATTGTGTGCCGACTTGAAGAAGGAGAGGGATATGAATGCAAGCTTACAGGAGCAATTGCTTACGTTGAGCTCCAAGTATAACACACTCGAGGAGGAAGTGAAGAAGGCATTGTCTACAATCGAGAAGATGCAAGATATAACACAGAAGGAGCAGTCGCAGAGGAAGATGCTCGAGGAGCACTATGCAACTGTGATAAAGGAGAAACACAAGTTGGAGGAGGCTAAGTCTGGTCTTGAGTCCGAGCTCAAGCAGCTTACCACTTCCTCTTCCAAGGCCTCGGTCACCCAGCAGGCCGAAGTTTTGAGCCTCAAACAGGTCTGTGTGTTTTTGTGTGTGTCACAACCCCCTCTAAGACACGTACACATTTTATATATGGTGCTTGTCTAGCCGTGGCAATCTCTTTTGCGTGTATATTATTGCACTTTGATTGCCTGGCCACATTCCTGATTAGAAAAAAAAATGGCATTTTAAACACATGTATACATGGTATATACAAATCCTTATATTTTAATCGTGGTGAGATACGTGTCATATCACTTATGTTTATGTGCCATAACATAAAGTCTTACGATTATAGTTTTATTATGTTGAGAGAGAGAATGAATGCATACAAAACAATGGACATACATGTATTTATGTACATTTTAAGCGCATACAGACACATGTATCTAACAAGTTAAGGGCTGTTTTTTATCAGAAAGTCGGAGGGCTGGAGATGAACTTGGGAAGAGTGAAAGAGGAGGCACATTCAAGTGAGAAGAAGGTTTGGCAGCTGATAACGGAGCTTCGTACTGCCAAGGATTTGCTGGAGAGCAAATCGAGTGTTACCAAGTTTGCTATACCTGCCGCCCTTGTCTCTACAAGTGCCTTGGTTGCTGCTGGCGTCTTTGCTTTCTTCAGGTCCAGGCAGCAAACAACCCAGTGAAAGCGCACACAATACATCTTTGTCATTGAGTATTTCATTTATGTAAGTGTTTAGTATTTCATAATAATTTACACACACACACACACATATATACATATACATATACATATATATATTATATATATATATATATATTAATATGTTTTCCTGTTTAATGCAGTCCGAGTTGAGAAGTTCATGTTTTGAACTTATATTGGAACCAGATAGTGGCAGAGCGTATAAATTCAAGGATCAGTATGAACAACTTTATTTTTTCATGGTCATAGTTAACAAACTAATTTTTAATAATTGTTAAACTAATTGTTATCTCCACCTGTGGGACTTTTTGCTTTGATCCTCTTGTTTTTGGATTACTTTCTTAGTCAGAAATTTTGCATCTTCTTCAGTAAGAAGCCTGTCTAGTTGCTTCATTTGATTAATCCTCTGTCAAAGCCAAGTCAATGGTCAAGAGGAAGCTAGTCAAAGTCAAGTCAATCGTTATTAAGGTCAAAGTCAAAGGAAGGTTACGTCTTGAATTTCCCATCGTATTTGGCCTCTGTATCTCTGATCCCTTCCATGCTTTTCCATGTCTTGAAGGAACTTTTCCCGCTCTTCAATCTCTTTAGAAACTGTACATCATAGTTTAACATAATAAAAATATAATTAACCAAGTAAAATGAAAATAAAAAAGTAATTACTAAGTCAATATAATTTAAATAGAATATAACTCACTTGAGTCCATGAGTAGCTCCTTTTCTTCTTTGGATCCTTTCACGACCCTATGGACAGGTGCAATTTTTGGAGCAAGATCTTCAGGTTTCTGTAAATTAGTGTGTGTGTACAATACATTTTATATATATATTTTCAGATATCAATATACTTTGTAACTTTCTACCTCATCCGAACCACTCCATTCAAATATTGTTTGTAGCCTCTGCTTCTCATTTTTATCTAGGACAGCCCCTGTAAATGAGAGTAAGTTATTGGCTGGAAATATCTCTTCAACTCTCAAGGCATACGCACATGGGTGTCTCTCTCTCTCTCACACACACACACCTATAATTATATGATATACACTATTAAGTTCTCTCTCTCACGCACACACACACCTACAATTATGATATACACGTAGAGGTTCTCTCTCACACGCACGGACACACCTACACTTACATGATATATACTTGTAGAGGTTTTAAATGCTTAGGTGGGCATACTTGGTGGTGGAGGTGGAAGACCAGCATCCGCGAGCTCCTCTTTAAGTTTCTGAAGAATTAGGACGCTTTTCTTCTTCCTCCGTCAACAGGGAAAAATGCATAATTATCTGTGTTGATTCTCCTTCTGTACCTTGGCACTCTAACCTTATGAGGTGGTGCACTCTCTGGTCTCTCTACTAATAGTAGAGAGGTGTATACGTAAATCTCTCTCTCCACACACACACATATATAGACACATACCGATATGACGAAGCATTTCAAGCCTTTTTTCTAGATTATGGTCGTTGTTTCGAGTGGCAAAGCCATTGTACAGCCTAAAGAGAGTGTCCCCAGCAGCATTACCAGGAATTGGTCCCTCCCAATTGATATAATGCTCATCCCTAAACTTAAAACACAAATCAACACATAGAAACACAGGAGTAAGACTTACATTGTTCATGCTAGTCTCCAAGGAAAACACCTAGTAGCTGACGGATGACACGATTGCCCTAACCGTAAACTTCCTTTAAAGGTTAAAAAAATTGCCTTTTAAGAGAGTATAATTAAGCTTTTCTTCTCTAGGGTTTATAGGACAATATGTTGTCAAGGATGTTCAGTCTTTTGAAGATGAACCCAAGTTCAGCAGCGTTCACATACGCTGATACACCACTTGTAGATGATCCATCCTGGACTGAGATTGTGGTCCGAGATGAAGCTGATCTTAAGTCACCATCTTGGATAGAGCCAGGAGAGAACTGTGCTGAGCAGGAAATATTTGAGGCACATAAGATTGAGAATGAGATCATGGAGATTGAGACAGAAATCATATTGTTGCACAAGAATGAGCAAGAAATCAAGCGAGAACTTATGAAGCTACCCATGATTGAGCAACAAATCCTGGGTTGAAGCTTTTATCACTATCGCAATTTAATACATGTATATATAATAAGATTTATATTTAAGTCTAAATTTAATTAATTATCCACAATATAAAAACCCTAAAAATCCTACCGAGATTCTCGTCGTACAGATGCAAGTTGCATAATTTCACTAGTTGTCCGCTGCCGTTGAGTGCAGCATCAAATTGGTTTCCAAGTTGAGGTTGAAAGGTTATGCAATGTTAATGTACAGAAGCTCATTCTACCGAAGTGTTAAGACATTTGGAATGAGACTGCTACGTGGGCAAAGCTGTCAGTACAAATATGTGGTGTTGCAAATTTCAACTTTGGTCGTGGTACTAGCCGTGTCGCTTGCTCAAAAACCCTTCTGAATCACCCTAAAGGGCCTAAACGCTTTTCGTGGCATCGAAACCAGTGTTTTCCCGTCGTTCCCGCACCCGGTGGGCACCCAGGGGTCTTTAGTAATATTCTCTATTTAAGATGGATAATTAATGATAAATGTTATATTATCTTTTATATTATTATATTTATCCATGATAGTAATCAATTGACACTTAATGGTTAATTATTTATTACATTAAATTAATATATTAGATTGTTATTGAAGTGTACTATTGATTCCTTAAAACTTTAATATATATTAATATGATGTGGCAGTTATAGTCTGATAACTAATTAAACAAAAGTGTGATCTTTACAACAGCCTTTTTAGTAGTTAAAAATATGATAAATTTAGGTAAGTGGGATTTTGAGATGAATTTAACATATAAGTTTAAAGTTCAGGTGGAGGATGGAGATGACATGGAATAGAGATTATGTGGAGGCTTGTGTGGGACACAAGGATTATGTAAAATCCTCTTAATTTAAGGTTTTTAAATCTAGTTGATTCATAGGCATGCACTTAGATTTTTTTCATATAGTAATATGCGTAAGCAATTACAAAGCATTATTGTTTTATTAAAAGTGAGAATTCCATCTCTTAAATAAAAAGTAAAGACATTATTATTTTGTTAAAGGTGGGAATCCCATCTCTTAAATAAAAGTAAAGACATTATTATTTTGTTAAAGGTGGGAATCCCATCTCTTAAATAAAAGTAAATACATTATTGTTTTATTAAAGGTGAGAATCCCATCTCCTAAATAAAGTAAGAACAATGAAGTACAATTCATTTTATAAATTCAGTACATATTATAAGTTGACCATAAAAGTAAGAAGAATGAAATATGGTTCATTTTATAAATTTAATACATACTATAAGTCGATTATAATTTATTTTATATAAGATTACACAATTTGAGACGGTAGAATTGTACGCATAGAACTTTGAGAAATTTTTTTTAAAACTCATAAATTTGAGTACAATAAAGAATTTATTTTATTGGGTTCACAATAAGAAAAAAGAAATAATTTACTTTATTAGGTTCATAATAAGAAGAAATAAAAATGATTAATGAAGACATTGCAAAAGCATTAATTTATGAATATTCATATGATGAAAATATTTAATTAAGGAAGTGTTTATCAACCATCTCTTTATGATCAACTCTATAGATCTATTAAAAAAGATGACATCAACTCAGTTCTTAAACTAACAAATTAATAAACATTAAAAGCACTTAATGACCAACACTGCTTGTGTAATTCAATATAGTGACCAATCTCACTAGTTAAGTGAATAAATAGTAATCAACATTACCTTATATGTTAACATGGTAATTAACTTAATTCATGAATTAAAAACTCACGAACAACAAAATTAATTTAGTGATTTAACATTACTAGTGTAAGTTAAACATAGTGACCAACTCTTTTTTTGGTGATAGTATAATAATTTAGTGATAAACAATGCTCTTAAACAAGACAACATAATAATTAATAATAATAGTGGGTGACTAAAACTATGCGCATAACCAACTTTATAATTAAGTTGAGATGAAGTAAAAATTATGAATTGTCATGAATTGAATATATAGTTGTACTAATTAAAAATAATGAGAAATCTTGATGTGTAGTATCAGAAGATCAAGATATTCAGCTGTATTTACTTTATTTTAGCAAATCCAATGTAATAAACAATATTATATGATTACAAATCACTTATGCTTCACAATGAAAAAAACAACCAATAATATTAAGACATTATGACATTATATAGCTAATATAATATAAAAAACATAATGGTGTTGATTCCCTATCCATATGATAATGTATATAAGACACATTTACAAAAAAAAAGAAAAAAAGATAATACTTGATACTTAACTTGGATTAATAATTCAATTTTATATTCAATTTACATATAAGCAATCAATGTGGCATGAAATATCCAAAAAAATTCCATTACCATCCCCACTTGAACATATTATACTTCACATATTTTTAATATTTGAAAAGGGTGTATTGGTTTTTATAAGATCTTTATGTATTATAGTAAGAATTTTTATGATTCAAATATTTATTTTTAATGCTCATGTCAAAGCATAGATATCATTATAAATAACAATTTTAACACCCCCCCCCCCCCCCCCCCCCCACACACACACACAACACACACATATATATATAAATTTAAAGCAAACAAGGTATATAAATACATTTAAAGGATAAAACATATCAAAACTTAAAGATAAACTAATCTAATTAGTTGTTAAGGGAGGGTCTATATTTAATATGAAGACTTTTGTAAATGATTATATGTATGTGTATGTGTATATAGTAATTACACATGGGAAATAGAATAAATTTACAAAGTGGATTTTTAAGAAATATAATATATAATTGCTAGAAGAGCTTAATTTTAGAAAAAAACATGTTTGTGATGTGTATAAATGTAAGTTTCTTATAGGAGCATGGTAGAATACAAGAGTGTATAATACAGTACTGTGTATTTTGTATTCAATGGGTCTGTGCGGAACTAAGCACACAACTATGTCAGACAAGATTTGCATCATGCTATGTCAGCACAAGGAAAAGAATTCGAATCTGACACACAAGGAGCTTATCAAGTGGTTGCAAGAAAACCATCAAATCACTGTCAGTGGAGGCACAATCACCAACACTCTCAAGCGTTCTGCTGAGCTCCTTGGTAGATCTGAAAATGCAAACCTAGACACCAAGCGCCAGAGGATAGTTAGGTATCCGGACATGGAGTCAGCCCTTTTTGAGTGGTTCACGACAAACCAAGACGAATCAATATGAGTGGAGACCTCCTCAAAGAGATTGGAGCCCAACTTCTCGACCGCCTCTACCCTAGACATCAGCCGTTCAGTTCTCGAATGGCTGGCTTGAGGCTTTTAAGGAACGCCATGGGATTCGTTCTTTTCCGCCGCTTTGGGGAGAGCGGCTCTATTGACATGACTGTGGTCAACAATGCTCTGCCTACAATCAGGGAGACTCTCGACAAGTATGCTCTGTGTGATATATACAACATGGATGAAACAGGTCTCTTTTACCGCATGCAGGTGAGTACATTTGTTGACCTACATCTTGCTCATGCTCAGTTTGCTGATCATCTTTTCTAAACAGGCAGACAACTCACTAGCTACCAAGCAGCTTGAGGGACGCAAGCAAAACAAGGAGCGAATTACACTGGCTGTTTGCTGCAATGGGGATGGCTCTGACAAGCTGCCCCTGTGGATCATGGAAAGTACAGGAATCCCGTTGCTTCAAAAATGTCAACCAGGCTAACCTCGGGTGCACATACCGAAGCAACACCAAGGCATGGATGACCCAAGCAATCTTTGCAGAATGGCTTAAAGCTTTTGATCGGTGCATGGAAAAGGAAGGTTCTTTTGCTCCTTGACAACTGTAGTGCTCACATCCCATTGGCAGACATTCCGAACCACGTTCAGTTGCAGAACACGATTGTCTTTTACCTCCCACCAAACACCACGTCAAAAATCCAACCATGTGATGCAGGAGTTATCAGGAGCTTCAAGGCATACTATCGCAGGCGTTTCAACCACCTCCTGCTTCAACATCTCGAAGACCAGGTTGAAGCCCTGAGAAGATTCATGTGCTTCAAGCAATCTGCATGGCTGTCCCAGCCTGGACTTCTGATGTGAAGCAAGAGACAATTCGCAATTGTTTCCGTCATTGCAAGATCCGAACTGAGGACATTGCACAAGATGTCCTGAAGAGGACCTCATTGACAACGAGGTCACACAAGACTTGCAGTCCCAGTCCAGCAACTTGGCTACCAGAACCCCATGGCCATGACTTCCTATTGAACTACCCGGAGGAGGAAGTTGTTGCCTTTGTGCCAACAGTTGATGACCTCGTCAAAGACCGCCTCCATGCTTATGAACCTACTGCAGATGATGCCGAGGGTGTAGACGATGATGAAGTATTGAACCAGTCAAGGTCACTCCTTCCGAGGCACTCAAGATGCTTGAGTTGGAGACTTTCTGGCTACAGCAAGATGAGCACAGCGTAGACTTCATTGCAACCCTCCGCAATATGAAGGACAAGGCTAGCCTTATCAAGACACGTCAGTTAAAGCAGAAATCCATCTCTGACTTCTTTCCTCGTGTCTAGTACCTTTTTATTGAGTCAGAATAGGTTAAATTATCTATTTCCATGTGCAATTTAGAAAATCGTCAGACTAAGGCACAGTGTTTAATTTTTAAATTTTAGAGGGTTTTTAATTTAAGTATGGGCCCGAGTCGGACCATGATTTTTATTTAATTATAAAGGGTTTAATTTACACATGTTTAATTTAGACAGGTTCTACTGTAGCAGTTACAAAACATAAAGTTATAAAGCCCAAAACAAAAAATATAAAATGAATGTACCTGTGTTATTGCAAATGCTTCATAAAGTGGTCATACCTTTCTATTCAAAGTCATTGATAAGTTTCATAGAAAAAAGTGGACACTTAAGTTGCAAACTCTTTGCCATTGTAGAACTTCCCTCCAAATTGTACCAAGAGAAGAGTTGCATAAAGGTATCATCTCAAGCAACTTTAGGCATGTTCTTAGCATAAAGCGTGGTGCTAAAAAGTTTTTAAACTTTCAATACTAAAGAGCTATCTTGCAGGAACATGTTCTTTAAACATTGAATTACCTTTTAAACATAGCCTCACACAATTGCTAAACAAACATTCAGTGTGTTGGCTATCCAATCCAGATAGTAAGAGATGAACAAAGCCCATAATGAAAACCTTCTTTATTCTCAATGATCATCTTCTAAAAAATTATGAGATTTGGTGCTCCAACTCCAAACTTAGCTCTTAAAAACTAGATCCTTAGAATGTTGATTGTGAACACTCCAAGTCCCTGCTTTGAAATCTCTATTTAACATATTCAATTCATTGAGTACGTCTGCCAAAAAGTGAACCTCCAATATCTTAAACTATCCAAAAAGCTTTACCTGTCTCCCACAAGCATAAAAGAGTTGGCATCACTTCAAGTAAAATTACCTTTGCTCGAGACAACCAGTGAGCGTTGTAAGTTGAGCTTCTTTAATTTCATGATCCCTTGAGCTTTTTGCAAGAGCTGTAACTGTTGAGAAGAGTTCTGCAAGTGCTTCAAGCTCTTTAAACATAGAAAAATAATTAAAGAATCATTCACTACCAAAGCCTCTTTGTGAGCCATGCAATGTATCGGTACAATATGAGGGACAATTTGCTTTAGCTGTAATTAAGCATGATCGTTAACCTTACATGGCGCTACATCCATATGTAACAACTCCTATTAAACCTCTCCAACGACAATTCAATCTCTTTAAGAATGTAGTGATTACTTCAAATAGAGTGTTGCCAATCCATCCTTTATGAAGATTAGCTTTAGGTACCTTGTTACAGGCTCGTCTGTTAACATGAGCTTCACACAAATGATGAGATAGTGCTCCAGCTATTATATGTAGATTGTCAAGTAAAAATGTTGTAGAAAGGACTTATAAGGAGCTCCTTTTTAAGAACTTGGTAATAGGTTTGATGAGTAGCAAAGAGAAAAAACTTACAAGCCTTTGCATTTCTGTAAGCAACATATCCATTTAATGTGGCATGTAACATGTGAAATGTGTAGCTCAAACTTCTCAATAGGATCCCTTTTTGAACAATATAGTAAGTTATCTTCATCAAGGTCATCACTTGTTACTTTGAGAATTCGTAACTCCAAATGCTTAGGTATGCTCCTTATTATGGTGGTGCACACTTCTATTTCATCTCTTTTAATTATAATATGATATCAGATTTTGCATGAGTCTTAATGCTCCATTTTTGTAAAGGTTATAAAGCTTATTGTAACAAAGACATTCTCTTTTTAAACTCAATGCAATAGGAGCACTTCATTCTTTCATTTGAGTAGATACTTGCTTTAAGAAACTAAAGAAACACCTCTGTGTAGTCCCCCACCCTTTTATTTACGTTACCCTAGAAAGCACTATTACTAAAATGGATCATCCCATTTGAACTTGCACACTATTAGTACTTAGTGGTCATTATTATCGTTATTAATGTCCCCAAGAACCTCACTACTAGGGTTCTAAACTTATTAAAAATCAAAAAAAAAAAAAAATTTAATAGCATTGTCTTTCTTTTGAAGGACTGTACATTTGAATGTCATTCTTTGTGAAAGTTTTATTTCATTACGAAAGTTGTCAAAGGCGAGGCATGCTTTAAAAATAATAATGGAATAATAAATATTTTTTTTTAAAGGAAGAACACACACATGTATATTTCATATTATGATGTTTTTAATGAAATTTAAAATAGTATGCTAGATAAATAATTTGAAATATTGTGTGAATTCCATTTTATTTTATGTTTTCTAATGTATTTTAATCTAATTCCATATTTTTGTACAATTATAAATATCTAAACTTCATATGAACAAATTTATAATTTAAAAATTTACAGTAAAATTATAATAATAAATTATTAATAATTCATTGAATATTTACCTTATAAACACTGTTTAATAATTTTAATAAGACTTTTTTTAATTCCCTTTGTATTTCCTTAATAAGAACCATTCTATTAATCTTTATCATAAACTTTTATTATAATAAACTCATTTTTAAATTATTTTTTTAATTTTAATTTTTAAAGTTTGTTCTTTAACACTTATATTTTATTTATTTATCTTTTTTCTTAGTACTCTTTAATTTGCTTAACTTGGTTCTTAATTATAATTATAAGTTCATCAAACTAAGCTTTAAAAATTAAGAAATAAATATTAAACATCCTAATACGTATCTGCACGTTAAAATGCTTATCCATTATGCTTATGCTTACTTAAATTTTACTAACGTTTTTATTTTATAAAACACAGCATGCACCTTTTAAGAGTGTTTCAGTGAAACTGCTTGGTATAAATCAAAGTAAAAAAAAATGTAATAGAAAGCCATAATATGAATTCAAATCAGAATTTAAAAGGAATAAATTAAAATTCACGATGAATCGTAATAAAAATCTAAATCCCAAAAGACTTATTTATAAAATTCTAATATGAACCTCTTTCAAATCCATAATATTTATAAAATTTAAAATTTAAATCAAAGCCAAACCAAATTAATAATTTAACAAAACAAATGTTAAAATGTATATTAATATTTTAATACATATGTGATTGATGTTGGAATTATATCTAATTAATACATGTCACAGAACAAACAAAAAAATTTAAAGAGCCATTTATTTTAGAGCAAACACAGGCGATGAAATTGGACATCTTTATATAACCTCGTGAAGATTTTAATACGTAATAATCCTATATATAATAATGTTTATTATATCTACAAACAACTTTTAATAATATCTTGCATATGTATTATTAGGGTGTACCATCATTATTTTGGTATAAGAACTACTTGTAGAATTATTCAGCGCACAAAGACAGGCTATTAGGCTTACAAGCATTCGGAAGTTATTCATTTTATAAGTCGCATTTGTCATAATATCTTTACAAATTGTTCTTTTAATACACACACACACACACACACCCCTCTGCGTGTGTGTGTGTTTAAAAATAATTTTACAAGGACGTGTGTGTGTGTGTGTGTGATGCGAGCACGCAACACACACACAGTATCGTGTGTAACACTTGATATATATAATCAGTACAATATTGAAACCTTTGTATTGTAGAAGTGTGTGTGTGTGTCTACACACACACATATATGTATATGTATATTTAATAATAAGTGTGTATACAGTGTTTGAGATGATTGGATATATAAATATGTACGTACATACATATGCATACACACACGCGCGCGCGTATATATATCAATAAAGGCATGGAGGAAAGTTTTATTGTAAAAATCCTGGTGTTGTCCAACAAACTAAACAAATATAGGTAATATTTATATACACATACATGATATCTATATTTTATTTAAGATTTATATATGCTGCGGTATATATATTTATTTATTTAGAGAGAGAGAGAGAGGGGTGTAAGGATGCAGCATATGAAAGGAAGCAATATAAAGCAGTCCACAACCAGAGCCGGTAATGTGTGTGTGTGTGTGTGTGTTTTAATAAGTAACTACAACGGTATACATTCACGCGGTGCTTGCAAAGCCTCGACATCAAAGGCAGTAACTAATATTAGTCAAGCTTTCAATGTTCACACACAGCGGAGTTTCTTAACATGTCTATCTGGTGTGTGTGTGTGTTGCGCGCGGCGCGCGCTGTGTGAAGTAATGAGCTAATAAGCTTATCTCTCTCTCTCTCTCTCACACACCACACGCACGCACGCACGCACAAAATTAGCAATGCATTTCTCCATTGCACCTAAAAAGTAGAAAGTATATGATTTATATATATGTGTACGCACGAATATCTCTATGTATTATCATACCCTTGTGTAATATGTAGATGGTTAAGAAACGGAACACACACACGCACGCAGCGCATGCATACGTATAAGTTTGAAATAAATAAAAGTTACGAAATGCATGAACTCCGATCCTCGAAAAGATATTAACACCACAGAAGCACCACGTATTCATATTCTGAAGATTGTTACACTGGTACTGTTGAATGCTTGCTGGTCTTTATTCATTTATTCATCTCCTTTTCCATACTTGTTGATGTACTAGCGAATATTTCTGTCCGAAATGTTCTTTTTTCTTGTTTCCCCAAAATCCATACGTTGGTCACGCACTCTACGTGATATGGAAAGGCCAAGACGGACGTGTCAAATGTACATACGCTCACTCACGCCTATATGTACTTATGTGTACATATACACACATTTTGAAAATTTTTCACGCCTCGCCACAGTCTTAAACACATTCCAAGACGAACACACAGACACCAACACCCACACACACATTCAAGTTGGTCCTTGCCAATGTTGATGATTCAAGTCATCAGTATACGGGTACTACATCTAAAATGTTGTTCGTAAACCACTAAACGGGATTCCAAGACGAACATGCACACATTCAAGTTGGTGGTCCTTGCCAATGTCGATTGAATTCATCAAGCTATGTGTAATATACATATATCTAATGTTGTTGGAAGTACAAAGTTTACTTGGTTTTGGGACTAATCAAACCCTCGATACGTAGTGTTTGAAGTACAAAGTTTACTTGGTTTTGGGACTAATCTAGATTAAACCCTGGATACTTAGTACAGAAATCGTCAACTTTGCTTGTAGTTAGGTTACTAGTGTAAGTGCAAATGATACCTAGATTATTATAATGTAAGCTGAAAAATGTACATTTTTATAATAATGTAAACTAAAATACGTACAAATGTACGTAAGTTGACTATAAAAGTTGGTGGGCTTTTTTACAGAGGGTAAAATAGCCCTGTCATTGCACCTAGATTCCTCCGTAAGGAACCATTGTATGCATGGCATGGCACACGCATGGATGGGATGTAAATCATGACGCGTGTCGCATCGTTCTCTTTTTACGGTGCGTTTTTATTGCTGTCCAGTGGTAAATAAGAAACATTCCCGCCGTAATATTGTGTTTAGGTGGTGGAAGAATATTCTGTCCTTTCAAATGTGCACCGTCGGATTGAGTTCGTATCCAAGATTCTAGATCTTCCGATCCAACCCTCATTGTCTCAATGTTCTTCGTTGGAGGCGTTCCCAATGCAAAATGCCATGTTCTTTCTTGCAGGGCCTCGAGTACAGTATCTTGACCAACCATATACGGAGCCCATTTATTATAAAAGTTAAAAAACAGCAAAAGAGAGACTTCATAGAGACAAATCAGTGCAAAGTGCAGCAATACTAGCTATGTACAAATTTAAATACGTGTGAGTTTTAACTTAATAATGTTTAAAGAAGATACCCACAGCCTACATCTCTAGATGTACTAACACTTACTGTGAGGGAACTAACCCGATCATAGGACAATGAAATGGTAACCAGTTAACTCGCTGCCTTGTTTGGGCAATACTAAATCACGTGTTAAATTGTATATACATATATATATATTTATATAGGGCCTGTCTTTCTGTATGGTTTTCCTTATACTGCTCAGCTTGACCGTAGAAGAGTCTAATACTGAAGAGCCCTGGTATGTGACATAATGTACTTCATAGTGGCAGCACTGGAAACATATATACTCCTCGTCTTTTTATTCTTCTGGCTCTTCTTTGTGACCCCGACAGGTACTAGAAGAACACATGACACTATTATGCATATATATTTGATTAATGTATGCTTTGAGGCGTCTCTGTTTCTTTCTGCAAGTGGAAACGGGCCAGCGAAAGCGAGGTTTATATATGGAATAAAAGTTGGTTCTTCATTAATATTATAGATTTGGACAAGTATGTGTGTTCTTGTTTTGCATATATTCTTCTAGTAGCAACTGACTAAACAGCTTTACATTGACAAGGATGGATGCCAAACCATGTCGAAAACGACGAGTATAGAAAAAGATTGACTTATTCAAAAAGCTGAAGATACATATATAAGTAAAAATGCCACCAAAGGCATACATCACTCAGCATTATAGTTTTTATCATAATTTTTATATAAATATCTTTGTTTTGTTTAAATATTCTTAATCTTTTACATTGTGTGTGTGTGTGTGTGTGTGGATCCGAAGGCCCTTACGCGTGCATATTCTTGCAACACATGTTCCGTGCAAAGGACAGTTGTGTGAAACGTTCTATATATATATTTGATCTGGGGTTTCACTTAAGGTAAACTGAGTTTCACATAAGGCGTCTTCAGAAAAGATGATGCAAGCCACCATAGTGGAAATAGACCTATCTTTTTCCGTCTTTGTCCGTACATGGCATTGACCACTCATAAAATTATTCATCAGCCAGCTTTGCCTGCATGTAGGTTTTTCCTTCTTCCGCTGGCAATTCATATATTATTAGATATATTAAACATATATAATACATACTTGTCGTTTACAATGGAACATGTTTTTATAGTGTTCATAACTTACCAGCATGCATGGATCAGCCTGGCGACTCAAACTGTCTTCATACACACGTATGTGTGGAATGTATCAAGGTGTTACGTAATGTGTATAATGCAAAGCAAATGAGGTAGGTGAATGTATTGGACCACAGAGTACAGGGAATGGGCAGGACTAAACAGATTAAGAGTGGGTGTTCGTGAAAGTTTATATACAAGAATGCAGGTCTGTGGTGATGATGATGGTGCAGTATACATATTCTGACCCCGTGGTCCTGGTATTTTATTAACAAAACAACAAGTTTGACTCATCCTGATGTTTAATGTTTAAACCTCGGGTATGCTGCCCTGTAACATCTACTAACCTGGAGTAAAACAAGTGTTACAATATAGTATTGTATTGGAAACCTCATTCTAAACTATACTTCCACATCATTGTGACGAGGTTCTGTATGTAGGCAGCTATGCAAGGAGTTTATATATATGTTAGTTAAATGATAAATACTTATCTATGTATAACAATGAGCATCTTCTTAGCATGGTTTTATATTCTAGAACTATAGGTGGCAGTTGTTTCATAGGTAAACAGTTGATCATATTTTAACCCCTCCAAGGTTGGCAATACTCTTTTATATATACTTTACCATTGTTTTAGCAATTTCGGACACACATGACAGCGGCTTTTCATTGGGTATTGTATCTATATACGTATATTATACAAAAATAAAGTATATACACAAAGACCTTTGTAGATTTTCCACGCTTCCTCGATGCGATAGCCATGCTCAGACACACCTATTTAATCCCTAGCAATCATATGTTACAGTATCAACTTAATCTCACACATTAAGTTTACGCCTATCATATGCAGTAAGAGAGACTTGTCTGAGCAACCTTTTCATCTCATATGTAAGCTTTTGTGCATCTGGAGAGGTAATCTAGCATCAATACCCAAAACATGCCATATACATATATATATGGTATATATAAATTCCTGAACGGGAACTGTTCCGTTCCTGTTATACGTTCTGCCTGCAACAGTGAGTTTGACACAGCTGTTTTGTTTCTGCTCTGTTTCTATCGTTATAATATATATATATATATATATATATACACACACACGTACAAGTATATGTTATATATATATATATATGTTCATTTGACAGTCTGAATTGTTAGAAGAGACGAGCTTTGGAGCTTTCACCCTCTGATTCAAGTCACTGTATTTTCTCAATGAATGCGCATGTCATGATTTGATGTCCGACCGAAACCCAGAATGCTTGATATCAGCTTATCACTTAGAGCTATATAAAGGCTTAAAATAAAACATACATATATGTATGTGTATATATAGATCACGAGCAGTAAAAAGAATATATTATATTGGCATGTATGTTGATGTAATTAACGTAAGAAGACGTGCTCCTGTGGCTATTTATTTAAGAAGAAGAAACAAAACAAACAGAGGACAGTGCATGCAACATGCATTTTTTTGCTTAACGTAATCCGATTTTAACCTGGTGTACATTAACCTCTGCACCTGGATCTACATAAAATCTTACTAAAGGGATGTAGTTATTAATATCATACTCACCGCGCGTGGGTGTCCGTAAAGTTGGCGGAGGAATATTCCTATGGAAAGGGGCATATTCTGTAGGGTTTAAGAAAAGGTGGTAAATGATGATGAGGATGATTAGGTGGTTGGTTTTTATTTGATAGTAATGGGGATAGAAAAGGATTGGCTAGGGTTTATCTTGATTACGAAACATGTTTTATAGGGACTGTGTGTCTTGTGTGTACTCGTGTACACAGTCATTTAAACATTTAAATATCCCAGATTGATTGAAGGGACACAAGCCACGTAGAAAACGCCTCCAAATCCTGTGGTCCCTTACCTAGTTAACTTCACAAAGATTAATGTTAGGAATATGCAGGGAAGATACTATGACATTCTGGGTATATTCCTCATGGACCAAGAACACAATGATTAGAATTTCAGGCACTGGCTGCATGCTTGCTTTCAAGTATGTAATCAATTGCCAAATCTTGATGCCCCTATATACGTATTACTCTCGCTTTGAAAATCGGGACATCTACATGATTCTACCTAGTGACAAAGTCATGCATGTATGCACATGCATGTGTATGTGTATGCATGTTTGAATAACGGGATATTACGATTGAAAACGGCATTCCGTAACGGACTATTGATGAAAGTTTCAAGGACTGTATAGATATTCATATATATACGAATGAATGGTCATGCATATTATGCTTGTTATCCATGAGTCCTGAACCTGAATAATGTTCACACACATTGCCTAACTTTAATTAACACTGTTGTTGATCCTGGTGCGTACATTTATTGAGCAAGGCAATTGGGCATTCATTTCCTTGAGCCCCCCACACACACATACACATACACAGTATCTTCATATAAACTGTTGTAAACGTTTGATTTTCTATATAAAATGTTATGGTGAATTATCAAACGTTTATACATTGACGCTCCCAACGTTGTGGGTGCAATTTTGTATAAGTCAAAAAGAATATGCCTTTATACCTTGTTTGCCACCAGCAAACTAGCCTATGCAAAAAAGGCATAATGTACACTTTTGTAATTTTACCAACCATCCAAAGATTTGGTTTGAATAACTTTAAATACATATACAATAGTAGGATCTGATTCTTCTGGATTGAATGGTGGGTCACTCTTAGACAAGGTATATATATACATATAGGTGTGTGTATGTGTGTGTGTGTGTGAAAAGCTCATGCAAAACCCATTTTACAATGATTCAGATGCCAGCAGTAAAAACTGATGATACGCATTTCTTCCTTTCAATCATAACATTCATATGCTCTTTGATGTACAACCAGCTTGCAATTAAACATTACAGGATATTTAATATTTAATATAACATATATAAAAACTGCTATACATCTGTGTAAGTATTTGATTTGAACTCAAAAGCTGAATTGATCTTTCTACATAGAAATGTCCCCCAATGAAACTTCCACGCTGGCAGCTCTGACGTGTCATCCATGTGGAAAGCGATGATAGGCCTGGTGGTTGCTGACGTAAGTATATACAAGTGGGTGAATAAACGTCATACACAAAGGCTAGATTTGTTCAAGGAGGTGCCTTAGTGGGATGAGTTCGGATCCCACTCAGTGTTGTAATAGCTTACTTGCTTGCTGGTTTTCTTCATAGACTGTAGCATTTAAATGGATACCACAGAATCTAGGCATTCTTCAATTCAAGCTGTATAGATGCTTTAATCCTCCACGTGAGAGAGGCTAGAAGATGCTTTGTGGATGTGAGAGAGAGAAAGGGAGTCTATGAGAGAGTCGTGATGATCACATCTTCATTAGCCCGTGTTTCCCGCATGGAATAGAGGAATTCTTGTTATAATCCCATATAGCAGTCTACTAACTAGACAGTACCAATGTGTTGTGCATGAGTGAGAACTCGTATAAGCTTGCATCAGTTCACCTAGAGAGCTCATCCTAGGCGACAGCATAGAAATACACAGCTGCAGAAGTGGCGCCTGCTGTGGTAGAAGCAAAGACCGCAGCAGGCTCTTCAGACTCCCCACCACCATGGTCGAGGAACTTCTTCCTCTCGTCTTCCTCGGATCAAAGCTACAGATGGCTGTATACCAGCAAGCAAGACAAAGAGAGCGAAGATCTCGTCGAAGAACAAGCCGAGTCCGTCTCAGGAGGAGGCGGTAGCGATCCGTGGGGACGAACAATCGGATACGGGTATGTGGGGAACCATCCGAGTCCCGGAGATGGAGGAATGGGAAACACCGGAGGAGGTGATCATCTGGGACTCTCCTCACACATTCCTGCACATAGGGAGATCTTTAGAGAGCTACTGGGAAGAACAGGAGCAGGAGGAGCAGCTTCTAGCGAGGATTTCTATCAGAGGAACCTGCAAGAAGGATCGAGGTTCGTTGCTTATGAGACTGGCGCGGGGAGAATCGGGCTGCTTCGGACGGGACTCCCCGAGGAGAAATCGGGTATTCCTGAGCACTGGGGATCAAATCCAGTACGCGAATTGGTTGTTCAGCAGGCGCCTGTGCACGGTAGAGGGATTGATGTGGTTCCACTTGCTGAGAGATTCATGGAGGCAGCTGCAGCTGCAGGTACTGAAACTAACAAGAATCAAAGTAATATTGCCCAGTATCATACACAAGCTGCGCAGCAACAAGCGCTGCAGGCACAGGTTCAGCACACAGAGACATCCACTACAAGGGCTCATGGAGGGGACATCAACCAGGAGGAACCACTTGTAAGGAATGTGGCAACCAAGCGAAGAAAGACGCCAATTCCAGAGATGCAGAACGTGCTGCAAAAGTCGGGGATACGATTGCACCACACATGTGAGGAGTACGTGGGTTCCTGCTGCTAAGAGACGGGAAAGGCAAGCTATAGAAGCTGCAGCTATAGCTGCTGGGCAGCCAAGGCCGAGATCAAAACGGACGAGGTCTCTTGCTTTTACGGCGGCTACTGGCGGTTCTGGTCCAGTCGGTCTTCTTCCTGCAGCTGGAATGGCTATGTCTGGGGCTGCTTCTGGGGCTTCTCCTCTCCTGGGCTTGCCTGGCGCTTCTTCTCCTCACACCTCTGATCTTCCAGGTATGTATATGTATGAACGGATCATTCATATACATGGTTCAGTCATTGGTGCACTCTTTAGTGTTTGGGGATGATTTGATTGCTGATAGTCTTTATTTACGATGTCTGTGATTTTACTAGATAGCTGGGAATTGTTCAGTGTTTAACTGTGTGTGCAGCATATTGCGTTTCTACGCGTGAGAACAGTTGAAGATTTATAATATAGTTGCAGTTTTTACATGCTTTGGATGGAGTTATTGCATGTGTGTGTGGGAATGTGTGTCTTTGGTGTGCAGAGTTACAATTGCTTTTTGTGATAAGAGCATTTAGATTGACTGTTAGCATAAGATTGATGCATACAGAGTTACAATGTTTTTGTGATAATAACTGCTTGGATTGTTAAGCATCAGTATCTCTCCACTTTAAATCTATGCTGGTGTGCTTAACTGCAGTTTTACCGTTCTATACGTATACACGCATATATGTACATTATATCCATCCATAAATTTCACATACACACACGCACACACGCAGGATTATTGCAGTTGTGTCACAACAGATCGGTAGGATTTTTGCGCAAGTAATTTATGCTGGAACTTGCCACACCGTTACATGCAGCAGCATTCTTTGCACCTTCATACGTTTGTGTAAAGAAATATCTTAGTAATCTTGGAGAGTTTATGCATTACGCATTCAGATAGCACGTGTGTGTGTGCCAATAGCAAGCGGATCTAACATATTGTCTCTCCCAATATATGTGCATACATCATAAACACAGATAGATACACACATTCATACATACATACACACATGTAGATGCTATATTGATATGTGTTTTTGTGCAGCAGCTAGTTTTAGAGGGGTTTTACCGTCGGAAGTCCGGGCACAGGCACTGTTTAAGTGCGTAAAAGTGACTGGAATAGAAGACGGTGAGAACGAGTACGCATACCAGGCAACTGTTAAAATCGGTGCCCACGTCTTCAAAGGTGTATTATACGACCAGGGTGCGGATGCTGCTCCAACACCAGTTGCAAACCTTGCAGATCTTCAGCTAGGTGCCAGGAGTATACCTTCCAGCTCCGGTTATATTGACCCCTCACAGATTTACGGCTCCAATACACTACTTGGAGGTACATATATATGTACATCTATACAATACATATGCTCTGTATGTGTGTGTGTGTGTGTGTGTGTTCCTGCAAAGAATACGATTACCTTCTGATACAGTTGTGTAACTTTGCACCGTACAAATTGAATGTAGATATATATACAGTAGTTCAACAAGTATCTCTCCGTCTGTGCATGTGCATGTACGTGTCTCTATGGTTCACGGCATCGAGTTACATACAGAAACAGAAACGCACACACAACAAACACATCTAGTGTATCCGCATATTGGATGCTCGTATATGTGCAGGTGTATATGTGTGTGCAGATGTGAATATACGGTCCTTCTCTCTATATACCTAACAGATCATCCTTGGTATTGTTTTGCAGCTCTTCGCTGACATCTTATTACAAAAAAGATTCATATTAATGCATGTGAGTATGTACAAGCGACACTGACAATAGGGATTGACATGCAACCAGAAAACATAACCTTTGATATGTTTTTTTAGTATATTCTACTAGTACGGGAAAGTGTTCCTCAAATTTTGGGATACTTGCTTGAGAGTACGGAAAGCTGCTACCTATAAGGTATACTGTATCCTCTATAGGCGTTCGAGTTTTGTTTTGTTTGATACGCCATGGTCGGAATGTATTTGTCAGCTGACTATAAACTCCATTTGTAATATGTATAGTTTTCTAATGACGAATATATATTCTTTCGTTGTGTATGACATGTTCAGAATAATAGCACATAAGTCATTCATATGTCATATATACTGTACATATGAGTGCGTATGTAGTCATGCACACACATATAATGTCATACCATCAGAAACAATAGTGAATCCCAGAAACTCAAGTGAACAGTGTGGCGACTCAATCTGTGAAACATGAAGAAATTGTGACACGTGGAAGAAAAATCCCAACGTGCAAGACATGATCATTCCGTGGAATATGCTGTCACTGCCCTTAGTCAACGTAGAGCCCTGAACAAAGCTGACATATAACATGCACACGCACGCGCACACACAAACTTACAGCATTCGAGTGTACGGTAAAGATTTCAAATCTGGAAAAAGCTTGAAGATACTAATAAATAGAATTTCTCAACGGATGGTTTACAAACTTAACAGTTAATTAATGTGTAGTCATTTATATATAATTGAAGAAAGAACATCCGTGTCAAAATTAGATGTTACAACGCTGGAAAAAATAATAGACACACTTATAAGTACATAACACACACGCCATATCATATATATGTAATATAACACATATTCAGAGTCCATTGTGTCTTCTTTGATATTATCTATTATGATTAATGCTGCTGACTATGTGTGTTAAGAATGTAGTATTAATATTTTAAATAATATTAATTAAATATAGAAATTATAACATTTTACCTTAACATGGTAAAACATTATAGTTTTACTATGTTAAAGTAAAATTGTAATGTAAAACAGAGGCAGAAGTGAAGCTTTTGGATCCATTGTAATATACATTGGCTTCCAAAATGGTATATTCTGGTCAGAGGAGTGTTCGGATTCACTTTGTACAACTACTATTCATTATGGAGTTTGTGTTTGAAATGACTACATACAAGCACCAGAGGTAAACACGGCCCAATTAATGGAATTAATAAAGAACCAAGCAAGTCAATTTTATATATATATATATATATATATATATATATATATATATATATATATATATATCATTGTTACACCCACAACTTTCACCTATCAAAATCCACTTATGAACCACATTTCATAAGCTTTTAAATACAAGACACTCTTTCTTGTTTTTTCTATTTCAAATAGGTGTTCACAATCACATTATCACTAGGGAAAGACTTCTTCTTTTTACTGTTTATTCTCTTTGAAGGTAAGAGCGTATAAAACAGAGGTCTTCAATGGATGAATCCATTAACTTCATCCTACAAGAGTTCATCATCACCTGTGAGCATAATTTACATAAACATTCATATGATCTCATTCATCTTCTTGTTCCAATCTTTTCATTCGTTCTAGCATTTTCATTAAATTCAAGACATAAATCTGTTTTAGTGACTCTATTTGAGGAAATGGGGTCATTTAATTAACATCATTTCCGATAAGAAAAATCAACCGTCACAGTAGGTGTTTCGAATCAGAATAATCAATTATCTTTTTAAACATTATCCTCGAGTAAAAAAACCCAATTGTCACAAACGAAAGGACCATTTCAATAACATCGTATATAGTAAAAGAATCTAACTTTCATGCCCAAAGCAAACGATACCTTATATAGCAATTATACGTGTGTAGATGTATATGTGTATACACCTCTCTCTCTCTCTCTCTCACACACACACACACACACTCAATGATGGTATGCATGTGTCTATATGCGTGTAGAGTTGAGATTTTATTAAAATAAATTTGTATCATATAATGTACATGTAAGTTTACGGGTTATATATATAATATAGATAAGTTGATAGCCTACTATATCCACATATCTATAGACATATACACTATATTATATGATGTATTTTCTGTTGCAGATCTGCCTATTGTGATCCGGGGATCTTAAACTTGTTTTTAACTTAACTCCAATTTACACACCAACACACACACACACACACGGGTTAAGAAAACTTAATTATCACATTAAAGAGATAACTACTTTTACATCATTCACATAAGAAAACTCAATTATCATATATGGCTATTCTCATGACATCGTATTGAATAAGGCAATTAAATGTCACATTAAAAAAATGACTACTTTTATGCCACAGGTAAAATTGACCCACCATGTTACAAAGAACCATCCTCCGTACTTTAATCCACATGAAAATATAACACTAGGTAGTAGAATGCTTAACACATGCTTTTTGGGGTTGTCTTGTGGGTTCAACCTTGAGGGGTTGGATATTCTTGCAACTAAGCACGCTTATGCTCACATTAAATGTTTGCCTTGAAGTAAGGTTAGGTCTCCTAATTAAATGTGTTATTGGCATATGGACATCTTAATCAAATTCTTAAGGTTATTTTAAGGTTGATTTTAGATGGTCACTTAACAACCATATGTTAACCCTTCATATTAAAACTATAGCATTAACACTTACATACTTATTTTTACATTACTTCTTAAGATGTAGGTTATCATGCTATAGCGTCTTAGATTCAAGAGTTACTATAGGTGTTATAAAATCCAACTCTAGAACCCTTATGTAAACCCTCAAGAACTTGGTAAAAAAAATTTGTTAACCAAGATTCCCTTATTTAAACCCTCGGTAAAAAAAATTGTTAACCAAGATTCCATGTAGAGAAAGACACAGACACAGACAAAGACAAAGACACAGTACTCTGCTTAATTACATTTAGGAGAAGGAGGCTAAAGACAAGCTTCAACCTCTGATCCTTAGAACTTGCAGTTTAACAAGACTTCCTAGACATGGATTCGTTAACGTTAAAGATAGGTTACCCTAAATATTAGAATTTTAATTTGAAGGGCCAACACGTGGCAACACGTGACTACCAAGTGGGTATTCGATGTCATCACCATGTGTGAGCAACGCTAAGTCTTCCAAGATAACCCTAAGAGTCTGACTTAGAAGCCTAATTAGGCAGAATACTTAATAGAGCACCCTAAGTCCTTTAGAATGACATCCCTTGAACCCTAAAAGATAACTCTAGTAGACTTTAGGATCCTGTTCTAGTAAACCTAGACAGGCTCATGCCCTAACTCCATAAAGGAAATGTGTTTCACACATACCCTTATGACAAAGCCTTGCAAGGCATTGTCACTTACCCCTTGAGGAATCACCCTCATTTGGGAGTACAACTCCTTTAGGGCGACAAGGGGTACCCTAAACCACGACTAACCCTTAAGGGTTTGAGTGGCCAAGTCATACCCTAGACCTAGGGTTAATACTTAGTGAGGACACGAGTGTGCGCCGTAGGCGAACACGAGTGTTCTTAAGCAAACTCCTTAAGTCTATGTTTGGATAACCCTAAGTACATGACCTTTACGAAAAGGCTCCTACTAACAAGCTTAAGTTGTTCAACTCCTGATTCCAAAGAGAACACTTCCCTAGCCAAGTGTGTTTAAGCACATCTAGTTACAAGACCTAACCTCCCTTGAGCAAATGCCCAAGGCTTAGCACCCTAGTGCGAGCACAAGCATGTCTGTTTGCTAAAGTATCCAACTCCTTGGTGATAAGTCCATGACACAACCCCAAAGGGCGTGCCTCTGGCATTGTATCGTGTGACGTCTAGCCTAGTGTCACATCTCTATGTGACACTGCCTTCCACGATGTGGGCTATCATGCCATAACCCTTAGATTTAAGAGTTGTACCAAGTGCCACAAACGTAGTTCCTAAATGCCAACTCTAGAACTCCTTAGTGAACCCTCAGGAACTAGGTAACATGAACCTGTCAAATAAGATCCCACGCCTACAGTTGGACAAGGACACAGATGTGCCTTACTTGGCCATGAGTGTTACACCTAGCTTGACGTGGAGGAGGAGGTTGGAGACAAGCCTCTACCTCTGCCTCTTGGAACGTGCAATCCGACAAGACCTCCCAAACATAGATTTGCTAATGTTAAAGGTAAGTTACCCCGAAGGTGAGATGTACCCCTGTCATCTGGGACGACACAAGCTAGAGCTTGCACCGAGAGAAGAGTAACGAGCTCAGTCATAAACCCAAAAACCCTCACTCCTACATACTCTACCTTATTTATGTGACAAAGGCCCCCCCTGTTTTCCTGTTTACTTAAGTGGGTTGGCACGAAATCTCATTCCCAGAGGGAATATACTTGGTGAGTTATCCATCGACCCCTAAACCCTAACCTGTCAAACCTAGGGGTACTTCTAAACATATCCGACATGACAAACTCACTGGAACTAACCATTAACCCAACTGAGACATGGAAAATGAGGGTAACAGTTTTCTAAAAGGTAAGTGCTACCTTCGCTTAAAGTTTCTCACGATATCTAAGGATAGCCGGCCGGACTACCCCTAAACACTTAAGTGCACTAAGCGGGGCTGTTTCTCACTACATCTAGGGCTTGTCAACATAGTACAGTAGGTAACAACAATCAACGTCCAAAGTAAAAAGGAGTTATAGTAAAACCTATGACACCGAAGGTGGGATGTACCCCTATTCTAGGTTGAGATGACACAACAAAGGGTTGTGCCTTAACAACATAAGCTAGAGCTTGAACTGTAACGAGCTTAGTTATGAACACAAGAACCCTTACTACATATACCCTATCTTATTTATGTGACAGAGCGCCCTCCCCCCCTTTTTATGCTAACCCCTTAGTTAACAAGAAAAGTTTTAATTAACTTAATTTTTAGGTTAGGGCAACCCTAGGATTAGGTCAACCCTAAGGATGTTCATCCTCATCTACATTAATCAATAAACCTAACTAAGATGTTAAAATTGAAAAAAAATAAATTTTGGCTATAGTTTCCTATAAATACCTAATAACACCATAAAAAGGAATCATAACAATGATAGTTAACATAGACACATATAGTTCTATAAAGTCATCATGTTCTAAGTATTTTAGGAAATACATCTCTTCTCATTATATAATTTAGGATCATGTCCAAATATATTTATTAACTTTCATGAAAGAAGCTTTGCAATTACCATATTTAATCTAGAATATAAAGTTATTATAAAATTTATTATTAAAGGGGAGGAAAGTGAGTTCATTCTTATTTAGTAAAGACTTTATTCCTTTTTAATATCATTACTTTATTTTTATCACCTCACTTATATTTCCATTCACCACAAGACTAATATATTTACGAAAATTTGTTTGACATCAGATACAACTTTTATTCAAACAAATTATTAATTACATGTTAAATATTTTTATTAATTTTTTTAGTTGCACCCTAAATAATTAAATGGCTTATCTTATGAACCTTATTTAACTACTTCAGAACATGTTTAACATCTTTGCACCTCTTTAGTCTTTATCATTTTTATAATAGGTTGTGGTGGTGATATTGAATTTCTTAAATCAACCATGTATTCTCAAATTAATATATCTTTAAAAAATTGATATTTTTTATTACATTTTCACAGTGATTCTTAATTATTTCATGAACTTTTTTATTAAAGACTTTCTAATAAGTGAGATATAAATTGGTTATGTAGATTATAAATTTTAAAAACTTGAAAAGTTTTTAATGGTTTACATAATCTTTTTATAAATAATAAATGTGAGATTTACCTCAACATCTTTTAGTAGTACATAATTTTTTATTTGGCATGGAAATGTAATAACTTTCAGTAGATGAAAAATTGAATAAAATTAAAAATTATAATATTAATTCATTTGTTAAGCATTACAAGTGAAATTTAATGTTTTATATCATGTGTTATAAGATAAAAAATCTTTAGAGGCTAAGGTTATGGTGAAATTTGTCATGTATGATGTATTAATATTTGTGATTATGTTAATGAATATATGTTATTGTTGTTTTAAAAAAAAATAACAGTTGAATCTCAGTGTTTAGTGAAACTTTAATAAAAAAAGATGTAAGGTGGATCTATAGTTAAATAATAAAATTTAAAACATTTTCAAAATTGAGAGTGTCAGCTTTGACTTATATTTATAGATAACTTTATGAAAAACATGAAATGAATCTGAAAATAAAATGAAATATTATTGTCAAAACATTTAAGTTCCAATGCTAAAAATGCAATAATATTTAAAGATATCAACTTAAAAAACATGATAAGAAAATATTACTATGATATGTGTAAGTTCTCACTTTATAAATAAAGACTGAATGTGTTATCAATATACTAAGAGAAAAAACATTATATAATTTGAAAAAAGTGGAGAATGAACCACATCTGTAAACTTATATAAATGAGTGGCAAAGATTTACAAAATTTTTAAAAAAAAAAATTCTTACACAAATAATTATAAGCATGTGGTCATATTTTACCACACCTCCTATAACTTAACGTTTGTTTCACAATTGGGTCAGAAGATGGGCTACAACGTTACTGACTTATTATTAGAGTGTCACACCATGAAATAAATGCATTAGTTCCTTGTTAGTAAGTAATATTGTATCACGAGACAACGCTAACCCTTACGAGTCTACCAAATTTCTAACTATCATGATTGAGAAAAGTCACTCCCCTTCCTCAACTCTACCATTCTTCTGTTGCATTCAACAAGCCAAGGAATGTGCTTCTTCTATTGAGGCAACACTCATTACTAAGTGATTTCAACATGTTATTTTGTTTGTTACTAGGCTACTCTAGTCGTAAAAGAGGCTAGTATTCCCATTTGGGGAGTTATCTTAATTGTTGCCAAACTTGACTTCCCCTCATTTGCATTCTTCATTTATTATATTGTGTTGCCAAATCTTTAATCAAAAGAAGAGAGTGCAATCGACATATGCATGTGTGTTTTATAAAATTGAGATGTAAGTTCGTTAGGACCCTAGGACCAAGCATAACTATGGACATGAGTCAATGTGATTCAACGGTCAAGCATCTTTATCTCGAATAACTTTTTAAAGGTAGGACTTTGTACCAAAAGGAAGACAATGAGTTCACTCTTAATTTAATAAAAAACTTTTAAATCTGAATTTATCTTCACACGCATGAGTGACTCTTTTATGCACTCTCTAACCTCTTTGGTTCTTCTAAATGAATATGCCATACACACACACATATAGTGCTTGTATATGGATTTCCACACGTAATACACAAGTTATTCCTTACATCGCTTTGGAATGTTACATGAATATCTCACGTTAAGTTGAAGATGTGTTCTCTCTCTGCGTGTGCGAAATCTTATGTATGGATGTGTACATATATGCAAATGCTTACTTATATATTTAAGTAGCTGTTGTACATGGCTAATATAGATAAGTAGTGTTCAAATCTAAACAATTGCTGGGGGCGCCTTCTCTAGCGCCAGAAGCTTGGGCTGAGGAACACATCTGCGCTTCCACAGTTCGACTCCACTTACATCACTAATTCGATCATCTCCATTATGACATACTCCGTGATAAACATCCATATGTTCTTCAAACTCTTCATCTGGAACTTGCATAACCTGTTTCTTGACCTTGTTCAAGGTGAGTCCACTAATGATCTTGCGAAGCCAGCCCTTAGTTTCACCCTTAATACCCTTTCTCTTTCTAGTTTTCACTTCTCCAGCCCAACTTACCCATGGTGATGGTGGCTCGTAGGCATACTCCTTGGATACAGCCTGAAAACTTACTGGATTGAGGAACTTCTTCTTCCTGTGATAATTTACCTCAAAATTTAACGGATTGCGCATGTTAATTTCTCAAGCAGAGAATAAAAGATGAGTATATTGCTGATGAGGTTAGATATCCAGTCACTCTGCAGTCGTTGCTAACGACTGACCATCTGGTCTGTTCAACCCCTGACTTTGAAACTTCTCATTTCCATTCAAACAGTCAAAACGCATTAATAATGAAATAAGTTAATATAATTCATTTACATTAATTTACTGGTTAATTTATGTTTTTCCAAAAACTTATAAAAAAAAAATGTATTAATATGATTAAATACAGCAAAATAGACATTTTATATATAGTAAATAGGGAAAATTACATTTATACTCTTTTAAAGTTTAAAATTTTACATACATACCTTAAAAAATTTTAATCATAAACATATAAAAAAAATACACCCTGTTAAACTAAAATTATATTTTTAATTCATAATATATTATGAATGAAATAATTAAAATTTATTAGTTTTAAATGTTAAAAAATGTCATAGTAAAAAAAAAAATTTGTTAAAATAAGTATATTATATTGTAATATATATGTTTAACAGGTTGTATTTTGGACCTAAATATAATAAAATACAAATTAGTTATAAATTCTTATTGATTTTTAAAAAAAAATTAAAATTTTTAATTTTGAAATTTATGAAGTTTTAAATTGAAGTTCCAAGGTAATAAATTTTAATTAAAATTAGTTAATTCTCAAATTAAAATCATAAACATATATATAAAATATATATTTAGTTAATATTGTTATTTAAAGTTTTTAAAATTTAAATTTAAACTTTAAAGGAATATATACATAAATGTAAAACGTCTAAGGGGATATGTAAATATAATAAATTTGGGGAGTATAAATGTAATTTTTCCTAATAAATATATACATTCTACATTGTTTATATGCCTTGCTCAGAGGAAGTGGAAAAATAACAGACTCTTGTTGTGCTTCCACAAAGCCTTGAACCAGTTCTTCAGGCATATCTAGAGCCAATGCAAGTCTGCTTAAATCAAGCTCCCCGGAAAACAGATGCAGAACCTGTAACAGTAATTACCATTAATCACTACTTAAAACAAGTGTATATATTTTTTATTTTACCTTAACTGAACAGGGTTTCCCACATCCATACCGTTAGAGACAACAGTGAATCCAACAAATTCAAGTGGATTCTGGGAGGCAATATGTGAAACTGGAAGGAATGTGGCACAGAAACACTGTAGCAACACGTAAGACATGATGAACGGCACTGGTTCCATTGGGATATGCTATCTGGATGCTACCACTGCCTTTAGTCACAATCCAAACTCACTTCCTCTAGAGTTCCAGTGTGGCGCCAATATAGCACGCACGCGCACACACGCACACACACAACTTACAGCGTTCAACTGCGTGGCAAAGACTTTAAATCTGGAACTAACGTTAGTAACAGAACATGTCCATCCATACTCATTCCTGAAGTCAAGTGAACAAGTTAAAGATCTTGTCATCCTCATGCTCGTGCTTCTTGGTCTTCTTATTTATCAACTGCTGCACAGTAGTCCGGATGATGGGACCCCTATTCTGAGAGTCGAAAAGATGTGCAATTTCCTCTTGGCTAACCTCTATATACATAATACTGTAACATGATACACACACATACTTCATATACAACATGTTACCTTAAAAGCCGCAGCAAGAACATGAGCATCGAAACCAGACAAGACTGGAACAGGTTTGATGCCACCAGCAACGAAGAACGGTTAAGTAAAACATAAATTAGCATTAAAACGATCAAACTCTAGATTAAATTAAACCTCGCTTGTCCTTTGCTAAATGCATTTGAATTGTCCATTATGCTTAATATCTTCAAAGTCTGCCTCCCATGTTTATTAAGTATGTAAAAGACTGCTCCTGCGGGTAGTATTAAGACATCCCCAGCACTTAGTTCTTTAGCAGCAACATCCCCTCTGCGTATCCATGTCACCAAAGCTTCCCCTGTGATGAATAATTAACACACACACACACACATACACATACACACATACACACAAGCGTTACCTTCTTGAACAAGGACAACTATGGAGGAGTCCATATATTGGGGAATAAGCAAAGCCTTTGGATCCATTGTAAGGATTCTGGAGTGGTATATTCTCATCAGAGGAAACGAATAATGTTCGAATCTCACCAGCTTCACTCGTTACAACTTTGGTAGCACTCCCATCCAATATAAATTCTTGATTGTGCTTCCTTGCCTGGCTAACTGTTAACAAGAACAATACTGTATACAACAGCACAGAAAAAGTGGCCATTTTTGTCCTGAAAGAACAATATACATTAGAATTCAAAATATACATACATACGTACTATGTAGAGAGAGATACATATGTGTGTGTTAGTATGTCTGTAGAGAGAGAGAGAAGATACCATATGTGTTAGTATGTCTGCTGTAGAGAGAGAAGAGAGATAATATACATTAGAATTCAAATATTATATACATATATATGTATGTGTATACTATGTAGATGTGTGTTCGTATGTCTGTGTATGTGTATGAGAGAGAAAGAGAGAGAGAGATCCGTTACCTTATTGGAATGTAGGTGATCACTGCAGCTTCTGTGAATAAATGCATGGCTAAGGCTATATATATACGGATTAGACATGCAACTAGTGCCAAATGTCTGGACCTCATGTGTTAGTAAATTAAACTCCATTAAAACTCTACAAGAGTATATATCAAAGTAGTAAAGAATTAGTTCACTTGGGCTTATCTATTGCCTGCTGAACTTGATTTTGCATCGGCATTAACCAGTTGCAGCGAACCTGCATGTGAACAATATATCTCGCTCTCTCTTATACTTATACGATACACACGCACAGGTATATATACGTTGATGTTTGTGTGTGTGCGTGTGCGTGTGTGAGTGTGTATGTGTGTGTTTATAGACAGAACTGCTCACCTGACCAGCCTTGGGCGTTGTCTGTGCTCTGGTGGATTTGTTCACGTTTAACCTTGTTTTAAGAATGTTAACAACGCTGCTAACCTTCAAATCAAGTCGTTTCTGGATCTGTGACAAGTGTTCCTTCAATGCGTCACCACCATGCTTCTGTACGGACGGGAGCTTGCATCCTGCCGTACGGACCTGGCTTTGTAGCTCAAGGGCTCGTTGCAACAAGGGGTTCAATGAGTGAACATTAGACGCTGTTTCACATTGTTCCTAAACCATAGTGCATTAATTATACTTACAATGCTTAATCAATACGCTTACTTACACACAGATCATTTATCTTCTGAAGAAAGAACTGATATAGTTGTAGTTGCTTTTTCCCATCCAAAGCCAGCCTCATTTCCTCGCGTTCACTGTGAAGTAAATATATGTATATATTTTTAGTATTTCATATTAATTAATTATCAGTGTTTACCTTGCAGAGTGTATAACCAGGTGATCATTCCTTTCCTGCAAAATCCAAGTTTATATACATATACATGTACAGTACATATGCACATACCGATTCATAGCTTTCGGAATTATCGTTCTCCACCGTAATAAGACTATGGAGTTTCTTCAAGACTTTGCCAGAGTTTGAAACCTCACCCGCTTGCTGCACGATGCTTTGCAAGTCATATTCGTTATCCGTGTGTAGAATATGCTCCCTGGCCTCCAGAATATGCTCACTTGCTTCTGCTATCTTGTCGGATAACTTCTCAACTTCCAACTGAGCAGCATCAATTGCAGTCTTTATTGAATAACTCTGATTACCTTCAACAAGTATATCAGTATATCTCTATAGAGGTTTTACGTAGATATATATTATTCATACCTCGAACAGATTCTTTTAGCATATTCTCCAGCATCTGCTTCTCTTTGAGAACTTCAATAATGAAATTCTCTCGGGATCTTTTCTCTTTCTCATACTGCATTTGTGTTTGAACCAGCTTTGCCTCCAGCAAAGCCAGCTTCAACTTCAAGTCCTTCCCATGCCTCTCAGCGTCCCTATGTATATGATATATAGAGCACACACGCACGCACGCACGCACGCACACAAGATGAATGAATATAAGGCATATTATACCTCATGTTGGCATCCAAGTTCCTTGATCTCTTCTTGTTTGTGTTCGAGCTGCCCGTCAGGCCTTCCAGTTTCTGAAAATGTTAAAGCCATACTATGGTGCATCCATCGCTTGAGTGTGCGTGCGTGCGTGTGTATATATATATGTAAGGTACATGGATGTATAATTGAGGCATGGTAATCCAAATAAATTTACACACGCAGTTTACCTGGTTAGTTTGAGTAGACGCTTCAGAATCTAAGAGCTGCCTCAGCTCCGTCAACTCCACGTCCTTCGTCTTGACTTGCTTCTCCAAAGACAACAAATGCGTTCGTAGGGCTTCCATTCTCTCGTCTTTGGCTTTCATGTGTCTCTCGAATGCACTGACCTCGCACCAATGCCTTTCTGCCAGCTCGGTGGTGCCGGCGTCTGCATATACATTCTGTGTGTCTATGCATGTGTATGTGTGTGTGCGTGTGCGTGTGTGTGTGAGAGAGAGAGTGAGTTATTGATTGCATGCTTATCGTATGTTACATAATGTAAAACACTATATAATTACACACGCACACGCACACACACACAAAGTGAACTGACCAGGATATGAGTTACCGCTTTGGGCCATATTGAAGGCAATCTTAGTTGCTGTGTATAGCTTTCTCCATTTCCCAAGCTCAAGCTCCCTTGAATGTTCCGCATCAACATACTGCCTTAAGAGGTTCTTCATAGTTTCCAGCTCGAAATCTTCACCCGTAATACTTAAACAGACAAGGGAAGACTATAAGAGATTGTACTTTACACACCGATACATGTGTGTGTGGTGTGTGGTGTGTGTGTGTGTGCCTGTGTATACACGCACACACATAGACTTGAATAACTACCTGAGGAAGAAAAAAATGACAAAACTTACCTTCGTTTATCTCCCTCACTTCCAAAGTTGTTCAATATGAATTCTTCAAGCTGTTCTATCCGTTTCTGATAATATCCCACCTGGTTCTCAAGCTCTGCTATTTGATCCATATAAACAGCATGCACCTCTCTTTGCTGCACCGCTATAGCATTACAACATAGTCAATACACTATATATGTATCCACACACGCACACACGTAGATGTGTATCACTACCTTGTTTAATGATCCTGTCACCGTCGTTCGTTTCATCCAACTGTTTAGCAAGCTCTGAATTTTCAGCTTTAAGGATTTCAACTCTCTTAACCACGGTGGTTAGGACTTGTTCTTGGTCCCTTAACTCTCCCTTAAGCCGGTTTAATTCTGCAACCAGCTTAGCATTACAGGCTTCAACCTCCTTCCTAGATTCCTCAATATCCAATGCCTAAAAGCTACTTGAATTAGTATCACGCGCACGCACGCACGCACAATGCGTGTTAGCAGTAAAGAAGCTCATACCTCAAGCTTGGCTCGACTAATATTGTCCGTAGCGTCTTCAAGCTCGCACTCAACCCTCCGTGACCTATCCATAACTTCTGTATGTTCAGCCTAACAAGAAAAGAGAAGATCAGGCTGCTGTATATATAAGAGACACACCTGCAATGCCCAGAGAAGGCATGCTAGAACACGCACGCACGCACAAGGTGTCTAACGCACCTCATTTTCTTCTGCCACTCTTGACTCAGAAGCCAACTTATTACAGATTTCTACTCTCTCTTCAAGCTGTTGGGTCTTCAAGGCAATCCCTTGCAACCTCTTCATTGCCCTCTTTAGAAGCGAATCCAGAGCAGCTCTCTCTAACTTCTGCTCCTGGGCTGGTCCCTTTATAGAATTCCTATCATTGACCCGCCGTATGAGTGTCCCCAGAGCAGTAAATGCCAGAGCTACCCCCAAGTACTCTGTTAAGACTGGAAAAGCATCCTGTTCTTCCTCGGTTAGAAACAAGTACCTCGAAATGATGCGTTTCCTGTTGTTGTTGTTGTTGTTATTCCAACTAGTTATTGATACATTGTCCTCGTCTACTTCCTCTGTTGCAGTTAACAATATAAGTATATGAAGTATGAAGAAGACAAGAAAGAAATCCATCCATTTACCAGGAGTGGTAGGCTGCATTGTTGTTCAGTGGTTTTACATAAAAAAACACAATGAAAACACTATGGAAGCAGAACCAGCATCAAGAAACCTCTACCCACGTGTTTGCTTGTGCTGTTCACTGAGTGACCAACAAAGAGCACTGAATGCACCAGGGAGTGGCACATTTATGACACTAGATTGTGGATAATTTCTTTTATAATGTATATCCGTATTCTACAACTTAAATATGTAAATTTAATATAATTTAATAATATCATTATCATTTTAAAAATTAAAATGTAAGTTTATTTTTATTTTATTTTAGAGTTTAAACTTTCAAATGTTTGAAATTAAATTATATAATGGTTATTATACGTGACGTAACACCATATAAAATAATAGATAAGTACGTATAATATGACGTATCCGTAATTACGCAGTCGTTACACATCAATGGCCACGATGACGCCAGGGAAGATGACTCTTTGTATGTCATGTCTTTCCAATTTCAAGTTTTCTATTTTTAGGGTTCGTCAGGGACGACAATGTAGGGTTTTCTTGTACTGCAAGCGAAGGTATGGCGGCGATGAGCACGCAGAGGAGGAGGGCGCTCGGTGTGGCGCTTATGTGCGGGGATCGATCGCTGTCGGCGGTAAGCTTCTCCAGTTGAGGATCAAGGCTTACCAGAAGGAACAGTGGGAGCTGTGTGAGGCTGCTACTTCTCGCCACAGTATGCAGCTCATTTCCAGGCGTCCTAAGGTATAAATTCCACGAAAAAAACCAAATTTCTCTTGAATTCATTATAATAAGGTATAAACTCCACGAAGAAAAACCAAATTTCTCTTGAATTTATTATAATAAGATGAAAATAGTCATATGAGAGCGGCCTATATTTTAGAGAGAAAACTGAGATCAAGTCAGATTATAGGAGAAAAACGAGGTTACCGATTTATGCACAAGAATTGCAAGATTTTCACCGATATTAAATTAACCTACAATATACTAAATTTCGGTATATATGTTTCGGTATATATAACCTGTTTGACGTGAAGCATTGAAAGCCATATGCATATGCCCATATTGTAATCTATTGTAATATACTGTGTATTTAATAGACCTCTTCAAGATGACCACGCAAAACAGTTACTTTAATATAATTAAAGCTAAACAGTTACTATATAATTAAAGCTACACTTTGTCTAAATTACATATCAAAACAGTTGTACAAAATCGTATAGTCAATTAGAACTGTATACTTCAATATTATTTATACTTAAATGCATTACTAATTACTACCGTATGTATATAGAGATATACTTAATAAACTATTGCTTGTGAAGGTTTCTGTGGATTCTGTATTTGCAAAGCGGCTTTGGGAGATTCTAAAGATTTGCATCCCATCGCTGCAATCCAAGGAGGTTCTCTCATTATCATTCAAACAGCTCTTCTTTACAGCAGGACACGCCTCACAGGTTCATATGTATACATCTGTATATATGCTTGTTATACTCTTCACGGGCTTGTGCCTTAATAAGTCTCTTTGTATACAGAACAAATGGCTAGCATAGAAGGTGTGACAGGACAGTCTGTTATTTCAAAGGTAGTGTATATCTTCACTTGTAAAATATATTCACTGCTAATTGTTTCTTTTTCACATACATGGCAGGACTGGTCGAAGTTTAGCAATAATCTAATGGGATTTGCACGGGTTGCAATACCAGCTGCAATTGTCAACAGTGGCTTGAAGTATATGCAGGTATGCTTTCTACCCATTCACGACTTATGTATATGGTCAAACTAACAATGCAAGTTTCTCTTTACGACAGACCATCATAAGCCTTGCATTTCAACAGCGCCTTGCGGAACATTTACATCAGTGTTATTTAACAAATCGGGTTTATTACGTTGCATCATCATTGAAGGGTTTGTCAAATGCAGACCAGGTATTAATACTTAATATGTGTAAATGTAGATATCACTATTGTTTATAATGTTATTATAATATATTCTGTGTTCACGTGCAGCGTATCACTGAAGACGTGGCAAAGTTTTCTGTTGCTATTAGTGAGCTTTACTCGTATACGTTCAAGCCTGTGCTGGACATCATCCTATTTACCCGCTCTCTTGCAAAGACGATTGGGTAAGTAACCAAACAGTATATACTCTTTACGGACTACTCTATCTTGCTGCTTAACAATATAGATCAGTATCAAGAGCGTAAAATAGATGGATAATGGATACGCATCTTACACTACGGGAATATATATTGAAAATATTAGACAAACTATGTATGATGCAATGTCTATTTATAATTAACAAAGTTTATTTGCTTTCAGATACAAAGGGCAGCTCCTCCTTTATGCGTACTTCTTGTTCTGTTCGACACTTCTGCGGAGTATAAGTCCGCCATTGGCTTTAATGACTGCACAGGAGACTGCGTTGAGTGGGAACTTCAGAAATGCACACCAGAGGCAAGTTTGCTTATATAACTCTCTCTCTCTCTCATATATATATACACATGTGTGTTTATGTGTAGGATAATTGCAAATGCGGAGGCTATAGCGTTCAATGATCCCCCAGGTGGAGACACGGAGAGGAAAATTCTGAATGATCATCTCTATAGACTGATACGGCATTCTCGGCTGGCAGCTTTTCAAAAGTTATTCAGCAGGTAATTCCTGCATGCCTGAGCCCTTAAGACCTCTTGAGTACTCTGGCTTTCTTTCTGTTAATGCCTTTTATTACTTTTCTAATACCACAGGGTGGTTCACCTTAGGTTGCTGATGGTTATCTGGTGAAGTATGCGGCTTCGATTGTGGGATTTGTGTATATGCAGCGCCGTTCTACTACAGTAAGGAGGTAAAGCTGTGGTGGTGTGTGCGTGCGTGCGTGTAAAAGTGGTATATGATATTTTCATTTTGTCCACAGAAGCTTGATACAACAGTCGCTACTGGAGACTACATAAGATCATTGCGACTTATGGTGGTAAGCATTTAAACTCCTTATTTGCTTCGTTTATTTTACTATATATAGATCAATAAAACTCCATTTATTATGCAGAGTACGTCAAATGCAATTGGCCAACTTGTTTTGGTGTATAAGCGTGTAACGGCACTTGCTGGGCATTCTTCTCGCGTGTCGGAACTTCTGGAATCAGTAAGTATTATAAAATGATCAGAATATACTTGTTTAGATTTACATGAATATATTTTATGTACAATATAACTAATTTGATAATTTATTTACAGGTAAAGCAACTCAGCACAAGAGAAGGTCGTCTGCGAGCAAACTGTTAAGACGGTTATCTGGAACTTTGAGCAGGAAAGCCGCGTACAAAATGCACCTCGGCTCCTATATGGAGACTGCATAAAGTATGTTATATATGCATAACTCTTTAGATGAAAATTTAGAATTACTATCTTTGTTTTAACTATTGTATATTAGTTTTTGGTCTATAATCTCCTATTTTTATTTTTTTTTTCTTTTTACAGATTCAGAAATGTAACAATTTCAGCACCTGATGGTACACCACTGGTTCGTGACCTCAGTTTTGAATTGTTACCTGGGAAGCAATTATTATCATGGGCCCAAATGGAAGGTTGGTGATTTCCATGTTCATACAATTATGCTTACATTGATTTTATATTTTTAATTTGTTTGGTTAATATTGTTAACTTAATCAATGTGCAGTGGTAAATCTTCCATTTTCCGTGTACTTGCTGAGCTATGGCCTCTCCAGAGTGGCACTATAACAAGGCCAAAGCGTGACATCTTTTACCTCTCTCAAGTATGTGAGTTCAGTGTAGTGTTTATATTCGTGTTTGTTAGTATATATCGTATATGATCCTAGTATATTACTGGTACTTAGTTATATAGTCGATGCTAGTTAGATGATTATACACCTGTTGTCTACGGGGCATTTTACTTCAACGACCATTTAATGTAGTTATAATTTGTCATTCCTCAGAGGCCGTACCTCGTGCGTGGCACACTGAGGGATCAAGTACGGTACCCAGAGTTGCCATGTGCTCTCACTTACAGAGGCGGGAAAAAGCCCAATTGGTCGGTCAAGAATGAGCGACACCCGGACGATGCTCGTGTTTTTGATGCTTTGAAGGCAACTGAGATTGATTATCTTGTTCATCGTGGAGACGGGCTGGACCAATACCAAGTGTGTGTGTGCGTGTGTGCGTGTGTGTGTGTGAGAGAGAGAGAGACAATGTTGGTGTATGTAGTATATCTGTTATCTGCGTGTAGTGTGTGTGTGCATATGTATCTACATATGTTGTACAGATACGTATATAAATATATATGCGTGTTATCCAGAACTGGGAGGAAACTTTGTCGGGAGGAGAGAAGCAGCGGTTAGCAGTTGCAAGGCTTCTGTTTCACTGTCCAAAGTAAGGCTTCCCTACTTTGTGTGTGTGTGTGATATTCATAGTATATATTATTCTGCGATATATGCAGATTTTGTGAAATAACGTACGACTGATTTATTTGCAGATTTGCTGTTTTGGATGAGTGTACCTCCGCGGTTAGTGCAGATGGTGAAGAGAAGCTCTACAAACAGCTTCATGATAGAGGCATAACAATGTTGTCCATAGCTCATCGGCCAGCACTAATGAAGTGAGTATCATACATATAAAATATAGATATCTTATATATATATATATGATCGGGACCATCCACAATAATTCTTCTCTCTCTCTCTCTCTCTAGGTATCATGCTGCTGTGCTATACCTTGATGGAAGCCAATCAGGATTTGGTTGGAGATATGAACCTTTGAAAGCTAAAGAAGCTGAACCTCTGAAGGCTAAAGAAGCCTCAGAACAATAGAAATAGCTTCTGTGCATATTCAAAATAAGGATATTTCCCATTACGAACATTCCTAAATAAACCAAACATTAATAAATGCATTAAATTAAACAATTTGCTGTGTTAAATTAAACTGTGTGTGTGTGTAATATTGGAGTTAAGTTAAAACAAGTTTAAGATCCCCGGATCACAATAGGCAGATCTGCAACAGAAAATACATCATATAATATAGTGTATATGTCTATAGATATGTGGATATAGTAGGCTATCAACTTATCTATGTATATATAACCCGTAAACTTACATGTACATTATATGATACAAATTTATTTTAATAAAATCTCAACTCTACACGCATATAGACACATGCATACATCATTGAGTGTGCGCGCGCGCGCGCGCGCGTGTGTGTGTGTGTGAGAGAGAGAGAGGTGTATACACATATACATCTACACGTACAAAACCTCTCAGGCAGTAACAAACAGCTCCTGATCTGGTCTTTGTTCTTCCCACTCATCATCGTCATTGTCTTCAAGCCAGTCGCCATATATTGTAGAAATCCCTTCTGTTGGTCCCTTCCAAACAGGTGCTGGAGCAGCTACCGGCTTCGAGATTGACAACGTAATATTCGCAGATTTGACCGGAACTTGAGCAGGTTTAGAACTCGGCGGAACCGGAACAGGTTTAGAAGCGGTGACCGGAATATGCTGCTGCTGTGGTGGAGTGAATATTCTCGAATCCAGTGCAGATTGAGAAGAATCTGATAGCTTGATCAAAGGTGGCTTCTTTGTGTCCATCTGTATGTTCACTGAAGGAGGCTCCACGCCTGTGTATTTATGCAGTTCTGACAAACCAGAAGATGTTAAGACGTGCGTGCGTGCGTGCGTGCGTGCGTGAAACACTCGTCATACATATATACTTATGTGCCATCAAAAGTACCGACATAGAGGATTACAGATTAGAAAAACAATGCCCATGACATATCATGTTTACATGTAGAGTGAACTATATGTGCACACAACACACACTATCACTCTATATATAATACAAATGTAAACTATATGATATTAAATAAGTTATTAATAGCTCTTACCAGCAAGGCCATGGGCAAAGTGGCACTTTTCACCAAATGGACAATATCCTGTAGTTTCCCATTTGTTGCAAAGTCGTGTTTTCCAGTTTGAAGGTTTAGCATTGTTGACACTCGGACTCGAACCAGCTACAGGTGCTTGCACTACTGGGGTAGTCAGATCTTCATGACTAAAAATGCACCTGCAAGTGATCATGTATATGTATTATATGTGTGTATATATCCAATTTGATGGATCAACGAAATAAATAAGGATGGCTCTGTGCTATTTTGATAAATATATATATAAGTATATATCCAAGTTGTATATGCATACATATAACTACATATATGCACAAAATTATACGCAAGACACACACAAATGTACCTATCACCATAAGGGCAGGAGCCTTCATTAAAGAACTTCTTACAGGGCTTGCTCTTCTGTGAGGGACCGTTGTCTGGGACAAGCGGAGGATTAACAAACTCTTCCCATCCTGCACAAGTTTATAAACACCATCACTCTCTCTCTCTCTCTCTCTCTCTCTCTCTCTCTCTCTCTCTCTCTCTCTCTCTCTCTCTCTCTCTCGTGCACATGTGGTTATCTTTCTTCTATATATACGCACATATACCCAGATCTACATATCTGGATATGGATCATTATACGGGTATATATGAATAGTACGTAACCCCACGCACACACACACACACACACACACACACAGTTTACCTGGAGGCGGTTTGCGGAGCTCCTCCATACCGTGGGCAAAGTTGCAATTGTTGATGTATGGGCAATTACCTGCCCTGAACTTGGAGCAGAGCTTCGTCTTATAGAAAATACTTCCCGTGCTCATCCTCTTCATGCCCTTCGGATTCGCTATTTGAGCATGCTCCCCGTAGCCGTATGCGTCCCCCATTCCCCTCGTCCACAGAAACCCTAAACCTCTGTTTTAGGGTTTTAAATAGTTTACATTTTAGTAATGGGATTGCCTTTAAATCCCAACGGTTGAGTTTGAAATGGCGGTAATCTTGGCCGTAGGACGCGGGGTGAGGTTTTAGGGTTCTTGGGGAGAAAATGGCAGCAGCTGGCTATGGCACCGTGCAGCAGAGACGCAGCGGCGGCGGATCCAGCAGGTACCAATCGCTGTTCTACAGGGATCTGAATCTCGCCAAGGCAGGAGGTGCACGGAGCTCTGGTGCATCTCCGCAACCTGCTCTGCTTCCCAGCCCGTCTCTAGGTCACCATGGATCGTCGTCTGTATGGCGGGACAACATAGGCGGATCGGATCCTCCGCCGCCGCCGTGCTTCACTCTCGAAGATCGTATAGATCGGACTCCGACAGAGCCCTTACCTCCTCCGCCTGCCGGCGGTGACTTTCGGTCCCCGGATACCCCTGCAGTTAGATTCTCCGATGGTAAGTCGCCTATTAGAACTCCTCAATCCGGCGCCTCCAGTATTGGAAGAAGTAGCGGCTTATTTGGTAAGTTTATAAAAATGCTGCTTATTTGTTTTGTTGAGTCCACCCAGCGGCTTATTTGTCATTACTTTATTCACAGAATGTTGAATATAGTCATGTATAAGCATAAGATATACCATGTGCATTATATAAATATAGAAGTGTCTGTCCGCACACAGGGCTTAAACATCAAATATAATAGATATATCTACATCGTTCATACACTATTATTCATACGCAACTAAGATATATTATAAGTATGTGTGAAAGCCTCTTCTTTCTATCTGTGTGTTTCCGATCAAATCTTGGTATACACACTGTACATCTGTATGTTCTTATATGCTGTTGAATGATATATACGATTGTATTCTGGGGGCACTTTCTGAATCCACATGTATATATGATGTTTAAACATTATAATTAAACTCGTAATTAAATGTTGAATCAAACATATCAATTCTCTATATTCTTAATTGGTCGGTCGGCACAGAGAGAGAGAGAGAGAGAGAGAGAGAGAGAGAGAGAGAGTTACAAAGCACGTGAACCTATTTTATGCAGGTACAGATGGGAACTTTCAATCCCCAGTTGGGGCATCTTCATCGCCTTCGTGGTGGTCTTCTTCAGCGACTTTGAGAGACTGGAGTGCTGAATCCGATAGAGGAAATGCGACCCATCAACAGCTTCATCAGCAGGAGCAGCAAGGTGGGCTTCTCACGTTGCCTTCTCCTCAGCAGATTATTCGTCCGGATGTCAATAGAAGTGCTGCTCTTGTGGAAAATGGAGAGGAAGGCGACGAATGGGTGACCGTATACGGGTATGTGTGTATTTGTGCATATGCATATATTAAGAAAGTACATGAAAGTTGTTTTAATGTCATGGTAATTGTTATCTTGAGATTGCAGGTTTCCTGGTGAAGAAACCAATTTGGTGCTGCGAGAGTTTGAGAAATGCGGACCTATTGTGCGACATGTTCCAGGACCTTCAAGTTCAAACTGGCTTCATATTCAATACCAGGTGCGAAGTAGTTTCTTACACTAAAAAAGATTAACGTTTTCTGTAAGGATTCTACAGTATAGACTAGTCCTATAACATTAGCAGGGCGTCTCTCTGTTTATAAATATATAGTGAGAGCTTTGGTGTGTTTTAAGTAGATATTATATATACAACACATGTATATGTATACATGCATAGACGTTTCAGTGTTTGTTCTCGAACTTACATTGTTTAGCTTTGTTATGCAGTCACGGCAGGACGCACAAAAGGCCCTGCGTAAGAACGGAATGCAGCTATACGGGGCACTTATAATCGGCGTGAAGCCGGTTGATCCGTTGCAAAGGCAGGCACTCACGGAGAGGAGTAGCATAGGCTTCATGGTCGTGCCGCCGGCGAAGGGGCTGGCTTTGGGACATGCATCCGCGCGACCGTACTACCTCCAGTCCGGGGACTCCTCGGCTGTACGTACGGCCCCCACTATTGCTTCGCCCACCAAGTCAATATTTTCTAAGGTTGTTGATATTGTGTTTGGGTTTTGAAGGGGTATTGTAGAGTTCCTTTTTGATATTTAAGATTTATAACATTTCTATTATCTATCTGGGATTTAAAGCGGCACTCAATGTTCTGGAGAGGAGCCAATCATCACAGAGTACAAGGTGCCCAAAGTGGGGAGGCCCACTTGGATAACAGAACAGCAAATTCCGATAGTTACGTCACCACTTCGCCATCGTAACAGTCCATCCATATTTTCTTCAGTCGCTCTGTCAGCGTACTCCATAGTGCCAGTACGCCATAACGCTGGAACAAGGCTCCGGTTAGTACTAATACGCACACACGCGCACGCACGCACACACATACGATTGGGATTGTGTTGGGATCGAAGCACTATGTACCAGGTTCTCAGACACCCAAATTAGCTTGAACACGCAAGCTGCAAAGTGAGAGACAGATACTATAAGTTGTGGATGGCAAGTGAAGGCCATCGCACTCGATATATCCACAAATTTGACATGGATGCCGCGGTTCAAGTCACTGGGACCGTATAACAAGCTTTGATCAAGTATATTAATTGCTTTCCAGTCTAATATACTCTCCTTCGTGCTTCTTACCACCTCGTGTACTTGTTTTAGCCAATCGTTATATAAACTCTCGGCGTTCTCGGAGTCGTTCAATTTTAAAAGCACCAGGTACTCAGCCATACCTAACCCTAACCTAAACCAATAAAATCCTTTTTATGGCTTATTTAAAAACGATCTTTCTCCACATATCCCATGGAATATTCGCCGTAATTGTGAGTCGCTATAAAAGAGCGAAACCCGAATTTGAAAAAACCTTCTTCTTCCCGATGGCTAGAGTGCAGTGGATTGTTGCCGCCATAGTTATACCGATTGCAATGGCGATGGCAGCTTTTGTTCTTCTAGCGCGAGCTGAGAGGCTCCCCAATCACGATGTTCCGAAGATCGTTTCTAACCGGCTCATCTGGCTTCCGGCAGATCCTGACCTTCCCCGGCTCAACGGGACTCCAGACACGCCGCTTTCGGTTCCCCGGCTTCTTCCGGTTCGTCTCAACGAAGGTAAAACACGCATTGTTCCCAAAAATCTCCGAAAGATCCTTCAAGAATCCCGCATTTCTTCCGGAAACCAGAAAGTTTCACTAAAATGCTTTGATTCTTTGCTTTCTATCTCCAAAATCCTGGATTTCTTGCACAAAATGCCGATCTTACAGTGAAAATGCCAGTTCTTTTACTCTGGATGTTTTCCGGGTTTCCGTGTGTTGTAGGAGAATGGCTGGACGAAGAAATTCAGGATCTTCCCCGTACGATCGAAGAGGAGCAGGATAGCATTATGTTGATCCGGGATTTGTTTCTGTGATTTCTATCTACTTCGATTTTAGATTCAGGTATGCACATGCATTTAGAACACGCGCGCGGGTGTTGTGTAGAAATATCTATAATACATGCACATAATATACACGGATAGCTGTTGACATTTAGACCTGTATTGATGTTGTGTATAAAATGCAGGATATGTGTATATCTGATACAAGTACATATATGTGAGTATGTGCATATATGCAGGATTACACACTTCTCTATACTTACAGCGGCAAGCAATATTTCGAAACATGGAAGGATATAGATCATGCATACATATATGCATCTAGTACTTGTTGTATATGTATGTGCTTAACACACATTTATATTAAGTTCTGTGCGTGCGTGATAACTGCTCTAGTCTGACTATATTTCATGTTAATACAGTTGAATTGAATCATGTACATACGCTCGGATATGTAGAGAAGGGCAAAGCTATGCCGGCACATTTGTTCCATCGACAAGGAGATTAATTTCTAATCATTAAGCTGTAGCAAGTTGAATATGTGAAAGAATATTCCCCATTTTCAAATATTTGATCGTGTGTATTTTTAATATGTTCTTAATGGTGTATGTCATAGAACTTCGACTTTAATACGAAATCCAGACGTGATATATATTTACCATATATTTGATATCTACCATGAGTTAAATTTAATCCATGAAACATAATATTTAAATTTACCTACTAAAACTTAATTAATTGGGATTTTTTTTTGTCTTACGTGGAGGGTGCTGATTGGCTCGGACATGTTCTTGCCCTAAGCATTAGGGTTCCAATTACGCAGGAAAATCCATGGCGCAGTTGCTCGAAGAGTGGTACAGGCAAATTCCAATCATCACGTATCTTACATTGTCCGTCTTCACTACTGTGGGCTGTGGTCTCGAGGTATGTACCCCGTAGATCCCATCTTGCCCCAGTTTCCCTCAAGCATTTTGATGAGCAAAGACGTTTTATCGAAAATACCCATTTATCCCGTGTCGTTTAATAGTCATAAATAATTATGTATATAGATCGAGCTGTGTATAAATTGATCGAGCAAGTTTTATATGCTGCGAGGTATATAAAAACCCCCAAGGTTGTTCATGTCAGATGTGTTAGTAGACGAAGGTTACAATTTTACATAAATACTATACATAATTATCTTTGTATTGGGCTTAACAAAGGAGTCCTCGAGAGCAGTTAAATTGTCTTATTGTCTTAAATGATCGAGCAAAGTCATAAGTTTTGTGTGGAAAACATTGCCTTTTTTGGATGCAGGTTATCTCTCCTCTCCATGTATATTTGAACCCAGTGAGAGTCTTCAAACATTACGAAGTATGGCGCTTGGTCACAAACTTCTTCTACTTCGGGCGATTAGGTGACTAGTACACATGTTTGTATGTATAATATACACACATATAGGAGGTGCTTCTTCTTTTTCATCACTGCATATATCTATATCCATATATATTATATATATATATATATATATATATATACATAGAGAGAGAGAGAGAGAGAGAGAGAGACATATACATGTATGATATACGCATGTATATTAACATATTTACATACATAGACGCACATTGTATACTTGCATCCAGAACTCAGTTTATCTACAGTTTAGATGTATATTGCATACCTGTTGTATCCTATAAGATTGCAGATGAGTGTTTTAAGGTACTAATTGTCACTCAACTCACGTCTTTTGCTATTAGATCTGGATTTCTTGTTTCACATGTTCTTTCTGGCACGCTACTTGAAGAGACGTCGTTCATGGGACGCACTGCGGATTTCTTCTTCATGCTGCTCTTCGGTGGAAGCCTCTTGACATTGATCGTTGTTCTTGGTGGCATGTTTTCATTCGCATCACCCTGTTCAGACATACTCTTCCTCAGCAATTCTCTCACCTTCATGATGGTAAGTTCCTTGAAGCACTGTTTCGCATTTTACACATCCTAACTTTCTTGTGTTTTCTAAGGTGTACGTCTGGAGCAGGCGTAATCCATATGTGCACATGAGCTTCAGTTTCACAGCTCCGTACCTTCCGTGGGTGAGTTTAAATTCTCTCTGGTGTGTGTTTTGATATTTGATTTTAAACACTAATGCTAAACTTCAGCGACTTTGAGAGACTGGAGTGCTGAATCCGATAGAGGAAATGCGACCCATCAACAGCTTCATCAGCAGGAGCAGCAAGGAGGGCTTCTCAGGTTGCCTTCTCCTCAGCAGATTATTCGTCCGGATGTCAATAGAAGTGCTGCTCTTGTGGAAAATGGAGAGGAAGGCGACGAATGGGTGACCGTATACGGGTATGTGTGTATTTGTGCATATGCATATATTAAGAAAGTACATGAAAGTTGTTTTAATGTCATGGTAATTGTTATCTTGAGATTGCAGGTTTCCTGGTGAAGAAACCAATTTGGTGCTGCGAGAGTTTGAGAAATGCTGACCTATTGTGCGACATGTTCCAGGACCTTCAAGTTTAAACTGGCTTTATATTCAATACCAGGTGCGAAGTAGTTTCTTACACTAAAAAAGATTAACGTTTTCTGTAAGGACTCTACAGTATAGACCAGTCCTATAACATTAACAGGGCATCTCTCTGTTTATAAATATATAGTGAGAGCTTTGGTGTGTTTTAAGTAGATATTATATATACAACACATGTATATGCATACCTACATAGACGTTTCAGTGTTTGTTCTGGACCTTAGATTGTTTAGCTTTGTTATCTAAGATTATTTGGACAGATATCTATTATCTATGCCTCAAAGCGGCACTCAAAGTTCTGGAGACTGAGCAAATCATCACAGAGTACTAGGTGCCCAAAGTGGGAGGCTCACTTGGATAACAGAAAAGCAAATTCGGATAGTTGCACGTCAGCACTTCGCCATCGAAACGGTCCATCCATATTTTCTTCAGCCGCTCTGTCAGCGTACTCCAAGGTGCCAGTATACCATAACGCTGAAACAAGGCTCCGGTTAGTACTAATATGCCACGCGCACGCACGCACACACATACGATTGGATTGTTTGGGATCGAACCGACTATGGACCAGGTTCTCAGACACCCAAAGTAGCTTGAACACGCAAGCTGCAAAGTGAGAGACAGATGGATGGCAAGTGAAGGCCACCGCACTCGATCTATCCAAAAATTTGACATGGATGCCGCGGTTCAAGTCACTGGGCCGTGCTTTCCAGTCTAATTACTCCCTTGGTGCTTCTTACCACCTCGTGTACTTGTTTTAGCCAATCGTTATATAAACTTTCAGCGTTCTCGGAGTCGTTCAATTTTAAAAGCACTAAGTACTCAGCCATTACTAACCCTAACCCTAACCTAAACCAATAAAATCTTTTTCCACATATCTCATGGAATATTCTCCGTAATTGCGAGCCGCTATAAAGAGCGAAACCCGAATTTGAAAAAACCTTCTTTCTTCCCAATGGCTAGAGCGCAGTGGATTGTTGCCGCCATAGCTATACCGATTGCAATGGCGATGGCAGCTTTTTTTCTTCTAGCGCGACTCCCAATCACGATGTTCCGAAGTACTCTGTCCTCCGGGTACTGTCATGTGGCTTCCGGCAGTTTGGCGTTCCGGGCTCAACGGGACGCTTTCGGATTTCCTGCTTCCGACATGCCTCCGTTCCCCAGATCAACGAGATTCCAAATCCGAGCTCACCGAAGGTAAAGCACGCATTGTTCCCCAAAAATCCCCGAAGATCCTTCAAGAATCCCGCATTTCTTCCGGAAACAAGAAAGTTTCACTAAAATGCTTTGATTCTTTGCTATATATCTCCAAAATCCTGGATTCCTTGCACAAAATGCCGATTTTACAGTGAAAATGCCAGTTCTTTTACTCTGGATGTTTTCCGGGTTTCCGTGTGTTGTAGGAGAATGGCTGGACGAAGCATTTCAGGATCTTCCCCGTACGACGAAGAGGAGCAGGATAGCATTACGTTGACCCAGGATTTCTATCTGTGATTTTCTAACGTTTTCTACTTCGATTCTCGATTCAGGTATGCACATGCATTTAGAACGCGCGCGCGCGTGTTGTGTACAAATATGATATATCTACAATACATGCACACATTAATTGTTGACATTTAGACCTGTATTGATGTTGTGTATAAAATGCAGGATATGTGTATACGCTGCAAGTACATATGCATATATGCAGAATTATGCACTCTCTTTACTTAAAGCGTGTAATTACGCAAGCAATATTTCGAAACATGGAAGGATACTGATCATCCATACATATATGCATCTAGTACTTGTTGTATATGTATGTGCTTAACACACATTTATATTAAGTCCTGTGCGTGCGTGTGTGCGTGATAACTGCTTTAGTCTGAGTATATTTCATGTTAACATACAGTTGAATTCAGTACAATTGCTCGATATGTAGAGAATGGGCAAAGCCGGCACGTTTGTTCCATCGACAAGGAGATTAATTTCTAATCAAAGCTGTAGCAAGTTGAATATGAAAGAATATTCCCATTTCAAATATTTGATCATGTGTAGGAATGTTCTTAATAAATTTACAAACTAAAACTACGTTACTTAGAATATTCTTTTCTTACGTGGAGGGTGCTGATTGGCTCTAACATGTCATTGTGGCGAAGCCCTAAAGGGAAGTAGTTTAGGGTTTTAGATCAGCAGAGAATTAGGGTTCCAATTGCGCAGGGAAATCCATGGCGCAGTTGCTCGAAGAGTGGTACAGGCAAATTCCAATCATCACGCGCTCCTATCTTACATTGTCCGTCCTCACTACTGCTGGCTGTGCTCTCGAGGTATGTACCCCATAGATCCCAGTTTCCCCGCTTTTCCCGTTGTCCTCAACAAGCATTTTGATGAGCAAAGAAGTTTTATCGAAAATACCCGTTTATCCCATGTCGTTTTGATAGTCATAAATAATGATGTATATATCAATGATCGAGCTGAACTCCTTTGTTAAAGCAAGGTTGTTCATGTCAGATTGTTTAGTAGACGAAGGTTACGATTTTACATAAATACTATACATAATTATCTTTGTATTGTATGAAATGATCGAACGGTATATAAAACCCCCATAAATTGTCTTATTGATCGAGCAAAGTCATAAATTTTGTGCGTAAAACATTGTCTTTTTTTTTATGCAGGTTATCTCTCCTCACAATGTATATTTGAACCCAGTGAGAGTCTTCAAGCATTACGAAGTATGGCGCTTGGTCACAAACTTCTTCTACTTCGGGCGATTAGGTGACTAGTACACATATGTATATGTATTTGTATGTATACATGTATATACACACATGGGAGGTGCTTCTTCTTTTTCATCACTGCATATATCTATATCCATATATATATAGAGAGAGAGAGAGACAGAGACAGAGACAGAGAGACAGACATATACACGTATGATATACATGTATATTAAACATATTTAACATTGTATATTTGCATCCAGAACTCAGTTTATCTACAGTATAGATGTATATTATGTGTGTATATACGCATACCTATTGTATCCTATATAAATAATAAGATTGCAGATGAGTGTTTTAACGTACTAATTGTCAATTATTTCATACAAACATACTCAACCCACGTTTTTTGCTATTAGATCTGGATTTCTTGTTTCACATGTTCTTTCTGGCACGCTACTGTAAGCTTTTGGAAGAGACGTCGTTCAGGGGACGCACTGCGGATTTCTTCTTCATGCTGCTCTTCGGTGGAAGCCTCTTGACATTGATCGTTGTTCTTGGTGGCATGTTTTCATTCGCATCACCCTTTTCAGACATACTCTTCCTCAGCAATTCTCTCACCTTCATGATGGTACTCTCTCTCTCTCTCTCTGTACGAGGCCCTGCTTGGTCTCGTCATAATAAGTGTATAAGAACATAGATAATAGTATAAATCTGCATATATCCTTGAATGTATTTTATGTAGTTCCTTGAAGCACTGTTTTCGCATTTTACAAATCCTAACTTTCTTATGTTTTCTAAGGTGTACGTCTGGAGCAGGCGTAATCCATATGTGCACATGAGCTTCCTGGGCCTCTTCAGTTTCACAGCTCCGTACCTTCCGTGGGTGAGTTTTGAATTCTCTCTAGCATGTGTTTTGATATTTGATTAAAGGAGAAGATTTAAACACTAATGCTAAACTTACGGTGGTGTTAATGTAACAGGTTCTACTTGGATTCTCCGTAATGGTTGGAAGTAGCCCTTGGATTGACCTTCTCGTAAGTATCATAAAACATACAGTTATGATCAATAATATAAACAAGTTTCTTAGTGTATGTAATACTAAAATAAGAGTTCACAGGGAATGGCGGCTGGTCATGTATACTACTTCCTAGAGGACGTATATCCACAAATGACGGGACGTAGGGTGTTGAAAACGCCTGGATTGATAAAAGCTCTCTTCCCAGAAGACATCGTGGTTGTTCAAAGGCCTGCTAATCAATGGGCAGGAGCAGCCGGTGCTATCCAGTGATTAATTAAGCTTTACTTTGTAATTAAATCATAAAACTAATATCTAATTATTATGTATGCCATGTCACGTGATTTGCCACGTCAGATGATGACGTGAACATGATCTCGTTAGGGGCCGTCGATCGAGCGTGATCGGACGCGTTATAAAACGACGCGACATTCCCTTTCAACAATTTGGATCCAACGGTCGGAGGAGCATCCTGTATAATGAACGAGTTCGAGGTACTCGAAGACAAAGTCAACAACCTGCGATTTGCCTTACACGGCGCTCGGAGGTATAGACATGTGTGCATATGTACTCATTTACTGCTGATTATGTGGCTCATTGTACAGAAAAGAAGCCTTGTACCATGCAAAAGGCAATCGCTTAGAATTGTTACTCGCTGAAGCTGAACAAAATTTAAGAGCTGCTTATGACCAAGCACCAAAAATCTATTAGTTGAAGAAGAGAGAGATGATGATCCAGTCGCTGCAGATGCAGCAGAGAATGATCTACGTGAATTAGAAAATCTAATCTCTCAAGCTGGGTATCGATTGCATCCCGATCATACTCATGGAGAGAAGAGAGGACCAAACACTTCAGTCGCTGCAGATGGAGAAAAATACGATTATGATTATACTCTAGATGATGTTTTATTATATCGACCTGATTACGGTGAGACCCTGAATGCCCAATGCATGCAGGAATTTAAATTTTCACAATGCAGGTGCTATTCAAGGGACGACATCTGGTGCTGTACAAACCCTAGGTGATACTGTTTATGCTGCTGACGATGGAGTTGCTCTTCAACCTGTTCTAAACGCTCATGCACTTCAAGTTATTGATCCTCAACTAGTTCCTGTTCTTCCCGTAACTGCGGATAGTCTCCAAGATGCTCTAAATGCTCCTGCACATCAAGTTATTGATCCTCAACTAGTTCCTGTTCTTCCCGTAACTGCGGATAGTCTCCAAGATGCTCTAAATGCTCCTGCACATCAAGTTAGCTATCCTCAACAAGCTGCAGTCAATGCAGCTGTTGCTAATCTGATACAAGGGGTACTCCTAATCACACTTAAGCATGCATGCCTAGCACGCATCATATGGTGAAACGTTATAGATGTGTATGCAAATATAAAACACTGATTTAACTTAGATTTGAATTAAACATCCGTAAATACCACATTTAATAACTGGTAACTTCAAACAGGCATATTGAACTCTGACCAATGTAACCATCCACAGGCAGAAGAAGACGCAAAATATACACTTCGGCAGAAAATTGCAAAAAAGTAAATAATTTTATGCTCCCCATTTTCCTAATAACACAGATATGTGTGTATTTCAGTTCGAAGCGAGATACATCGGGAAGGTTTGCAGTAAAGAACGCTTCGGAATATCCAGAAAAGTACGCATTTTAACTGATGTGATACATATTATATTATGTGTTTAAAATTATTTACATATTATATATTTATAACTTACTAATTAATAAATAAGAATAATTTAAATCAAATTTCAAAGCTCAAAATATAAAAATCCTATGGATAATATGTGATTTCAATGAGTTTATTTTATACCTTTATAAGTAGGATATAACAATCAATCCTTCAAAATTGTATATGGAGTGCATATTTATAGATGTATGTTTAAGTTAAAAATTTATTGATATATATAATCAACAAAATGCTCTCTAATATTTATAATTTTTGAAAGAGTTTATTTAACAGTTAATTGTGTATGCAGATGTACTAATACGTTATGCGGTGGCCCAAGTGGGGGAAGGTGGAGACCAGGCCCAGATGGGCCTAACACTCTATGTAGTAGTTGTGGCACCTACTGGCTCAGATATGTAAGCTCCTCCACATCTTATAAGCCTGTTTAAGCAATCATTTTTATTTCACAGGGAGAAATACGTGATCCTAAAAATATAAAAAAGGACGAAGAAAAGCAGCACCAGGAGAGCCCAGCAACCGGAGAAAACAAGAACCAGGAGAGCCCAGCAAACGGAATCAACAAGAACCAAAAGATCCCAAAGGGAAAGGCAAACGGAAAGACCGAGATCCAGACGATCCCAAAGGGAAAGGCAAACGGAGAAAACAGTGATGAACGTTGTAACTAAAATGGGAATGATATATGAAAATAAAATATAAAAATTTTTTTAATTAATATTTATGTATTAATTATTAATATTTTAAATATATATTTTAAAAAATATTCTTTCTTTAAATATATATTATTTTAAAAGTTATTTTTTTTATATTAAAAAATGCTAATTAAATAATTAAAATTGTTAATTATTAAAAAAAATGAAACTATATACATTAGTATTTTAATTACAACATTCATATGGTAAATTTATTAATTAAATAATTTCTAAGGTAATTAAATACTTTATTATTTATCTTTCCACTATTAATGTTTTGGTTAAAGGCAGAGTATATAGCAATCCTTTTCCAAAGGTACCTGAACAATAAGCACAATATTAACTTAAACTCTATCATTATTTTTACTACTAATATTGCTCTGTTTTGTTAACAGGGCTGTACGATTTTATAGTACAAAATCTGTAATTTAATTTTTAAATCGATTTAAATTAGAATTTAAACAATAAATACATTCTTATTTATTAATAGTAAAATATAAATATATATAATATATTAAATAAATTCTATATTTTAAGTTATATTATAAAATTTGAAATATGCAATTTTAAATAAGATATTCACAATTAGTAAAAGCTAATTAATAATAATTACTCAGTTTAAATACCAATACTTATACACGCCAATGGGATTATATGAGTATATTCTGATCGTCAATGAGAATATACCTTCTCTAATTTCGCATGTTATATGTATTTGTGTAGTATATCCAAAGAAAATCATAAACACATTTATAATAATAAAAAAAAATAAATTAAGGATTTGAATGTGTGCCACGTGTTAAAAGAAAATGAAAGATCACGAATGAGATCGGACGGCAGAAAAGGCGAGCTAGAAAGACGCGACAATTCAAAACGCACGGGGTTTAATTAATAATAAACAGGGGAGGTTAGGGCGAGATTAGTGCTTGTCTTTTAGGCTTGGGAAGCGAACGGTGAAGATTTCTGAGAGACAAGGGGATGGATCCCACGCATATCCATCAACGCTCCACAATCGACCCTGGCCATGAATTTGAATTTGGGTCGGACGATGAACATCAGCATGGCGATGGCGGTCACGAGGAAGATGAAGAACAGGTGAACATAGACGAGGATGAATCTGACCCATCCGATCCATCTGCCTTGCCATCTAATCCGTTCGATCTCGTCATACAGTACCAGGGCGAGGTCTATGCATTTCCCTCAGTTCTCCCTGAAAAGGTTCGTTTTCTTCTTCTTTTTAATATAACGCGCATATATCCTCTATATATACATTACAGGGGATTCTCATGTAAACACACATATATACACCCAGAATGCATGTATTATAGTAAAGGGATTCTTCTTATAGCCACACACACACGCCGGTATACGATTTAGCACGCACCACACATGTATCTATCTTTCATCATGTATTGTACAAATATCGTCCAGTATCAGTGGTCTTTTCTGCTTCTTTGTGGAACCATACGTTTCTTTTTCTTTTTATTTCTCCTTGTGCGTGATTTGATGCGATAGCGAATCAAGATAACTATTTATGTTTCACACATACCCTTTGTAAATCCATATATCATACACACATACAGAGAAGGGAAACTTGTGTATGTATACATTATGTGTGTATAACATGCACACATACACGTATAAGTTCATATAAGTAACAAAACTGCACACTTAAGGCACTTGGCATACGTATATGTAAAAGCTGAACGATAGAGTCATCATTTATTTCAGGCCCAGGAAGTGTTGGTTACTCTTGGTGCGAAGGACCATACAGTCCGTCCCACTTTCTACCCTCTAACCCCCACGTTTGTCCAACCAAAGGTTCGTTCGTTTTATGTATATATGTCTATTTTATTTATATTTTTTAAATAAATTTTTTATTTATTTCTTTTTGTGTGTGTGTGTGTCTTGTTAGTGTTATTAACATATGAGTATTCCAGATTGAAACATGCCAGCGTTTAAACACTGGAGAGAGGGAGGAGTACTTAAGGAAATACCGTGAAAAGCGTCAGAGGCGAGTATGGGGCAAAAGAATCACGTACGCCTGTCGCAAGGAGATTGCAGACAGGTATGCTTTTTCTTTGTTTATTCATACACACATCTACACGTGTGTGTGTGTGTGTTAGTTATATATGTATATCAGGATGAAGAGACACAAGGGCCAGTTTACTTCCAACCCTGAGAAACTAGCTGAGGAGAAACCAGTTCCAAAAATCTCAGCGTATGTATACTCTTTATAGCATATAGTATATGTTTTGTGTATATGCTATACATGTATAATGTTATCATATATATGTTAAGGTTACTGTGTATCTACACACACACACACACTACTTATTTGGTTAACGTAGATGTCATAACTGTGGTGCCACTAGCACGTCAATGTGGAGGAAAGGGCCAGATGGTCAAAGAACTCTATGCAATGCATGTGGTTTAGTGTGGTCTCAAAAGGTAATGTTAAATAAAACGTAATGAGGTTTAACTAATAATGTAACTGTTTTTGTAGGGCGTTATGAGGTCTCCCAAAGATCAGAAGCCACAAATACTACAGACAGTTTTATATGTTAACAGCCCTCCCAACACGGTAAAGAACATAAGTCATATATATACACACAGGTACAAGTTTATAAAACGTTAAACATTTGTTATTGCTGTGATTATCAGCCAAGAGATCAAACTTATACTTAATTAAAAGCTATCTTATATTATACATACACTCTTAAATATAATAATTGTTTATATTTTCAGGACACTAAAAGGGGTATTAAAAAGCAACCGCAGTAGCATAATTCCTCAGCTTCTCTTGTTAAAAGATTATCCCATTTACCGGGGCTTTTTTGTAAGTTTTTCTTTTTGTTTTAATTCATATATTTATTCATATAATTAATATATTATAACTGTGTACAGATATACATACGCTTTGACGTGTCGTATAAATCCGTATTCACGTGAAGATGTAGATAAACACGTAATGCATTATCACACGTAATATGTTGGAGTGAACACGTTTGTGTGTACGCCAATATGGCACGTAGAGCTTGAATTTAATTGACAAATGTTCATGTAAACTTTCTTTCATTTTTAATAAGTTAAAATTAAGTGCCAAATTTCAAAATGGTTTATATTCTTAGAGAGAGAGTTTGAATTTAAACAATTAATTTCTGTTATAATGTTAACAGAAATAATATCAGTTATCTTTTATAATTTCTTAATTATTATTGTTATCATATAATAATGCTCGCTATTAACAGTTTAGTTTAATTTAAATTATTTAATTAATAAATTTGACTAATATGACTTAATATACACATTTGTGAAACCGAACAAAGTATCTGTCTTATTGTCAACTGCCGTAGTATATACGTGTGTATTTATCTGTTTATATGTATTTACATATATGCATATAAATGATATAATGTTGTTCGGCTGTGATTGCTTACTTGTTGTGTGAGGCAAGAAAATTCTGGACAGATCATCTAACGTGTAGCTCAACGGGACCCGCGTAGCATCTCTTTTCGCCGTTAGATAGATCGCACGGCTCCGGACCGTTGCTCCTCCGTCATCGTTAAAGAATATTCTTTGGAACATTCTGTTGGGGTGAGAGGATATGGCTCCCTTCATTCTCATTTGAGCTCCTCTCTCTGTGGTAGTCAGAAGTGCAGAAGACAAAGGAAACCTTAATTAATTTATTAATCTCAGTAAATATAAGCTGTTTTTTTCTAGCTTGTGTGGTGCTTTAGAAGGTTTTACACTCAAACTACTGCAGTTTTAAGTTTTCCCAAGTTTTCAATACATTTTTCCTCTGGGGATTTGTAGATTTGTATTTAAAACATAGAAAACATTCTTTTTTGTGTGTAAACACACAGATTCTTTTGATATATACACATATGATGGCTTTGGAAGTGGCTATGGTGGCTGCTTCCCCAGAGACAGGGATAGTTACAAGGAGTAACTTGAGCAACAAGAGGAATAAGACTTCTGTCTGCTTAAGTTCACAATTTTTAAACAAGCGGAGCTTTCAGAGACTCACTGCAGTTCATACACTCAGTAGATACAGATCCAGAAGCTTGTCTGTGGTATGTTTGATATAGAGTCATATAGTTATGTTTGTGTCAAAGATTGCATACATATATAAATACTTGTTCATAGATCTTCAGATGCTTCTATATATAATTAATGCGTTTTCTATCAGTAAACAATGGTTAGTACCTGGAATTGTTATTATATGCTTACATACTATGTGATGTCATTAATACTAGTTTACTACATATACATTTTGCCATACGCATGTGTATATGTATGTATATATATAACTATATGACTTGTAATGCAGGAGGCGAGGTTGTTTGGACCTGCAATCTTCGAAGCATCAAAACTTAAAGTATTGTTTCTAGGGGAAGACCACGATAAACATCCTTCAAACTCACCAAGAACATACACACTTACACATAGTGACATTACTGCTAAACTTACTCTCGCTATCTCAAGAGAGATTAACAAAGCTCAGGTACATACACATACACACGCACACGCACGCACACATTTTACTAATGGATATGTTATATACAGATTATGGGGTGGTACAACAAGCTACAAAGAGATGAAGTATTAGCAGAATGGAAAAAAACCAAGGGGGAGATGTCACTGCATGTTCATTGTCATATTAGTGGTGGCCATTGGATGCTTGATGCAATTGCTCCTTTGAGATTTTACATATTTCGCAAAGAACTCCCAGTAGTAAGTAAAATAAATTAAAAAATCGATTTATTATTAATTTATTTATTTTATTCAGGTGTTGGAAGCATTTAAACACGGTGACAAGCCACTGTTTGAAAACCATCCAGGTAAATATATGTTTATATATAAAAAATAACATATCCTTGTGTGTGTGTGTGTGTGTGTGGTGTGTCTAAATATATATGTGTATGTATATTTCAGAGTTGGAGAAGGCACTGGTATGGGTATACTTCCACTCAAATGTGAAAAAGTTTAACAAAGTTGAGTGCTGGGGACCTCTGTCTGATGCTGCAAAGGTCAAACTAATTATTTCAATTTTAATTAATAAAATTAATATTTTAATTTATTATTATATAATTAAACATTTTTATGTTTGATGAACAGACCGGTTCGGAATCAGCTACAAGAGCAATACAAGAAGCAATGGACGAGATCGAGAGACCATGGCACACGTGTACAGTCCCTTGCGATTGCTGCTCTAGAAACAGCCTCATTCCTATACCAGATTCCTTACTATTGCCACCTTCTTCTGTTAATGAAAATGCTTAAAGTGGTAATTTGCATAACTTGGACAAACTTGAGTTTTACACACTTGTATAAACTGTACAGTTTGAAGGAGTCCAGTTATATATTAATTCGCCGACAATCAATGTAAATCATATTTAATACATGCTCTTTTAATAATATGCTAATTTGTTTAAGCTTAATCTGTTATAGAAGTTTGATTTATTAAAGACTTTCTTTTTCCACTTTATTTTTTAAAGCTTTTGAGTAAAGTACAAAACGTGCCCCGCTCTAGACACTTCTACTTGATTTTGCCGCATGTCCACTTATGTCTACAGTGTGTCAAGGATACTTTGCCACTTAGCACATGCTTTTGACGAGCTGTGTGTGTGGACGTATGTATACATGTCCGTGTAGGTGTGGGCGTGGAGGAAAAAAAAAAAAAAAAAAAAAAAACCCGTTATATGACACAATTTATCATGTCGTATACATATATGTTTGTATTTTGTTGTTGAAGCATAGATATTCGTATATAGTTTTTCCTACTGTCTTATTACTAGCATTTTAAAGTCTCTTAATTCTTAACTATTGTTGAATAGATATATGAAAATACTATTTTAGATTCAATTTATTATTCATTAGTTTTACGTTTCATTAATCGAATCAAGAACGAGGTAATTGCTCCACATTATCACATGTAATGTAAAAGAACATATTTTTAGGACGCTTGTTATATATAATTATAAGATGCTCAACTTTTTGGGCAAGGTGATTTACTTGGTGCACGTTTAAGATAGAAAACTTCGATAGTGATTTATTTTTTTCCATGGTCCTTTCAGTGTCAGTCTTTCCTTTACTCTTTTATTTGGACATGCCACATCAGTGATCGAGACTAACTCTTAACTCTCTCACTTTGTCTCGTTCAGTTGTGAAGGGTGAACTACCCCTCTCACTCAGTCGAATTAGATGGAGAGCGCACTCCAAGAGTAGTTCGGTAGAGCTTTTGGTGAGGAAATCAGTTGTCATGCCCTTTGTAGGGCAATACTTTGGGGTTATCAGAGAAAAGACCATAGGCCCATTCAATGCTGGAATCACCAACTCAGAACACAGCCAGGTAGCCTCTTTGCTCGCAATGGTTAGGACTATGTACTCTACTTCAGTAGAGGAGAGCGGCTGACAGTTGCTGCTCTAGGACACTGCAGCATCATGGAGAATGAAAGCATACCCAAAGGTAGAGTGCCTTGTATCCAAGTCACTGCCTAGTCCGCATCGGTAAATCCATGCAAAGCCTGTGGGGATCCAGGAGGAGCAGCAAAAATTCAAAGTACCTCACACATAGTGAAATATCTATCCTCTTGACGGCCGCCCAATCACGATGCCCATAGCATAGGCCATGTTAGGTCTTGTTCCTAGCGTCAGATATACCAAACTCCCAACAACTTGCCGGTATGGTATGTTGGCCATATGCTCACATTCCTCTCTTGTGACATGAGCCATAGTACGAGATAGCTGATGTTTAACTCAAGAGAAGTTGTTATAGGAGCACACGAAGCATTTGAACCGGTTTAGGATTTCTCGAGCATAATGGGCTTGTGTAGTGTGAGAAGGTTTGTCACGAATGATTTGAATCCTGAGGAAGTGGCATGTCCTTGAGGTCAATCATGTCGAATTTGCTTCACGTCAGCCATTAGGTCCAAGGAATTTGCACCGAGCACACAGTTGTCTACCTACAAGGCCAGGAGGAGAAACTGATACAAGTACACATTCTAGTGGAATAACCAGACGTGTGGGGACTGCTCGAGCCCATATAAACAAACAAAGTGTTCCTCACCAGGTTCAATGAATCTAGGTGGTTTAGCAATATAAACATCCTCATTGAGCTAGGAACTCCGTGTGGACGTCCATCTCAGCTTAAGGTCGTACTTTGCTGCCAATGCAAGGAGTACTCACAGAGAGGTCAACTTCACAATAGGTGAGTACGTTTCAATAAAGCCCAAACTTGAAAATTTGGCTAACAAATTTGGCCTTGACTGTTCCATTAGGGTGGTATTTCACATAGAACACCCACTTCGAGCTTGCCAAGTGAGCACCATGAGGTAACTCAACTTTTTCATGATCTAATTTATTTCATGTGATCTCATTTCAACATCCATGGGCCATGGTAGCTTGCCAATGCTCAACATGAGGCTTCTTCAATTGTGACAGGAATGGACATATGCAATTCCACAAAGTTAGCCGGGTTAGTACCTTCTTTTTATTTACTTTTACCAAAAAAGAAGGGCATGATTGTTCCACTTCCAACTTCAGTCTGGATGGAACTGGAAGGTGAGTAGAGCTAGAGGGTCATGGACATATGGAGTTCTTAATGCAGCTCCCATTGAAGATGTGCCAGCTCCCTTTGAATGTAGTGACAAAGTCTGCTTAGTAGTCTCTTCAAAATGTGTAGTGGCAAAAGTTTCATCATCATTGAAGTAAGAATCCAATATTGCCTCAAAGTGCTTGATTTCTAGGGTGAATTAATAGGGGCTTGAGAGCCATCAGCTGGAGGAGACTGAGGTGGGGACCATGGTGGGATGACCATCTTATCATCCTTCAGGTCTACTGGAACTAGCGGTACAACAACAAGAGTGGAAGCAGGAGTGGGCAGCTCCAACAAGTGGAAGTCCATTATAAGAGGACTTGGCTCATCAACACGATCATGATATAGTGTAGCTTTGTTAAAGATGACGTCTCTCCTTTCCAATAAGATATTCTCTTAAGAAAATAAAGACTATAGCCTTTCATTTCTTTTAGATATCTTAGAAGGATGCACAACTTTGATTTCATAATTAATTATTCTCATTACTCTAAACTCATTATATAATCATCCTATTTTAGATGGGTCAAATTATCAATGCATTTGAAGTCATCACATGAGTTAGAATGAGAAAGTTAAAAATTGAAAGTTAAAAGATCTTTAGCTTTATATTAAATAAAACATTAAATTTTTGAGCAAGTACATAGTCATGTACCAAGAAAAATCATCAACGAAAGTGACAACGTAATGGTTGCTTCCCAACAACTCAACCAAAATTGCACACATGTCCAAGTGTACCAACTCAAGAAGCATACATACATGAGTTTGCAACTGTTAAGAAAAATGGAAAACATGTTGTTTTCATCTAACATGGCTCTCGACAAACTAACTTGCTTCAACACTTACTTGTTTGAATGACCCAAGCATTTGGTGTCATACTTAAATTGTTAAAGGAGCACGAGCAACTAGTGCAATGGGGAGAATCACCACCCTAGCATTCAATCGATACAGAGTATTAACTAAAATATATTTGTCATAATTTTAATTTGGTAAATTAATCTAGGTAAAGATTATGAAATATGTAAAATATATGGAAAAACCCAAGTTTAATTGAGTCATTATAATCAGGGGCTCTCTCATAAACATTAATTAACCCTTTATCTAGTTGGTTTAAGGGGAAAGAAAAAGGTTGTGACATCATAATTCTTGTTTCAACATTCAATACAATGGCTCCATTTATAGTGAACATAGACTTCATATAGTCCATATCCCACAAACAATAATATGTGCATGATTCTAAAAATGTAGTGCATGCTATGAATTTCTCAGGTCTCACTGAATTTAAATTCGACTCAAATTATGTCTTTGCCCAAGATGTTATAAATAGATAAGTCCTTGAGAACAACACTATCATCAAATATGATTTCTTCGTAAGAAAAAATAAAAGAGGCAAAAGGAGTTATCTTATGAGTTAAAACTTAGTTAATTGTCACTCAATATTTAAAAGATTATTAAATTGGTTTAACATATGTTTTGGTGGTATGAACAATTTATTTATTTTACAATTTATGATTCAATTTTTTTAACATGTTTCTTATTTATTAATTTAAAAATAAATGAGGTTATTTTGTCAACATTGGTCTTTATGTTATATTAATATATTGTGTATATTCACAATTTATTTACGAGACTTAATACTTTAAAGTCTTAAAATGATATAGATTTAATTTGAATAATATAAATCTTAAATCTGATAGTGAAAATTAAATGATTATATATATATATATATATATATATATAATTATTTTAAAATTTAATTTGAATAACCCTAAATTTTAAATCTAATTTAAATTTGAAATTGATTGATAGGTAGAGATTAAATTATTTATAGCCATTCATAAGTTCACTCACACTCACTTAATAATTTTATAATTATTTTGTTTGGAAAAACCTTACTATGTTATATATATTTTTAACTTTATTTTTAATCTGTATTTTATATTTCATTGATGAAACCCACCTATCATTATAACTTAAATTTAAGTAAACTGTTTTGACTTCCAAATTTTCTGGTTAAGAATTTATTACTCATTTTTATTACTTTTAGATCTAATTATTAACTTTCATCTATGTTACTCAAGATCAAACCAAGGGATATTTAAAATACACTTGATTTTAATATATTGAAAGTCCTTGTACATGTTCTTGATTTTGATATATTCTAAAGTTATCGTGAATTACTAAATATTTAAATGTTCGAATATGCTTATTAATTTATTTAAAATTAATAAGAAGATCATCAATTATTATTTTATTATTGTTTTTAATTTAAAAATTAAATCTTGATTATTGTTTAAATGAACTTTAATATATTTTAATATATTCAAAGACATCCACATCACGCCCACATGTTTTTATATGTGAAACAATAAAAAAATATATTACTGTTTTCTGAGCTTTAGATCCAGCACGTAGAAAACGTGCTTTTGGTTGAGAAATACCATTCATAAAGGAATCAATCTACCGTATGCATATCCTCAGTATTGTTTGATAGCTTCTTAATTTATTACTTATATTAACTTTATATGAGCTCTTTCTTATATTCTTAGTGTTTATGTATATTCTAATGTATGTTTCTTGCTCTTAAACTCAAGTCCATATGTTCTAACATTATATAATATATAATTTGTTATATATAAGTATATGTGGATATAACTATAGTTGTACTGATGTTTTTGATCGTGCGCACTCCGAACTCTCAATCTCAATAAATATATAAGCTTTTTCCGATACTTTATTATTTCAATACATTTGTTTTGCTAAGAGGACTGGTAGAGAAAACAATCCAGAAAACGCACATATTCTTTGAATATATACACATATAATTGCTTTGGAAGTGGCTATGGTGGCTGCTTCTATAATTATAACGAGTAACTGCAGCAACGAGAGGAATAGGAGTTCTGAGTGTTTATGTTCACAGTTTTTATATAAGCAGAGCTCTCAGAGACTCACTGCAGTTCATGGGAGATGCAGATCCAGAAGCTTGTCTATTGTAAGTTTAATATAGTATATATATATAGCCAGAATTGCATATAGTTTAAATGTGTAATATCGGAATCTGGTTCGTTTTACGTTTCAGATCTTATTCATTTTTTAATTACATTATTATTTGTAATTACACGAGAACAGAGTCAATAATCATTGTCACTGTCAGTCCTAAATTTAATTTAATAATTTTCTTACAATTTAATTTAATATTAAATTGTCTGTTACGGTTGAAACGATGATAGAACGTGGATAATATTGTTAAAAAACGTAATGTACTGTAATACGTGCATGTAAGGCAAACTATATACTAAAGTGTATTAATGAGAAATTACAACTTCACTACATATACATTACACACACGAAAACAAATATGTGTATGTGTGTATATGTATGTGTATATGAGTCGTATGCAGAAGGCGAGGTTTGGACCTGCAATCTTCGAGTCATCAAAGCTTCAAGTGTTGTTTTTAGGGGAAGACCATGAAAAACATCCTTCAGAGTCACCAAGAACATACACACTTACACACAATGACATTACTGCTAAACTCACTCTTGCTATCTCAAAAGAGATTAACAAATCTCAGGTACAACACACACACACACACACACATTATACACCTTTTACTAAATGGATATGTTATATACAGATTATGGGGTGGTACAACAGGCTACAAAGGGATGAAGTATTAGCAAAATGGGAAAAAACCAAGGGGGAGATGTCACTGCATGTTCATTGCCATATTAGTGGTGGCCATTGGATGCTTGGTGCAATTGCTCCATTGAGATTTTACATATTTCGCAAAAGAACTCCCAGTGGTAAGTAAAAATAAATAAATAAAATTTGTTTTTATTATTAATTTTTTCAGGTGTTGGAAGCATTTAGATATGGTGACAAGTCACTGTTTGAAAACCATCCAGGTAAATATATGTTTATTTCTAAATATGAAAACTACTATAATGTACATCCTTTGCTAATCTCTTCTCTCTCTCTCTCTCTCTCTCTCTCTCTATATATATATATATATATATAATATCAGAGTTGGAGAAGGCACTTGTATGGGTATACTTCCACTCAAATGTGAAAGAGTTTAACAAAGTTGAATACTGGGGACCTCTGTCTGATGCTGCAAAGGTAAAATTTTATTATTTCAATATTTATTAATAAAACTAATATTTTAATTTAATATTTATAAACATTTTTTATTGTTGATGAACAGACTGGATCGGAATCAGCTACAAGAGCAATACAAGAAGCAATGGACGAGATCGAGAGACCATGGCACACATGTACAGTCCCTTGCGATTGCTGCTCTAAAAACAGCCCTTCAATAAATGAAAATGCTTAAAATTTTAACTTAAGTTTTAAACACTTGTAAACATTGTTAAATTATATTTATACATGGTTATATTAATTTAATAATTTCCTTTTAATAATACGTCCACCTACATTACTATGGTAATTTGTTTATATTAATTTATCAAAAGGATCCTTGAGTGGAATATATTATAGAAGTTTAATTTCTTAAAGTTAAATACATAAAATTAATGGGTTTCCATACACACACCTACACAAGACATGCATACACACACACACACACACACACAGCTCGTCAAAAGGTTTTATATATGTAAAACAGATCATCATCATCATAATGTATTAAATAATTGTTAAATATTTACAATTAAACTACAGAAGTGTAAGTAAGTGCCTGAAGTGTTCAATATAGAAAAATGTAAATAGATATGTATACGTATCCAAGCAGTATTTCTAATTATACATATATACAAACATAAGCTGCATGTGTGGTGTGTTTATATGCACATGATAAAACTTGAAGCAAAACTCGAAAATTATTTGTTTTTGTATTACAAAATATTACCTATTAGAACCATCAGTGTCACAGCAAATATGTTTTAAACCATCAGCAGCATCCTTATCAACTCCATACTATATTAAAACAAATAACAATAATTAATTTAATTAACATGGTTTTGTTTAAACTTAACTTGATTTCTAATTAATTATAAACTAAGTTTAATTTAGAATTTAATCACATTTATTTGTTACTAACCTTGTTTAGGACCCAACAAGAATGTTGATAAGCCCTCTGTAGAAGCTTATGAATCACAGCCTTGTCCATTTCTTGATTATAAGCCACGAAATTCTCCCTCGCGAAACGGGAGTAATACGATCGCGCATCTGGCGGAAGCAATCTCACAGCCTATGAATACTGCCATATGCTGCCAACACTCTCTTCTCCATGTGCCCCAGATTAATTATGAAATAATTACATTAAAAACTGTTTAATGTCATATCTCTTTCACGTAATGTCAATTTACTATCTAATTACGCACATATGTAATTATTAAACAATTATTAGTACTAACTTATTGGTTTACATTTATTATTTCGAAACTTTTAAAAAATAATAAATCTGCTTCTTTTATTATTGATAATATATTTATTGTTTTATAAAAAATTAAAAGTTCTGAACTATATATACAATATATATTTATAAATTTGTGTCTTTATATATTTATAAATATGTGTCTTTATATATTTTTAAATTATTATTAATATATTCTAATTTTATATGATTATTATTATTTTTTATTAAAAATTACAAAAACATTAATATATTTAAACACACATGTATATTTATAAAATTATTACTAACAAAATAAATATATATATTTATAAAATCAATTGTGAAGCATTTGCTCAAATTTAATATAGAAATTTAAATAACCACACATTTATAAAAATATGTGTGCAATCAAACATTATAAGTCATTTAACTGAGATATATCCTTCAAACATAAACTGCATTTTAAACATAAGATATTATTAATATATTTTAGTATTTATAATTTCTAAAATAGAATTTAAAATTAACTAAATTATGTAATTAAAAATATTGTTTCAATAATGTTATGTCTATTTTTTTCTACTACACTAAACATAATGTGGTCACCATAGTCATCTTGTAGAACCGAATTCAGATAGATCAAAAAATGACTTGGAATTAAATTTATAAAGTTTGGAAGAGAGTAAGGATGACAATGTATATAGCAGGTGGTATTGCAGATCTTGACACAATAAAAATGAGATGTAAACACTATGGAATATCAAAGAACTAAGCAAAATACTGTACACCTTTGGGTAGCTTACCCATAACGTTGGCAGGATTATGCCCTTGAGACTGGGTATGTCGCATCTGGGGTCCTTTTGCTCGATAACCCACCCCTAAGCCTGAAAAGTGTTGCTTGAATTCATGTTCCACAAGCTTAGTGGTTGAGGCATTGCTCTAGTCACCCCATCCACACTAAACTAGGAATGATATTTGCAGCTCAGCTAGCCCACACATCCTGACTCACGAGGTAGGACTTGGCCAACTATGAGACTGAGTTCCTAAGAGATGGTGTCAGAGTTTTAACCCAAAGGGCCAACACGTGGCAACACGTGGCTGCCAAGTGGCCATTTGGTGTCATCACCCTGTGTGAGCAACACTAAGTTTCTCAGAACAACCCCAATGACCCTAGGGTTAGACTCTAATGCCCAAGTGGATAGGAGACTTAAGGTTTAGCCTAAGTCTCCCTAGAATGTCTGCCCCCAGAACCCTTGAGGGATAACCCTAGTTGACTTAGTGTTTAGCCTAAGTCCCTAGAGTGTCTACCCCCAAAACCTTGAGGGATAACCCTAGTTGATTTAGGGTTTAGCCTAAGTGTCCCAAGAGTGTCTGCCCCCAAAACCCTTGAGGGATAACCCTAGTTGACTTAGGGTCTTGTCCTAGAAGACCTAGACAGGCTCATGCCCTAACCCCCATCAAGGAGACGTGTGCTCCACACATACCCCTGGACAGAGCTAAGGCATCGTCACCTACCCCTTGAGGAATCACCCTTATCCGGGAGTACAACCCCTTTAGGGTGACAAGGGGTACCCTGAATCACGACTAACCCCTAAGGGTTTGAGTGGCCAAGTTATACCCTAGACTTAGGGCTAGTACTTAGTGAGGACGAGTGTAGCTGACATATATGTATCTTTATTACATTACCAAATCTCCAAAATCTTATAAGTTCCTCAATCAGTCGTTGTGTGCGCCGTAGGCGGACACGAGTATTCTGCTAAGCAAACTCCCTAAGGCTAGGTTTGGGATAACCCTAAGCACATGACTTTACGAGTGCCTCACGAAAGGGCTTTTACTAACACGTTAGGTTGTTCAACCCTTGAATTCCAAGGAGAACACTCCCCTAGCCAAGTGTGCCAAAGCACACCTAGTTATGAGACATAACCTCCCTTGAGCGGATGCCCAAGGCTTAACACCCTAGTGTGCAAGCACAAGCATGTCTGTTTGTTAAAGTATCCAACCCTTTAATGACAAGCCTATGACATAACCCCAAAGGGCGTGCCTCGGGCGTTGTACCATGTGACGTTTAGCCCAGTGTCACATCTCCATGTGACACTGCCTTTCCCGATGTGGCTATCATGCCATAGCCCTTAGATTCAAGAGTTGCACCAAAGTGCCACAAATGTGGCTCTAAATGCCAACTCTAGAACCCCTTAGTGAACCCTTAGGAACTGGTAATGTGAACTGTCAAACAAGATCCCACGCCCACAGTTGGACAAGGACACGGATGTGCCTTGCTTGGCCGTGAGTGCTACACCTAGCTTGACATGAGAGGAGGTGGAGACAAGCCTCAACCTCTGCCTCTTGGAACGTGCATTCCGACAAGACCTCCCAGGCATGGATTCGCCAACGTTAAGGGTAAGCTACCCCGAAGGTGGGACGTACCCCTGGCATCTGGAAGTTAGGGCGGCACAACAGAGGGTTGTGCCTTGACGACACAAGCTAGAGCTTGCACCGGGAGAAGAGTAACGAGCTCAGTCATGAACCCAGGAACCCTCACTCCTATATACTACCTTATTTATGTGACAGAGGCCCCCCCCCCCTGTTTTCCTGTTTACATAAGTGGGCTAGCACTGAAATCTCATTCCCAGAGGGAACATACTTGGTGAGTTATCCATCGACCCCTAAACCCTAACCTGTCAAACCTGGGGTATTTCTAAGCATATCCGACATGCCGAACTCACCGGAACTAGCCATTAATCCAACCGGGACACGGAAAACCAAGGTAAGAGTTTTCTAGATGGAAGTGCTAGCTTCGCTAGAGTTTCTTGCAAATACCTAATGACACCCGGCCGGACCATCACTAGATATCCAAGTGCACTAAGCGGGCCTGTTTCTTCTACACCTAGGGCTTATCAACATAGTACAGTAGGTAACAACAGTCAACGTCCAAAGTAAAGAGGAGTCATAGTAAAAACTATGACACACTCCCCGCCTTTGAAAATGTCAACGTCCTCGTTGACGTCCAACTCCAAGACTAGATAATGTTAGAGAAAACTAACCAAAACTAACATATCACTCTATGCGGAGTCAGCCAAAAGTTCACATAATTTTATTACCCCCCTTGCATTACGCGAAACCAAGTACTTCAGAACCGTCGTTCACTAGTCGTAAACCTAGCTGCCGGAGGCACCACCTGCGACATGAAGTCACTTGGAGACCTTTTGCACGTCTGCAAAGTCTGTCACCCGACGCACACAACACTGGTTAATTTCTTTACTTAACTAGAATTTATATTGGAGGCCTCTAGTTAGTGTTGTTGCCGGCCCCTTGGTTAAAGAAATAAAGACTTGCTTTATTCCTTAATATTAAATGCTGTTGACGACCTCTGTCGTCTAACACACAACAAGCACTTCTCAAATGCTTGACCAAACACCTTCGCATTTCTTTTGATTTTCCAATGGTCCCACATCTCCACATGTTACGATATTATAGCTTACATCTCTGCATCCCTCGGTGCTTCTCATTACCCCTTTTCATAAGGGTCTGCTACTATACCTATCTCTCATTAGTATATAGCTACGCCAGACTAAGTATGAGACTTTTATCGGAATCAAGCTCTTTTCCGATATAAGAGTACAAGTCGTAAAACCCTGTTCTTTGTAAACATGTCAATCTGGCCAGAGGCGATCACAGAGGCGCATGGCTGTACACATGTATACAACAAGGTCTTGCCAATCTACCAACTGCCATTCACTTGGTGTGTTATTAACATAAATTTATTCCCGATAGGAATCAAATTCAGTCAAATCGCGACCAAGTGTGATAGCCTTACCATTTGTCCTTCGCAACCATCTTTGTACTCTTTCATAACACCGACCAGTTCAGGGACCAGATAAGCTAACATACCTTTCTTACAAACTAATGTGGAAACCAGGAAATTCAACCCATCTCTAGTGCCTCAATCGACAACCTTTAGATAACACGTCTCTTAATTGTCATCTCATTGTACTCATTCCCCAAAGAGCACATCATACTAGATGCCATTCAATTTCCTAACTCCTTATCGTACTAAGTTCAAAATACAATTTTAAACTTAGTTTCCACGATAAGAGTCTCCTGAACTCGTAATACTGCACGCCTCCATAACATTATATTTATTTCCAACTTAAATTGATTGTAAATGTTTCTCAACACTATACCGAAGTATAGCATTTTCACTAATTCAACAATTAGTGTTTTGATAAACATCTTTTTAAACTAATCCTTATTTATAAATAGTTGTAATTTCGATATTGATACTCTTGAATGGATAATGATCGTTTTAACGTTCAAATCCTAAGTTTATCAACTAGTTGTTATACTAGTGATATAAACTTACAATCATATCAATATCAAAATGCTACAACTATAATATAGACATGGTCTTAGTTTACATGAACCGAACTTGAGTTTTTAGATGGACATATAATGTTATGACAGTATTCCGAGGAACTTGTTCAGAGACTAAGAGGAATCATGAACTAGTGTCTGGTTCATCTAATTGATTTAGTAAGATATCAACCTCCACATAAATGTTATCATAACACTGAAGTGTTATATCAACTTCATGTTTTAGTCATACCTTATAATTCAATAGATCTCCCCAAACATGAATAAAATATCTAGTTCAGTACATTGAACTAAGATACATTATTCACTCTAGACACCTAGCAATCCAGAAAGTATCACATTGCCCCTCAAGCAATGTATTGAGAAATGTCTCATTTCTCAACTAACTTGAAAACACGTTTCAAGTTATAACACTAAGGTAGTGCCTTACCAAAGTGTCAGACTCAAATCCACTTGAGTCTTTATATTATATGATTAGGCCACCTCATGTGATCATAAGTTTGATATTGAGCGCTCCAAACTCAATATTGAAGAGATATCATACCATACTTTGACAAGTCATTTATAACCAATCTTGAAAAGATTGTCACAAATTCTGCCAAAGTTTAGAATATAAATATCTCAACAGATGAGGTGATAGGAAACCTCATATTCTCGAACCGGATATTGGACGAACCTTGAACTACAATCATCAAGAAGGGACACCATCTTCTTGAGCTAATCCCGCTACACATATCATACTTACAAGAATATTGAACCAACTCAAGGAACACCATCAAACCTTGAGATAGAACTAACAACTAACCCAAGGAATACAATCAAACCTTGAGTCAAGAATAGTTCTATTTTTCAATATTCCGAAAGATTGAAGATACATACTTTATTTGTTCTTTAAGTGCCCACATTTGCGACCATGATGCAGAGTCAAGAAACCGTCTTTTGAATAATCGTATTCGACTCTAAAATGAAATTGATATTGAAAATCAATATCAACTTCTAATTCTCATCGAACACCGACTCTCTGAGGAGGTACATGCACTTAAACCTCCAATGGAAATCCGACTATTTAGCTCATTGGTAATTCTCAACATAAGTTATCAAACTTAGCAAGTTTCCTTACTTAGTCGATAAACAAAGTGAAGAATCCCAAATCATGCTCTTCTTAACCAAGGAATCACCCTTGTTCAAGAAGCTCCCCACATTGCAAACAACGTTACAGTTTCAAGATTAAAGAGTTAACAATGAAAATGCACAAGTGTGCGCCGAACGCCTTCACTATGCAAGTCTTCATTACTCAGTAAACTAAAAATGTAAACGTATGTTTCCAACATTACTCTTTCTGATAGATCATCCATTGATAGGGATGCAACATTAAATCCGTCTACTGCCAAAATATTTATTCTATTCTTATTCCAGATAACTTCATAATCAAGTTAGCGAGCTAGCTAACTTGAATACAGAGTGCGCGCTTACAACTAACTAAGGTTTCAAGTTACTTTGTTCAAATTAGGTGACTTGAACTTAGTAAACTATTTCACCTAATGTTACTTGCAGCTAGCGTCATCAAAATATTGCGAACATCACAATACTTTGATTACATTGGATCTTCGAACCAACTGCTTAACATATTCATCATATGTTAATATTTGACATTTTGTTGTATTAAAGTTCATCACCATAGTCTGCTTCTAGAGTTACACTCTCGGAAACATGCACTATAATAGAGCTTATTTACACTTTATGTCAAAATGTAGTGTTCACTTATGTTTGAATATGCCCCTTCTCCGAAGTCAAAGATGCACTTTGAACATAAGTCTTTCCCCGTTAACACTATTGTCGGATCGATATTGAATCTTGACCTAAGCCAAAACTCAATGGACATGTCTGTTTCCAAATCATGTGTTATCCCAAATTCAAACACCTTAAAGAAAAAGAAAATTTTCAATAATGTGTAGACTTAGGATATCACAAGACCCACTTCACAAGACTTAGTTTGTAAGCCAGAACAAACTAACACGCCACGTCTTGTGGAATATGGTAAAGTAACCTGAACATCATAAAAGAACCTGGCATGCAACTTGGAAGTTGCCTTCCAAGTGCTACCTTCGACATTGGAGTCCATAACCCACACCCACTTATTAAGTAGGTGTTCTTTGAAGAGTTATAGATCTCAGGACCAACTCTCCGCAGAATTCAGACGTTAGCCGAAAGTGATAAGTACTTCAAAATTTAGAACTAACTAAACCCTAAAATACACTACACTTTAGGTAGTCCTACTGACCGCAGAGAATAGGCTCCGATACCAATTGTCAGAGTTTTAACCCAAAGGGCCAACACGTGGCAACACGTGGCTGCCAGGTGGCCATTCGGCGTCATCACCCTGTGTGAGCAACGCTAAGTTTCCCAGAACAACCCCAACGACCCCTAGGGTTAGACTCTAATGCCCAAGTGGACAGGAGACTTAGGGTTTAGCCTAAGTCTCCCTAGAATGTCTGCCCCCAGAACCCTTGAGGGATAACCCTAGTTGACTTAGGGTTTAGCCTAAGTCTCCCTAGAGTGTCTACCCCCAAAACCCTTGAGGGATAACCCTAGTTGACTTAGGGTCTTGCCCTAGAAGACCTAGACAGGCTCATGCCCTAACCCCCATCAAGGAGACGTGTGTTCCACACATACCCCTGACAGAGCTAAGGCATCGTCACTTACCTTGAGAAATCACCCTCATCCGGGAGTACAACCCCTTTAGGGCGACAAGGGGTACCTGAACCATGACTAACCCCTAAGGGTTTGAGTGCCAAGTTATACCCTAGACTAGGGCTAGTACTTAGTGAGGACACGATGTGCGCCGTAGGCGGACACGAGTGTTCTGCTAAGCAAACTCCCTAAGGCTAGGTTTAGGATAACCTAAGCACATGACCTTGCGAGTGCCTCACAAAGGGCTTCTACTAACACGCTTAGGTTGTTCAACCCTTGAATTCCAAAGAGAACACTTCCTTAGCCAAGTGTGCCAAAGCACACCTAGTTATGAGACCTAACCTCCCTTGAGCGGATGCCCAAGGCTTAGCACCCTAGTGTGCAAGCACAAGCATGTCTGTTTGTTAAAGTATCCAACCCCTTGATGACAAGCCTATGACATAACCCCAAAGGGCGTGCCTCGGGTGTTGTACCATGTGACGTTTAACCCAGTGTCACATCTCCATGTGACACTGCCTTTCCCGATGTGAGCTATCATGCCATAGCCCTTAGATTCAAGAGTTGCACAAAGTGCCACAAATGTGGCTCTTAAATGCCAACTCTAGAACCCCTTAGTGAACCCTTAGGAACTGGTAATGTGAACTGTCAAACAAGATCCCACGCCCACAGTTGGACAAGGACACGGATGTGCCTTACTTGGCCGTGAGTGCTACACCTAGCTTGACATGGAGAAGGAGGTGGAGACAAGCCTCTACCTCTGCCTCTTGGAACGTGCATTCTCACAAGACCTCCCAGGCATGGATTCGCCAACGTTAAGGGTAAGCTACCCCGAAGGTGGGACGTACCCCTAGCATCTGGAAGTTAGGGCGGCACAACAGAGGGTTGTGCCTTGACGACACAAGCTAGAGCTTGCACCGGGAGAAGAGTAACGAGCTCAGTCATGAACCCAGGAACCCTCACTCCTATATACTACCTTATTTATGTGACAGAGCCCCCCCCCCTGTTTTCCTGTTTACATAAGTGGGCTAGCACTGAAATCTCATTCCCAGAGGGAACATACTTGGTGAGTTATCCATCGACCCCTAAACCCTAACCTGTCAAACTTGGGGGTATTTCTAAGCATATCCACATGCCGAACTCACCGGAACTAGCCATTAATCCAACTGGACACGGAAAACCAAGGTAAGAGTTTTCTAGATGGAAGTGCTAGCTTCGCCTAGAGTTTCTTGCAAATACCTAATGACACCCGGCCGGACCATCACTAAATATCCAAGTGCACTAAGCGGGCCTGTTTCTTCTACACATAGTACAGTAGGTAACAACAGTCAACATTCAAAGTAAAGAGAAGTTATAATAAAAACTATGACAGATGGGTTCCTAATAAAGGTTACTTTATTAGATTTTGGGATTTCCAGTGTTGGCATTTGGCAAGCCACATTCATGACATTAGATAAAAACTGTTTAGATAACTCTAATTTTTTTGAATTACTCTATCACATTCATTTAACACATCTATATTCTGCACAGAGAGTTTGATCCTATGAGTTATCAATATTTAAAGAATATTTGCTTAGCGAGTCGGCATGAGATTTTAGGTACGACTGAAAGTCTTGTGCTAGATTAAGTTAATGTGTGTGGGTGTATAACTTGTGCAAGGTGTTTCCAACTTTGTGTTGGGAATATTCTAAGCATATTTTCTAAGTGTTGAAGTTAGGGTTTAGTGCAATGAACAAGAGAAAGCAACGATACTACAACCTAATTGCTGAGAAATAATGATGGATGCCCTAAACAAATTATGAGGAGATGTTTTAAGGTTGAACGATAGAATTGATAACGTTGCCGTTTGCATCCCAGCAATCATCACAATACCAGATGTTCTGCAATTGGATACATGGAAAAAGAAAAGCATGATCTAAAGTCAAGTTCCTCTAAATTAGATTCTTCAGTAGACGAAGATGAAGATGGTCCCAGTAAGTTCAAGCTAGTCAAGCCTCCAAATTTTGTAAGTTCAAAAGATTATAAAGTTCTAAATGATTGGTTATACAACATTGAAAGTTACTTTGAGGCCACTTCCGTGAGAAAGGCAAAAAAGGCTGCATATGCCAAGCAATTTCTCAAAGAGGAAGTTAAAACTTAGTGACATATTGTTAAAGGTGAATGGGATACTAAAATAATTGGAGTCTCATGAAAAACAAAATCAAAAAACAGGATGATCTTGGTTGTGATTGCTTGCTAATTTGTCAACTTGTAAACAAAGGCTTTGGGAAAATTCAATGGATTATGTTTACCGGTTTGAGAGTGTATGATGTTTGGTCCCAAATATGAGTGAGGATGAATTACTTCATGGCAAACTTGAATGATAGGACTCAAAGAGAGATCTTAAGATACAAGCATCAGGATTGTCAAGAAGTGGCTCAGAAGATTGCTTATGGCATGTCATTGGAAGACTTGTACAATAAAGGTAATCAATCAAACCCAAATTGTGGAGTTATCCTTCAACATCTGGGTGGAAAAGGTTCAATAAATGATCAAATTAGTCATCATCAGCTCGAAGTGCAAGTCCCTTTGCCGGTAATTCAAAATTTTGGACACATCAATAAACCCAACGGGTCTCAAAAACTGTTAGCCTTACCACCACCTTAGCATGCCAAGGGTTTAGCCTCGAAGTCTGCTCCTCCGCAGTCTGTAGGTGGAGCTCCAAAATATCATAATTGCAATAAGTTTGATCAACTTACTAGAGAATGTCAAGCACAATCACAACAGTCAGTCATTTTAAGACAATGGTAGAAGAGGAAATTATTGCTTAAAGATCTAAAAGATAAGTTTAAAGAGGTAATGTTGTGTTAAACAAAACCTGCCTTATTTTGTATTTAAGACAAAACTGACCCTTTGTTATATTTAACAAAAAAATACGAGGGGACTAAGTCCAAATGATGATGGGAGTGACATACAATTTCATATCGGGCTAGTTTAACTTATTTGAATGAAATAAAGATCAATTTTGACAAAGGTTCTTAAAATACTAATGATATAGCAATGACAGTTCCTATCTAAATAAGGGGTTGGAAGGCTAAGCTAAACTTAATTATCTTAAATATGACAGGGTTTAACTTTGTGTTGAGCATGGATTAATTTCATAAGTATGTGGTTGAGATGAGGGGATCAGGTGACAATTAGATTATACTCAAAACAAAAAAGGGTTGTAAGAAAATGACGCTTAAGATGAAAACACTAATTAATAAGGATTGAAATCTTATGTTTCTTACCTTAACATAGTTGCGTAAGGCAGTTAAACATCGAGAACATGTACTTCTTATAATGATTTTAGATATCGATAAAGTCACCTGAACTACCTCCATGTTGAGGTGTGGATCACATGATAAAGGTCTTGCCAGGTTCTGTGAGAGCCCCTTATTAGTTAAATCCACAAGAGTTGATGAAATTGAAGAGACAGTTAACATAATTGATTAGCTAAGGACATATTTGACCTAGTCGATCACCATATGGTGCCCCAATCCTATTTGTAATGAAAAAAGATGGGACAATGCAGATGTGTGTGGTTTATCGAGTAATAACCATAAAAAATAAGTATCCTCTTCCGTGAGTGGATGACTTATTTAATAAGTTATCAAAAGTGAAGTATTTTTTTTAGAATAGATTTGAGATTTGGATACCATTAGATTCAAATAGTAAAGAATGATATTGAAACAATTACTTTTTGAACACGTTATGGATCATAGTCATGCCGTTCAAATTGTGCAATGCTTCAACAATTTTTTGCATAATGATGGATGATGTGTAAAGATTATTTGGATGAGTTTGTAATGGTGTATATTACTGACATTTTAGTTTTCAATTCAACAATTGAGAAACATATAAAACACCTGAAAACGGTGTTTTAGATATTTAGGAAGAACGAGTTGTGTGCTAAGGAAAATAAGTGTGTATTTGGTCATACTAACATGATTTCTTGGAACATTCGATTTTAGGTGGGAAAGTTGCTATGGATCCGAAGAAAGTTCAAGCTATTACCAAGTGGTCAATTTTGAAAAACATGCATGAAGTCAAAGCATTTTTTGGTTTGACAGGGTATACCATAGATTCATAAAAAATTACTCGGAAATAGCAACTCCATTGACCGATCCCAAAAAAAACATTCCATGGGATTGGACTCTAGAGTGCCAGCGAACGTTCATTAAATTCAAAGAAGCTATCTCTTCTGAGCATGCATTGTGATTGCCTTTTTGAAGATCCATTTGACGTAGAGTGTGAAGCATCCAACTTGCAGTTAGTGGTGTATTGCAGCAAGAAGGACATCTGGTGTCTTTTTTCTTAAAGAAGTTGGATGCAACACAAGTTTGATGGCTTACTCACGAAAAAAAAATGTATGCTATTATTGCTTCAAAGTCATGAATAATGTGGTTTGAACATATAATAACTCTAAAATACTTTGAAACATAGCCAAAGTTATCTTTAAAATATGTTAGATGGCAACAAAAGTTAGTTTGATTTCAACTTGAAATTAAACATAAGGCGGGAAAAGACAATGTGGTAGTTGATGCTCTTAGTAAGAAAAGTTATCTTTATATTATGTCGATACTAATGTCAACTTTGATAGATGAACTTGTGCAGCATATCCTCAAGATAAATTTGCTAAGAAGGCCTTAGACTCAGTAGCAAAAAAGAAACGGATTCATCAATTACAAAGAAATGGTGATATTCTAGTAGAGATGGAAAGACAAATAAATGCACTTAAGTGGGCGCACTTTCGATACAAGATGGGGTTCTATATTATAAAGAAAAGAAACTCTATGTCTTAGAAGGGACATGGAGGCAAAAATTATTAAGGGAACATTATTATGTTCCTTTTAGTAAGACATGGTGGGAAGCATAAGACGTTGGCTCTACTGAAATGGGGGATTTTATTGATTGAATGATAAATGAACGTTGTTGAGTATGTTAAGACTTTACTCCACATGTCAACAAGTGAAGAGTTAGTCTTAGAAGCAAGTTGAGAAGTTGCAATGTTTACCGATTCCAGAACGACCATTCAAGTGTCACTTTTGTGAGATTATTGAAGTCTTATGGTTTTAAATCCCTCATGGTGGTGGTTGATTGATTTTCAAAGGTCACTCAATTCATTCCGACAATAAAGACAATGAATGCAAAATAAGCCGTGAAACTGTTTCTTTATGAGACCGTAAGAGTGCGCAATTTACTAAAAATAATGATCTTTCCCCGATTTACAGGTCAGTTTTGGGGAACATTATTAAAGTAATAAGGTATGATGCTTAAAGCTTACTATTTGCAAAGTATCAGGTTGGGAATATGGTATTGTTAAGTACCAAAAACATGAAGGTTCCAGCAACTCTCTCAAGGAAGTTTCTATCACATTATATAGGTCTATACGAGGTGGTGAAACAAGTTGGTAATGTGGCCTATAAGTTAGATCTTCCTCAAGAGTTGGGAGCAATATACAATGTGTTTCACGTCAATCTGATCGAATCATTTCACAAAGATGAGAAACATCTAAAAAATATAAAACTTATGTCCACTTCCTAAGCTGGTCAGTGATATAAAGGAGTTTGAAGTTGAGTTGATTTTAAATGCAAAGGATATTAAATGCCAAAGGTCACAAAAATGTAAGCAAGAATATCTTGTTAAATGGAAGGGTTGTCCAGTGTGCAAGTCGACATAGGAACCATTGAAAATTTACAGAACGGGATGCAATTGGTGAATGAGTTTGAGGTGAGGTCTCAAATCGATTGTAATGATATTGAGAAATAAAGTGAGCTTTATTTCTTATTAATCTAGGGGCCAACAAATAATATTAATTAAAGACTTCGATTATAAATTTTAGTTAAAGTAAAAAAATTAACTAACTTGTTATTTGTGTTGGGTGACAGACTTTGCAAACGTGCAAAGGTCTCCGAGTGATTTAGTGATGCCTCCGTCAACTAAGTTAATAGCTCAGTGAATGATGATTCTAGGGTACTTGGCTTCGCATAAAGCAAGGGAGATAATGTAAATTATGTGAATTTTGTTAACTTTGCATAAAATGATTATGTTAATTTTTCTAACTTAATTTAGTCTTGGAGTTAGAGTTATTTGTCAATGAGGACGTTAACATTTTCAAAGATAGGGAGAGTGTCATAGTTTTTTTATCATAACCTTTACTTTTACTTTGGAGTTGAATGTTGTTACTTACTGAATTATGTGACTAATCTTAGATGTAGAGAAATAGCTCCACTTAGTGCATTTAGGTGTTTAAGAATAATCTAGTCGGTTGTCACTAAAACCTTAAAAAACTTTAAATGAAAGTAACACTTACCTTTTAGAAAACTCTTCTCATAGTTTTATGCCGTGGTTAGGTCCCTATAAGTTTTCTAGTTTTAGAAAATTTGGCATGTTGATTTAGGTTAGAAACACTCCTAGGGTTGACCTAACCCCCCATCCCCCTCAATAGTGTTTAGGGGTAGAAGGTAGGTAGGTCCAAGAGTCTAAGTGTAAGGGCTAACACTCCGTGCCAACCCACTTACTCATACAAGGAAGGGGGAGTGGAGGTTTTATTACATAAATAAGGTAGAGTATATGTAGTGAGAGTTCCTGAGTTCAACATTATTCTTATATCGATGCAAACTAAGTTTGTGTCATCAAAGCACAACCCTTTGTTGTGCCGTCTCAACTTCCCTAATTCCAAATTTTGTGGGGTTTCTAGAGAAGGTTTCCAGGGTTGGCATTTGGCGACCCACATTCATGGCACCAAGTAAAAACTTTGATAGTTTGATCATAAGTATAGTGCCTATTTGGGCATATGAGTCAAACTCTTAAAATTGTTTTAGAAGATTTAGCGTTGCTCATATAGGGTATTGATGTCGGATGGTCATTTGGTAAAGTATATGTAGTGAGAAATCCTGGGTTCAAAAGAGAGCTTGTTATTCTTATATCAGTGGAAACTAAGTTAAGCGCAACCCTTTGTTGTGCTATCTCAACTTCTATACAATTATTATAGAGGTATATCCTACTCTTAACATTGGCAAGATTATGCCCTTGGGACTAGGTATGTCGCATTTGGGGAGTTAACTAACTCCTTCCGCCTAATAACTTGCTCCCAAGCCTAGAAAGTGTTACCCACGTTCACGTTCTGCAAGCTTAGTGGTTGAGGCTTTGCTTCGGCCACCTCTTTCACACCAAACTAGTAACAATACTTGCGGCTCAACTAGCCCACGCATCCTGACTCACAAGGTGAGCATTATTTGTGGACTTGGCCAATTATGAGGGTGAGTTCCTAAGAGATGAGTTCCTAATAGAGGGAGAATTAAAACTCTGACACATAGGGAGAATGACTAATCAATGAGTTGTCTTTTGATCTTCAAGGGTATGGACAAGATGCAAATGGGCATAGTATGCAGCATAGAAGAGATCCTCGAGCATTCCTAAATACCCCATACTTGGAACCACACATGTATGATGTCATAATTCTAATCTGGTGAGTTGATTACTTAAGTAAAGATTATAGGAAAGACTCAAACCTAACTGGGCCATTATAACTATGGGCCCTCTCATGAACATCAATTAACCCTTTACATAATTGATTTAAGGGGAGAGGGAAAAGTTGTGACATATTAAGAGATCATAAGTTGTGAAGATGCAAACAAATGGAAGGCAACAAAGCAAGAAGAAATAAAGTTGCTTGAGGAGAAAGGGACATATCAACTGGTTGACACTCCAACACACGAGAGGCTTACCAGGTGCAAATAGGTATATAAGTTGAAAATCAACACTGAATTGACTGGAAAAGCGTATAAGGCCAGGTTGGTAGCTCAAGGGTACACACATATGCTAGGTGTAGATTTCGATGAGATGTTTTCACCAATAGTCAAGTTGACAAGCATTTGTGATGGAATCCGGTTTAATAGCACATCACATGGATGTGAAGCAGCATTTTAAATGGAGACTTTAAATGAGGAAGTTTATGTAAAGCAGCCTGAATAGGGGGAAGGACTTGTTTGTAATCTTAACAAGGCATTGTATGGGCTTAAACATGCTTCTTGAAAATGTATGAGTGCATAAATGGTTTCTTAGTCCATAATGGGTTCTCAAAGTTGCACTTTGACGGTAATTTATACATCCGAGAGGAAAAAGGGAAGTTTTGTATACTAGCTAGATACGTGGAAGGTCCATACATCGACAAAATGCTTAGGCAACATGGGCTTCAAGATTGCAAAAGCGTGCCAACACCAATGGTGACATGAGTCAAGTTTACAAAGGACATGGAGAAGCCCTTTGGAAATGCACAACTTTATCGATCTCTTATGGGAGCCTTATTATATGCTTCAACTGCAACAAGACCATATGTAAGTTATGTTCTAGGAGTACTCAATGAGTAATAATGATGAGTTCCTAAAGGGTATCAAACCGTTCCTGCAATCCAAGTACACTATTACAGATCTAGATACATGCATTGTCCAACTATAGCACATTGACAAGCAGCAAAACGTATGTTAAGGTATCTACGATATAAGCCAGGTGAGAGACAAAAGATGAGGCTTGTGGCTTATTTAGATGCTGATTAGGCAGGTGACATGGATAGCATGAGGTCAACTACATGCATTTGTTATATGCTAGCAAATGCCCATGTTTCTTGGAGTAGCAAGAAACAACAAACAATGGCTCTTTTAAGTGCAGAGGCTGAATATGTGGTTGATATGGTTGAGACGTACGCTTAAGAAGGTTAAAAATGAGCAGGTTGAGCAACTCCTTTATATTGTGATAACAAAAGTTGCATTGCCATGTAAAGAAATCATGTTTTTCATTCACGAACCAAGCATATAAATATAGAACATCATTTCATAAGAAAGAGAGTTGGAGATAAGGAGATCCTGTTGGAGTATGTGCCCAATAATAAGCTGACATATTCACAAAACCACTTTCAGAAGAGAAGTTTATACAATTGAGGTATGACTAAGGTATATTGGCTTGAGGAGGAGTGTGAAAAGTTACTCAAGTAGAGCGTTCAGCTAGGTAATGAGCGCTAGAGATGAAGAATGTTAATAAGCAGTGTATATATGTATCACAGTTTGTGATAATTGGTCCGTTGGGTATTTTTTGTGAATGATATATCACTGCTTTCTCGAAATTCTTTCATATTATTATCTATGCAAACTTTCATGCATGTACAAACGACTCACCCGTTTCTTACACATAGGAGTGTATTTAGATATACACACACACACACACACCAGGACATTCGACTGCAGTTATATCATTCATTTCCATAGGGTCATGCATGTGTGTGTATATATAATATAGTGTGTGTGTGTGTAATATAATTCACCTTTAATAACCTTTCCGTAAAATACCAGAATCTCCATGGTATATTTTTTGAAATAAAAAGGCAAGCAGATGTACCTTATGTGAAAAGAAGGATGGGGAACGTTATCAGGCGCAACGTCTGTACTAAGCTCGGACTGGGATACTCTGTCGTTGTCCCTCAGTCGAAAGTCGCTATTAGAGAGGAGTGGGGCAAGTTCGATGTCATTCTGCAGCCAGGATTTCACTGGGTCAATCCATGGAAAGGGCAGAAGATAGCAGGCTACCTCGATCTCAAGATTAAGCAACTAAGCATCAATTGTTTAACCAAGACCAAGGTATCTCTATAAAACATACACACATACACACGCACGTATATGAAAAGATAAAAAAGGGTCTTTTTCTATATGAATTATTCCACGTTATACTAGTGGGTGTATACATATACATATACATACACACTCGAAAAGCTAAAGGGTGTTCTTAGGACAATGTTTTCGTGACGATTGTGTTATCGGTTCAATACCGGGTTGTCGAAGAGAGGGCTAAAGACGCTTTTTTCAAGCTTTCTAACCCAAATAACCAGATCCAAGCTTTTGTCTTGAATGGTAATTGTGTGTATGTGTGTGAGAGAGATGATAACCCTGTTTGTCATAGCTGTGCGGTCTCATGTTCCGAAGATGGACCTGGACAGCGTATTTGAGCAGAAGAATGAAATTGCAGACATAGTCGAAGACAACCTTGAAAAGGTCTGTAAATAATATCTATATGTGCGTGTGTGTATTTCTTATATAAAAGATGATGCATTAACATTGTGTTCTAGGCCATGGAAGGTTTTGGATACCGCATAGAGCAAACTCTTGTTATTGATGTTGAACCAGATAGTCACGTTCGAACTGCTATGAATGAGATCAATGCAGGTAATATTATATTTATGCCTATTGTTAAATACACACATACACACATGTGTACAATATGTATACACACATATAACATGTGCTTTTGCTTGTTCAGCCGCAAGAAACAGGGCAGCAGCCACAGAGAAGGCCGAGGCCGAGAAGATACTACAGGTGAAGCGTGCAGAAGGTGAGGCCATAGTACAGGTGAAGCGTGCAGAGGCTGAGGCAGAGGCCAAGTACCTTGCTGGAGTTGGAGTTGCAAGACAGAGACAGGTACGTGGACAAATATCTATAAAGGGTTTACATTTAGGGTTAGGGATTTAGGGTTTGAGCTAACAGTGTGAAATTCAGGCTATTGTGGATGGATTGAGGGAGAGTGTGCTTACGTTTTCGAGTAATGTACCTGCTGCGAATTCTAGGGATGTGATGGATATGGTTTTGCTGACGCAGTACTTTGATACGATGAAGGATATAGGAGCGACTTCAAAGACTAGTACTGTCTTCCTTCCACATGGACCTGGTGCTGTTCATGATGTTGCAGAGCAGATTCGAAACGGAATGCTTCAGGCAAATGCTGCTTAACTCGGTTTCTTAAATCGTTTCTCTTCGATATAATAAAATTTTCAAATTAACCCTTAATTCCGACACTATGTAAGGTCAGTTTGCGAATTATATTAAACTAGAAGGTCAGTTTAATAATTTTCTTATATAAAACAACAGTTGTATATGTATTAACTTCAAACAATATATTGTTTCCTTTATGTTATTATGATAAATTTGAGTCCAGGCAACTACCTAAATAATTTAACTAATTATCAATAAAATTCATCGAATTTAAACTTGGATATGTAAATATGTATACTTTTACACGCTTGTTAAATATTTATTAAGTATATATATATATATATATTGTATTTATATAATTCCTGTATTTAACTCTAAAATTATATTTTACATATATTTAGAACCATTGTATATATATATATTATACAACGGAGTTCATAATACAATGAAGTTCTAAGGAGCATATATTATAAGTGATTTAAGAGAGGTAAGTTACAGACTAGACTGGAAATGTGTCACATAAGGCTCTTAGTGAAATATAGGTTTACCATAAAACCAAATATAGCTGAAAACGTAGAGTTGTACATATCCCCAGCCACTGGGGTGTTAGACCCCCTACAAAATACATGTATATATATCTGTATGTACATATACCATTTGTACACAGACACACACACAACTATTGTATATAATACCTTGTGGAAGGCTCAAGCGGGAGCACTGCATTAATTCCTTTGGATGGTGGCATTCCTCCTCTTGTTGAAACCATTTGAACATGTGTAAATGGTCCCAACCGTGAGCTATTATCAGCATAATTACGATTAGTTTAGTAATTAACCTAAAACCTTTACATAATTAAAAACTTAAACAGAGTTTACATAACTGTATCTCTTGTGACGTGATTCCCTCTCTCTCTCACTCTCTCTCTCTCTCTCTCACACACACACACACACACAACAACTTACACATTCCCCCAGCTATGTATAACATGATTAAGTGACCAAGGCATGCAGTTCTCGGCCACCTGAACTGCTGGAGAACTTATGGCACTAACTCCAAAACCGTTTGGATTAAACAGTTCCCACACTAAACTGGATCTATAACACACAATATATTAACACTGTATATCTTCATAAAATAATCTACTAATTTATTATATCAGTTAAAGTAAATGATAATAAAACACGTACGTAAGGTTAGAAGGATTCCACATGTAATGTCGACCAACAAGAGTACCTCCAGGAACGTCAAATAGTAGCTGCAACATTAATACATAACTAAGTAACCATGGGTATACTTATACTAAATGTGTTTATACATACATACGCATGCGTATACGCACACGCACACACACACACACAGAAGGTTTACCGCATTCCATGCATGTTGAATCCAATGTGTTCCATTGTACGAGTAATAAACATGTCCTTTACCAAAAAATCCCTGCACAAGACGCTCACGTGAAACCAGCAGCTCTACAGGAGTTTCTACTGGCGGGACGCGATCCTGGTACCACAGCCAATATTCTGCTTCAAATGGAATATTCTCTCGAATAGAACGCTAATACATAAATAATATATTAGTGAGTGATATAATATATATCTATACACACACACACACACACACATATGTGCGTGTGCGTGTGCGTGTGCGTGTGCGTGTGCGTGTGTTATTGTATATATTGATACCTACCTCTGTACATGACCCTGGAGGCCGTTCAGCTTTAGTAAAGAACCTTTGTACATAGGAAACAAGCGAAGATTTTCCAATATATCTGTGATCAATTGCCTCCGTTAATATATTAGAACACCCATGTTCAGTCTCCACACTTGCTATTTCGACACCTGTGTAAAACACATGCTTATGCATACATACATATATGTGTACTTTATACTCTTTCGAAATAGATATACAGGTATATGTTTGTGTACATGTCTAATATTCAGCTAAATATAATAATATATATCACCATATATATAAGTATATGATATACTAACCTGAGACTTCACTTGCAGGATAACCAGATTCAGCAAAGTCTTCTGGACTATTATATAAAGACCAAGTATGAGCAGTTTGATTTATGTAGTAACAACCTGTTATTACTCAACAGTTAATACACCATATGTACAATCAAAAACACATATATTTACACACACACACACACACACACACACGTAGTTACACCATATATGAAATTCGACAGTACACACACACACACACAGATATATATATATATATAGAGAGAGAGAGAGAGAGAGAGAGAGAGAGAGAAGAGAGAGAGAGAGAGAGAGAGAGAGAGAGAGAGATCAATTCGCATACAGGCACACAAACAGGCATCATATGCTTCATGAAACAATAAACATCATCAATCATACAAACTAATAACTACGTTATCATCAAACACAAGCATATATTCGACACACACACACACACATATATACACATACCCACTGTTGTTGCGTTTTGAACATCCACGAGCTCTGCTGTAGCATTGAAAAGCTTCCATTTACCATTAGAACACCCATACGTCTCTCTCCCATTGTGGGCCTTCACCTTCATAAGTAAACTGCACATAGAATCACATAACCACATAGTTAATTACGAAAATATTTCATTCTCCACGTATTCCAGAGTAAGTATACACAGTATATATACGTATGTATATGTACACATGAGTACCTGTTTCCTGGTGGTGGAGATAGATCATTGAGAGCAAGGGAAGGCCAGGAATACACAGTATCCTTAGAAAAAATTAGTAAAACAAGCAATAGAAACTGGTATCTTCTTGCCATATTGTAAAGCATATAACGAAAACTCACCTGTGTGTTAGTTATTATATATGATTATACCACTCAACTAACAAAACGCAGACAGATATCAAACCTCATTAAATACATTCAACCCGGAGACTTGACTTGAAAATGATCACATCAAAGCAGGTGAAATACGGGTTAAAACATAACTTAAATATACACATACCCACATACATATACACATTCACATGTATATATAAACATACACAGATTCTCATACAAAACCATTACAGAAGAATGTGCAGTATTCACGGGTTTACTTGTCACTATCGTAAACGACAACCTTAAACTCTCTTAAATTCCCTTAAAGCTTCTGCAAATCCTGAAAACTGTCTGTTTAAGAAAGTGAGATCTGTCACGAGACTTACTTTCACATCCCGCAGTACTTGAATGCATATATTATATTGAATTACATCTTATAAGTAAATATTAAACTAGTAAAACCTTACAAAATAGTAATTGTGTGCCAGTGCGTGTGAGTGTGCGTGCGCGTGCGTGTGTGTGAGAGAGAGACATTCATAGTGATGACTAAATCTGAATAACCAACAATAAAATAACTATACACTATTACGCCATTCAAAGTGGTAAACATATACTTTAAAGTCATTGGTATACATACACTAAAAAATTTCAAAAGTGAGTTAAACAATCACATACATACATGCCAGCTGAAAGGGCTGCATTCACGAGCTTCTAAAGTTCGTATATTATTAACTAGTCCACAAAAACACACGGAGTATATTATTGTTATATTACTGCATTTTAGCCCTGACAATTTACATCCCTATAGTTATCATACATTATAATATATTGTACTGTACATAACGAAACATAAAAACATTTACATAAAAAATATAGTCTAATGTACAATATAATGTATGACAACAGTGAAATTTAAATTACTAGTCTCAAAACTTGGTTACACAGACCTTGTTTTATGATAGCCTATTCGCACTTGATGGCTTTGTATATGTGACGAACGAATAAGAGCGATGCACGGTATCCAACAGTTCCCAGCATGAGGAAAAATGCATAACATACGCACGCCATGTAACCAAAGTAGAATGATGTTTGCATTAATCCCGTCATATCGCTTCTGGTGGGTATACTAGTTAGTATATAAAAGATTAACATTCTAAGAACAATAGTTGTAGTATACTATACAAATTCAAGATTAATATAAATTATATGATATAACAATTGTACAGAACTAAATAGTATAATGGATAAACTATGCACCTATAATACAGCTCATAAAACCGGATAACAAGGCTATAAATGAAAACTTCCAATAGTATTGCTCCACTATAGCATACTATACTATGTCAGACACACACAAGAAGTAAAAAATCGAAATATTGTTTATACTACGGCTATAACCAATGATTAGTTACTATTAGTAAGTACAAATGCAGTTATTGTAAGAAATAATAAAAATACTATCAAGGTTATAAATATATTCTGCTTAACTCAAAAATATGAGATACACGTAGTATAATCTACGCTAAAGTATTATATTTTACATGCCGGTAGTGTATTTTAGTGTATATCTGGATGTAAAGATTGTTATACTTACAACAAATAGTATAACGTTCGTAAAGGTACTAAAGCTTGAATAGACAGATGATTTAACGATAATTTTAATATGCACAGGAAATTTAGATACACACCTGGCGAAGTAGTAGTAAAAGCAATAACCATAGACGAAGAAAGCAGTCGAGCCACCACAGAATATCGATCTGCGCGCAATATCATGTTAATAAGGCCTCTTGGTTTACTTGCTTATTATTTGTTACCTACCTACCTAGCGCTCTCTCTCTCTCTCTCTCTCTCTGGGTGTGAATGCTATAAAGTAACAATTACCTCCACCACCATTCGTGGTCCTCCATTGCGAGTTGGAAATACGTAAGAGAGATTGTGATGAACGCAGTTACAATGATAAGTATGATGAAAACAACAAAGAGGATGCTGTATATTGTGTAAATCTTGTGGCCCCATACACTCGCAAATATATAGTAGAGCTCTATGTAGATTGCACTGAAAGGAAGAAATCCTGCCATGCACATCTGTTCCAACATTTATGTTAGCTCATCGAGTGTGCATGTATACTGTAAGCTGGTGTATAACTATGAGAAAATACTATACCATTTAGAGCTTAAAACAAATTCTAGGTTTATCATTATTCTAATAGACAAATATCACTATACCTAATATATGGATTACTTATATAAGACGTAAGAATGTACAAATATAGTTACAAGGCATATGTTATAAACCTACTGTTACTAGTGATGTGTATACAATTTTTTATACTAGTATGTATGATATATATATAATATACATTAATTAGTAAAATACACTAGCCAACTAATATTGTGACTTCTGGCTTAACATAATTTCAACTTAATTGGCAGAAGTTTGATGCTACTTATATTTATTTACCTGGGGTACGGCCCTTCTGAACCATGGTAAAGAAGGTATTTCACGAGGGAACTTATTAGTTCGACACGGTGCATAGAACTCGTCCTTCCCGTTCTTTCCAATGATACCACCAAGAACCTGAAACAGATATCATATTTACATATCGTAACGTTATATTGTAGCTTTAGTTAAACAGTATATTCAATAAAATAATAATAAATTGATCTTTTATTATTATAGTTCTTTTCATGAGATGTGATTCTTTATTGCAACTCCCTCTCCCTCCATCTCTCTCTCTCTCTCTCTCTGCGTGCGGGTTATACATAAGTTAAATAAACAGTATACTTACGGTCAAGGGTAATGTGACGAGGGCCCAGATAACAGTAATAACCAGAATTGTGCCAAAGGGCAGTGCAGCAGTCGCATTATAAGCAATTGCAACTGTGTTGTTAAAGCAAAACACCAAGAAGAGTGGACCGCAAAACAACGACGCGGTAAGAAGTAAGTTTCTCACCTGAAAATATACATACACGCATATATATATATATCTATATCTATATATATAGATAGATAGATAGATAGATATAGATATAATAATATCAAGTTAATAGTTATTCGTAGTTAGCTATGAGGACATAATATAGCTATCACAATAAATTTCAAGCTTACCCACTTCTCTCCTCCCATTTGCCTATACAAATCGGCAGAGGTATATCCGGAAATTCCAGCAGTTAGTGCATAAATCACTAAACAAGCCGTGTTTAGTGAGCCTCGGTTATATGGATAGAAAACTCCCACTAAAGCCAACATGAAAATGCAGAAGGCCAACACGAATAACTGTGTACCACTTCCAACTACTGCTGCAAAAATGCTGCAATAAAAAGAATGTCACGTATACTATGCAAATAATCTAGGCATACATACATTATCTGGGCGTATTTGTATGTATGACATATGTATGTGTGAGTGTAAATGTAACGAAACTTACTTTGGATGGGGAGGAAACCGGAAAACATCACCATGTATGTACTTCCACCCAGTTTCATCAGCATCCTCTTCATCTTCCTTTGCATATCTGAGTAAGTACAGATGTAAGTAGAAAGCATTTATGCACCACGCAGAGTACCAGATGCATTCATCCGTAAGTATATTGGAATGTATGTGCTTCCAAAGAAGACATGCATGTATAAAGACGTAAGTACATATACATACATACATATGTAAATACACCACCACCACACACACACACACACACACAATAATTTTCAGACTACATAGCTTGAGGTAATGTATAGAAGTATCTATTATGTAAGTTATAAAGATAATACAAGACATAAGATATATGCACACGTGCAAACATATCGATATAAGATTCCCTGTTACCAAACTGCTTATACATAGTTTGTGTATGTCTACATGTATTATGCATACACACACATTATATCTGAAAATACTGATATATAAGTACTTAAGTTAATACTTTACAGACAAACAGACGCGTGTGCATTTAACACTTACTTAACAAAGTCATTCTTCAAAACTCGCATGAGGATCGTGGTTAAGAAGCCCGTTAGCAGGAGCACAGTAACACATGAGTTAATTATCGAGAACCAGTGAATCTCCAAATGCTGAGGAAGAAAAGAATATTTTTGATACTTCTCCATACGACGGTCAAAGGGAATATCCGTCTCCTGCCACGTCACCGAGTATGTGAAGTCTACATTCACCGAATCGTCGTCCGTTATATCGACGGCCTTGGTTGGATCTGTTGAAACAGCGATCTCTATTACGTATGAGTTGTTGTAGTGCACTTCAAAGTGTACGTGTGTGAATAGCAAGTACCGTTTCTCGTTATCTAAAGCTTCTACCTTGCCAATAAATCCCCATAGTGGTAAGTCGTCGAAAACATCTGTATAACATCAAAACATGTAAGTATGTACACACACACATATATATGTATCGCATATGTATACTTTGATATATATATATATAATGATCACAAAATCACGACTATTGTATATTTAACATACCTGGAAGTAATAATCGTGAGCAACAGCTTTGCGAAATACTTTCTTGTCTTTCTTGTCGAGCTTTGCGGAGCATAGCTTGTGCATGTCCTTGTTTTGCCTGAATGCCACGCTGTATAGCGTAGAGACCATGCGATCCCCTTCAAGAAGCTCGCCAATCGCCTCTGGTCGCCGTTTCACATTATCAGGTGCACAAAACGGCAGATCATAGTACTCATACGTTTCACTAGGAACAAAATCGTGTAATTTGTTATGTTGTTCACATATTGCTTATCATAATACAAAACTACATCACACAGGCGGTTCTAGCAAATGATAACTACACGCTTTGTTTGTAGTGAAAACTGTGTTTATAATAGTAGATAAATTAATTAAATGTGTGTGGATATGTGGCAAAGACCAACACGAACTAGCTAAACTAACAAGTAACATAAAGACAAGGATGTATTTTATTAAACAAAGACTTGCAAAGGCACAGACTATTACAGAAGGTCTAAATAACGGTTTCGCATGTAATAAGTACATAAGTGCGGTTATACAAAAACGTTCATAGGTGCACATACATGTAAATAACCAACATAACAAACAAACTACCTCATTGAAATCTGTTATTATTGCAAATACAGTGAATTACAGCGGTTTAAACTCATAAAAACTTTATATAGTTTGTAAAAGTACAGTTCATACATAAAAAGACACGTACACGAACATATAGCCAAGGAACTAGCAGTAACTAGGATGGTTTTTATACAATAAATATTCCTAGACCATCCACACAGACACAAAGCAATTACAGGAAGTTACAACAGAGCAATGGTCTAGACTTATACAAACTAGATAATACATAAAAGATATGTATAATGTATGTAAATAACAATATATTAACCATTTACAAGACTATGCCTACACCATCCAGAGCACACAGAGTAATTTATATCATCCTACATTTGAAGCATAACATACAGGTTGTAAAAATGAGTAGATGATAATAACTCATACGTACAAAACATGTATAATGTGTGCATACTACATTAAATCTATCACGCCAATATAGTGATTTAAAGTATCACCCATACGCTTTTCGGTTTCTATGGGGAATAATTTACCTCGGATTATGAAAAGGCCCGACTTTGTTAGCATAAAGAGGAACCTTATCACCTTCCTTGTACTTATGATCTGCAGATCCATACACCGCCGCACCGAAGAAACAGCTCGCAAGCACCAAGCCTACAACGAGCTTCTCCATCTATCCCGAAAACTCAATTTTTCAAAATCTAACAATGCTGATCCAAATCTGTAAAGAAATCGATCTAAGAGACTGATTTCATGTGATCGTCGAATTTTATGAACAAATCGATCTAAAACATCGAATTATGTAAGAAACCGGATCAGAAATCGAGCATTTCTTCACTAAATGTATATGCAAAAGATAGAAATCTATGAAAAAATCGATGTAAATCTAGCGATCTAATGAAAAACCTGGAGAATGCCGGATCAGACCGCACAGATCACGCCTCCCATAGTAGTCTCGAGCTTGAAACCCTAACCTACTCTACCTAGTGAGTCCAAGTGAACAGTGAATGTGCGGGCGGACCGTTCGATTCCTGTTACTGTTGCAACCTATTTAACTTAATAATCTATTTATTTTTTTAAGTACTTTATTTATCATAAGTTATATATCCCTGTTTCTTTATAATACATTTTTTCATTACTGATACAATTATTAATAAGCATTTTAAATCAAACTAATATTATATTAAATAGATTTAATTTGCATAATATTAAGAACTTTTCAGTTGAGAGATGTACTTCTGTAAATAGTTTGATTTCTTATTATTCTTCTACTTATATATTATATGGATAGGCACAACTTAACAACTGAGAAAGTCTATCTGAATAATTTAAATAGTATATCCGAAATTTAAATTTTTGAAATGACTTGATATTTAATAATTAATTAATCTAAAGAATATAAATTAGCGCAAGAAAATCATATTATATATATATATATATATATATATATATAAGTTTCATGTTAAATTCAAGCTTTAGGAACCAAAGAGATAGAGATTTGTATATCATGTATATGGCATGTATGTTATGTATTACATTCATTAATATTTTAAGTATATTAAGTAAATTAAATATAATTTATATAAAGTTTAAGAATTATTTATATTCCTGAAATTTATCAAGTTTTATATTTACATATATATTTTTCTAAAAAAAATAAATTTACATGTATATCACATATATAAAAATATACCTTTTTAAAATAACAATATTAACTAAAAATATATTTTTAATTCATAATGTATTGGGATGAAATAATTAAAGTTTATTAAGTGTTAAATATTAAAAAATGTCATAATACAAAATGGAATATTTTTAAAAATTATTATATTAAAATATAATAAAATGCAAATTAATTATAATTTTTTAATTTTAAAATTTTTAAAGTTTTAAATTGAAGTTTCAGGGTATATATGTAAATATAAATTTTAACGTTATTTCGTAATATTTCAAATTAAAATCAAAAACATATATAAAATTATATTTTTAATTAATATTGTTAGTTTGGAAGTCAAAATATTAAGATTGAAGTTTTTCAAAGAGTATATGTAAATACATAAGAGTATATATGTAAATATGAAACTTCTAGGATATATATGTAAATATGTACCTTCTTTTTTATATATATGGGTATGCCTATATATTGTGTACATAACATATTAAGGAACACATGAGGACACACACGCGTAGAAAGTTCTAGGACGTGTTATAACATAGATTATAGTGTATGCTTAATTAATAATAAATGTACATTTCGAATTTATTATTAGTTTAGTATTTCATGAATCAATATTAACTGCCTAAGAACTTTAATATATTTATAATACATCAATACATATACTTTTGCTTGCAAAATACCTGCAAAGTCGTAAGGTTTACTGTAGATTCACGGTTTGAGTATGGAACTGAGTTAATGTTGTACAAAAGTGAGCCCTGCATAAAAAGAGTACCGTTGTGTGTGTGAAAGAGACACAGACAGACAGAGAGAACGTACTGTGTGTGTGTGTGTGTGTGTGTTTTACCTAAGCACACTGTATGCGTTACCTGAAAAAGAATGGTGTGGAAGTGCTGATGTTAAACATAAGCTACAAATGTAAGATTTCAGAAATTTAAATAATATGTGATTATGTTAAATATTAAATTATAACTTATAGATTACCTGCTATAATGTAGGGAATTTGGCATCAAGAAACTCTCTAAGCATACGAGCAGGCCTTTGACCACCCATAACCTCTGCTAATTGCTCCAAAGGCATCATACTGAGCTCATCGAGGCTTTTACAGCCGTCCATTATTGATCTATAGTTTGCATCTGTTACCCCTGGTAAACGCCGTAACATCTCCACTGCCGTTGTATTATAATTCTCCGCTCTGGAAAATTCAGTAATACATCACACAATGTATATGTATCTGCGTATGAGAGCGTGTCGCTTGCATATATACCATATGTGTAAGTATAAACAAGTCTCAAGAAGAAAAGAATAACACACAGCTAGAGAACCAGTCATAACCAAAGAACAACACACAGCTAGAGAACCAGTCACAGCCAGAGAACAACACACAGCCGGAGAACCACACACAATCGGAGAACCAAGCACAATTGGAGAACCACACACAACCGAAGAACCAAGCACAATTGGAGAACCACACACAACACTAATGTCTCTCACACACACACGACACCCTTGTAGGCGTATACAGCTATTACACCATGAATATTCCTATATGTGTGTGTGTGTGTGTGTAGGTGAAAGTCTAAACACCGCTTGAATCGCGTGTCAAGAATACTAAACGTCATTCTCTCTCTCTCTCTCTCTCTCTCTCACACACACACACACACACACACACACACTTGGAGGTATATATGATACTGAGTTTGTGTGTTACATGTGTATTTATTTTAAAAAAAATAAAAATACAAATGCATATAAGAAATTACATACCTTACATCACCTTCGATTAATCCGTCTTCAGTAGGAACCCCAACGCGCATTGCTTTCTCCACGTCCGGTTCATCTTGATTTGATTTCAAGGTAGCGAAGATCTCAGCCGTTGCATGTAGACTACGTGACCAGACTATACGCAGACGTGGAAAATGTAAAACCAAAAGAGACATTTTTGACACTATGTTCGCAGGTGCAATATCGTCTCCCACATCATTAGCTGACTGCAATATATATATATATATATATATATAATATATATAGAGAGAGAGAGAGAGAGAGAGAGAGAGAGAGAGAGAGAGAGAGAGAGAGATAGCATATGTAGTCAACAGTAGGCATCATAACGACTACTGACATGTGGATGTGGATGTACAATAAAATTCATAATAACGACATACCATCCTTCAATATGTTAGACAACAATATTAAAGTTAGAAAGAGGCGGAATATATGGTTGGATATATAGATTACGAGTAAAGCTTTAATCCACACACATACACACGTACCTGCAATGAGAAGCTCTTATCCTGTGAAAACTCAATAAGTAGAACAGGAATCTTATAATACCGTGTCATGGTTTCTGCTTGATGATATAAACGTCCAGATGCAAAACTTGAATATAAATCTGCTATACTTTTACGCTCCACACAGATATCTGGTGAAAGTATGTAATCCCAACTTCTAATGTAACTGGCAATATACGCATGCCTTGTTGGTATAGTACACATGGTAGACTGCTAGCAAACTCCCTCATATCAACAATTATCTGTAAAAAGTTGATACACTTGATATATGTATGTGAAACATATAATAAGAGAAGATAATATACCTGCATTTGATTTTCACTCTTCCTTCCTCCGGCCTTTCTGGAAGAGACTTTGGTGGCGGACTGTGGACTTGGTACCTCAAATGCCTGAAAGACAAATAACAGTTACACAACTAAATATACAAAACCGCATATACATATGTAATGTCTTCCACACACATACACACACAAAGACTGGTAATGTAACGTATTGTTGTCGTACATATAATAGAAATAAATATGTATGTCAGAAAGTAGCATAAATGTGTATACATACTCGTATATGCATAGCCAGTATCAAGTTAAAACAATATATTAGCATATGAATACATGAATATAGCTTATATATCTATCTTAAGATTAATGTTAAGAATCTAAAGCTTACAAGATCAACAGGAGTCATCATGGAAGCCTTCTGGCGTATGAGAGCCTCAAAAGCACTGTTCTCCCGTTGAATACTCGTATCAAACTTCTTAGACTCCGTAGAGTCCTCATAAAAGAGGAAATATACTTTCAGGAACCTTTGTGGGTTCTTCGCCTTAAACACCTCTAATTCCCGTACAAACTTCATCTCTGGGTCGTATACAATCACATACGACGGTAATACGGTCTCCAGTACATGGTGCTGGTCACTCTCCAAAGCATAATACTGTACGGACAGAATATCCTCCCGCACGTCGTTTTGTACCACGTTTTCGTCCTCCTTACTGTTGTTGCCCTCTTTCGAAATGCTATTAGCTAACTCCGTCGCCTTTTTACCCTTATTCTTCTTTGCCCTTTTCCCTTTCTTGGGAATAACCGTCTCTGTCTGCTCTTCCTTGTTAAGGGCAGCCACTTCAGCAGCGGCTGCAAGAAGGGCACTCTGTTCTAAACCGTGTACTCCTTTAGAAGCCTGCGATTTCTTCTTTCTCTGGCTTTTTAATGATAAACCATGAATTTCTGCTTTAGATAATAAATAGTTATTCCATCCCTCCTTCGTAAACTGAAATATAAATATATATTGATAACGAATTCAACGTTATATGTTATGGTTGAGTGGAATTATACACTATATAACATTAACTATATATAAAAAGGACCTCTTCAGAGCCTTTTGATATGTAATTTTGGAGTTGCCATGCTGTACGCTCGTCCTTGCAAGCCACAAGAACGGATGCTTCACTTTGCCATGAATCTTCTGCTGCGGCCTTAGTTTTCTTCATATCTTGTCGAATTTCCTCCAGTAGATCCTTATATAGATGTCAACACACACACACACACGCACGCATGTATGTATAATACATTTGTATGTGTGTACATGTGCATATAGATAGACTTACCTTGAAAATCTTCCATTTTGGCATTTCTTCACCAATGACCTCCAACTCCACGCCTTTCTCTTCAGAAGTGGCTTCTGGTTCTTCATCCCTTTTCCGCTTGTTCTTAGACGATGGCTTCACACTATTTGCCTGTTTAACGTTATCCGTCCTAACAATCTGATAAACCCTCCGTTTAGCAAGCTCGAATATCTTATGTGCAGGTCCTGCAAATACCCACACAGACTTCACCCCCTCCGAGGCCCGTACCTGTAGAGCATATTCAGTGTGTACTACTAGACACATTACGAATCACTATTAATTTCTTACCGTGTCAAGATACTTAAGAAAGGTGGTGGAGTCATAACGAACTAGATACTCCGCAAGCTTCCGTAGAGTCTTCAAGTCGGAGACGAGCTGTTTAGTCTTCCTACCAATAGTGTGCCATATTGGATCAAGTTGCATCCTCACAATTTCATCAAAGGATTTGAACAAACCATTCTCCACCGTGAGATCTTCCACATCAACTTTGTTTGTCTTTCGTAACTCCTGTAAGCAACACATAATTTATAAACACGTATATATATATAAATTCATGCCTGGTACTATAGTTGACTAGCACTTCATATATAAAGCATATATACATATGCAATCGTCCACGCATACAGAAGCAGATGCATGCTCATAATATGTACGTGCATGTACAGTGTATACAAATACTAACCTTCAGGCAGGCGTCCATGGTCTCAAGTAGCGCGTTCTGGATTCCCATCATGTTGGGAGATAACGGAATACGAATATCCACAACTTCTGGAGGAGTATTCTCTAGAGTTGCAGATACCGTTGTGTGAAACCTTGGCCAAAGATTTATTTTTTGTACCAATAAACTCTTCATCACTCTCTCCATTTTCATAAATCCTGATGTCATTCCTCGGGCCTGATCAGATAAACCTCTCACAAAACCTCCTGTATAAAAGATGTAATTATAAGTGGTTAACAACCATATTACATTATAGCGTACAATTATATATTAAGTACTAGTGTATACCTTTGTTCTTTGCCCGAAAGAGTCTTACAATGAATGCTTCGGCACAAGTCTCGTTCATTCTGTGACAGTTGTTGACAATAATCCCTGCCACCTAACAAGTTCTCAATTATAACCAAATTTTTTTTATTAGTTATATATTATTGATTCCAGTTATACATTAAATATAGATGATAACAACAAACTATATTTATCTGAAACATATATAAGATATAGTTATACCTTGTGAAATGGGACTCTTTCCTGGAGCATATCTACAACGAGGATCCTAGAAGTAATGAGAAAAGTTCCACCTTTCGAATAAAGATCCACACGCTCTGTGGATGTAAACTGGTTGTTAATCTCAATTGGGAGCTCAGCACCAATATCCTGTGCCTGTTCAAAAAACTAGTTCAATAAAACCAAAGTGGTACATATACAGCCTAGTACAACTTATACACATCAATCACTTTTGGAACACTACATACAAATACATAGATACACACACACACACACACACACACACATATATATATATATATATATATATAGAGAGAGAGAGAGAGAGAGAGAGAGAGAGAGAGAGAGAGAGAGAGAGAGAGAGAGAGAGAGAGAGAGAGAGAGAGAGAGAGAGAGATTGGTTTATAAGCATATATATATATATATTATATATATAATATATATATATGCTAATATTAAGTATAATGTAATCGTTCTTTAATATATACATTCAAACTCCACTTGGCTTACTATATATACATAGATGTATCCAGTCTTAATTTTAAAAATAATTGCGGATTTTGTGTATGTATGTATGGTCTGTTTTACGTGTAAATTATACCTGGATTTCTTCACGGAGCGCATTTCGTACTTCATCCGGGACGGAAAGAAGAAATAGTATGCCATTTGACGAGGAATGCAGCCGGATTAGAGCCGCAATGACGGAGGAGATCCCAAGCCCTGACGCGATCACGGATACAGCATTCTCCTGAATCAGCTCGCCCACAATCTGCTCCTGGAACTCCAGCATCGCGCCGACAAGAGCCCTGTAGCTGCCCTAATCTACATGCTTCCCCTGTATGAACCCTAAACAGAGACCGTATCGGGGTAGACCGTATGCATCTAACGGATAGTCGGTTGTCGATGCTCTGATTTTAGGGTTCTATTTAGGGTTTAAGAGAGCGAGGGGACGTGAAGAGCGGCGATGGGGTGGACGATCGTGTTAGTTCTGCTGGCGGCAATGGCGCGAGCAGATGAGGATGCGGATCTGATTCAGCGCCCCAGATCGATGAAGGCTTGTGTGTCGAACGATCGAGGTAATGATACACTGGAGAGATGGATTGGCTGCTTAGAAGCTGTGAGAGAGGCCGAAAGACTGGCACATTTAGCCGCCCAGGATGTTAATCGCGCTCTCAAAAATGTAAGTGAATAGACTCTTACATATAGGTATATATACAGTATAACAAGGGTGTTCAGGATGATAATGCAGTGCACGGCAGTATCGACAATGTAAGTATGCATATATGTTTACTAGATGATTCATATATAAACATGTGATGTGTATGTGTGTTATTCAGAGTCGCCCTCAAGATGTTCCTGCACAAGACATTATTGTCATGGTAAGTTTCGTTCCTTTATGCTTTCATATGCTAGAGTAATGCATTTGGACATGGTTTTCGTCACACACACATGGATATGTATAGACAGGAGATGCATGTATGGAAGTACACTTATGTATTATATACAGAGATGTTTAAATATACAACGTGTCAACTCGAGACTTGTGCACATGTTAATGGGAATCCATGTCGGTGACCCATAAGCCTATGCCACTGTTCACACAGGAAATAGTTGTGAGCTAAATCTCGTCTGCTCAAGCTTTCTTTGGTGTATCATGGCAGGTTAACATCAGTTAGTATATTATTATACATCTCATATACACGCACCTTGTGTATATACGAATGTATTTGTTTTATTTGCAAAATGTTTCCAGGGAGATACGCCTGGATCTGAAAATCAGATAGCATCGGAGAAACCTGTGAGCATTCGTTTTTTCCCGCATTTTGATTCTATGTGTTAGCATGATTTGTCGTTTTTACAGGAGTTGAGATATGATAACAAATAGTGTCTGGAGAACTTGCTGCAATTACTACCATGGATATTCCTTATGATGAGGATCTGTGAGTATCAATTTCATTTATACGTGCATATGTACATACGTGTTTACATATGTACATATATATGAACTAACTATCTGATACTTTACCAGAGGTAAAGCAAAGATACGGTTCGCTATTTGGTTTTTTCTGGCGTGTTTTGTCGCATTGCCATTGTATGTATGGCTTCGGAAAAAACTATCGCAATCGACCATCAGATCAAGTAATTGTGTGTGTGTGTGTGTGTTATTATACCCTATATAATATATCGCCTGCCTCTTAATTGCAGAAGTCTCTTATAAAGTTTCAGACGATTTACATGGGAGGGCTTTAGAAATTTCTGAACCGCTCGGTTTTGCTTTGGCTACAGTTTTCTTCGAGGTAATTACTTCATGGTTTAATCTATTAAATTGACTCTGCGCAGAAAGATCTATTATGTGTATATAAAATGCTGAATTGCAAATTGTGTTTTTATAAAAATGTGCATGTACATATGCTGTTTCGATCCGTTATACACAAACGCAAACGTGTATTTCTTGTAGCTGCTGTACAAAGACAACTCTCATCATCAATATACATCAAAGGAGCTCGAAGATCTGCTGGGCTCTGCACTGGATGAAGCACTTTCTCCTGTAAGTTTGTATAAGTTTATATTTAGTGAAATGGCTTTATGGTTACCTATATCCTACGAGCGTAATTAAGCAGCATAATAATATATTTACGCAACTGTTAATGACATTGTTTAGCAGGCTCTAGGACATGAGACACAAGCGTTTAGAGAACGTGTTACAAATTCATTTGAATCATCATACAGGGTGATGTCGCGTGTGAGCTCTACACGGCAAAAAATTCATCAAAATATTGAAAGGCCTTTCACAACTACGTTTCAGGTGAGTTATACATACGCTTTCGCACACATATGACGTGTGCTATAATGCAGACTACATACGACAGTTTAAGGGAGAACAATTTTCGACCCTCGACAGTCCCTAAAACAACTAAAGTTGTCGAAGTTCGAAGAACACAGGAAGTAGATAAGCATGAAGAAGTTCATGATGAAGATAAGCATAAAGAAGTTCGTGACGAAGATAAGTATGAAGAAGTTCGTGACGAAGATAAGCATGATGAAGTTCGCGATGAAACTTCAGAAATTATGCCAAGTACATCTGAGCTGAAGTCTGAAGAAGTAAATGGAAGTCCGAGGTATTATATACAAATGTGTGTATGTGTGTGTATTATATACTGTATTATACATATGCATGATACATATATAGTTCCTCTTGCCTATGCTTATGAAGTGATGGTTTGTGTGATTTATGTTTCATGCGTGCGTGTGTGCGTAATCGAGGTTTAGAAGTTAATATGGGTGCATATGCTATCTAGTATTTAACAAACCTGGACGAGCGTTTGTTGTATCTATTTTCTGTATATGTGTTTAGATACCTGCTGTGGCAGTATACATTTTTGCGCATCTCCAGTGGTATGTGTCTATATATTTTTACCTAATGTAACATATATATGTTCCATATTTCATATACGGTGTATGTGTCCGCGCGCGCGCGTGCGTGTCGAAATATATTCATGGTTCAAATATGTAGGGACAACATAGATATTACAGAGGAATTAGTACAAAGATTCCAGCAGTTAACTGTGACGAGTTCCGTACAAGAACGATTGCCGAGTCCATTTGGAATATCCCGAAAGTCGAGCGGAGGAAATTTATCCGAGGTGGCTTTACACACTTATGAAAGATCGGTCGAAGCTCAAAACACGCTTAATTTCATTAAGTACCTCGGACTTATGCACAAGGTTAGTTTTCACATATGCTGTATACACTATGAACGCTTAATATTTGTGTGTGAACTATGTGTGTAATCCTAATTTATAATTATATGATGACCTTCTTTGCTGTATTGTTTTGAATAATACATATATAGCCTCTGTGTGTGTAATATAAACTTTAATAGTATGATTATTAATGTTTCAGCTGGAAAAACGCGAAATGAAGAAAGTGGAGCTTTCATTAGCAGCAGATAATAACTCATTATTGAAGCAAAAGATGGAGCTAAACAAGTCGAGGTTTGATTTTAAGAAATGGGAAGCACAGGACCAAGCTCTAGCTGCTGGATGTTCCGAGCTCCGCGGAAGGTTATATATATATATATATATATATATATATGAAGTGTATGTAGTGTAATATATCTCTCTCCATCTGTTCTTATATTCTGAAGATATAGGTGTGCTGACGATTTTGTGGCGGGTCTAATCATCATGCTCGGTTGTATGGGATATTGTACTTGGAAGCATATACCTCTTTGGTTTTCAGACTTGCAAAAGATATGCAAGCTGGAGTACAAGGTACAGTAACATCGTTAACCATAGTAATTCAAAACTTAAACTTAATCATAGCATATATTGTCGATCACAGCTGTTAGTATATGTTTTCTGTAGAATAATAATATACGCTTGTGTGTGTGTCTGTGCAAACTCTCCTCCGAGTTAACTCGTTTTAATCACCCATAAGATTGATGTGTGTGTAATATACACCATTAATACAGGAGAAACCGAGGTTTTTCACTGCAATACATGAGCTGGATATATGGATTTGCGGAAGACCTACTGCGATCCATGCTATGTATGCTAAAAGCAACTGCTGGCATATCATTTGGCATCGTACTTTCAGTGTTACTCATCATGTTCGTGTTCAGAAGACTACTTTCTTCCCCAAGCCAGGCAATGCCAACTACAGTATTCCTCGTGTGTGGCTCTGTTGTGGGCTTTGCAGGTAATAAACAACATAATCTATCTGTATTATACACATATATGTACTATTAGATATTTAATTAGACACACAAGCATCATCAAATCTCTCTCTCTCACGCACACACACACGTGCGCGCGTAATCTACCATGTCTATATATTATGCCACTAATTACTTATCGTATATTTCTTTCTATATTGTAATATATATAATATATGTGTTCAGGTAAACTGAGCGTAGACATGTTGGGTGGGGACGGTTTCAAGTGGGTAAGTGGGGATGGTGGGGATTGTTATGCATTCTCCATGCATTTTCAAACTTCTTCACAGCAGTGGTCTTCTATTTGCTTAATCGCAACTCTAAGCACTTTTTGAGACCGTCATTAAGGATGCTTATGTTTCATACTTGTTTAGGGATTGTTTTACCGGCGTTTGCGGGATTTGTGGCCTTTCCCACGCTGTTTGAGACTACTAGCCAACTTGTACTAGCGTGTGTACAGAGGATTAATATGTATTTAATTATATTTATTTGTATATATAATAAAATCTTTTAACACTTCTACTCTGTGAATAGAAGATTCAAACAGTAGACTACTATTTATTATCAAATGTTTAACATTTGTCTCACAACATTCCCTTGAAATAGTTTCTCAGCCTGCATTAATAAAGAATTAGCAAATACAATGATGACACATCTATGTATACGAGCATATAGCACACACGCATGTACAGAGATACTTACTTGTTTCGCACTGAGGCCAATTTTTTGAAGATCTCGAAGCTGGAATATAAAAAGTTAATACCAACATAAAAGAATTAAGTTAAAGTTTACCTGGATAAAAGGAGTTTCACAATTCTCACGCAGCTTCATAATATAATCTGCACGCTTCTTCCCAACGCCCTGTGTATCAGTTTATTAAGACTTACGAACATACAGATTACTTAATGTGAAAATCTAATTAAGTTGAATGATTACCTTTAATGAAAGCAGGTCTTCGCTGTGCAAAGAAAGAAACCTAATGAGAAAAGTATGGAAAACAAATGGTAAACATCAAACGTACCGTGTTCCTGTGTTAAGAATGTCGAGATATTCTCTAAGAAGCTCTCCCTGAAATAACACCACATGAACTAGATTATAAACTGTGTTATGAAGTTTATTTGTTAAAATACTGTGTGTTATATAGCTAACTAAAACTTGGTGTCACGCAGATAAGGGTCATGATGTGTGTGTACTTACGTACACATAATATTAGACAACAAGATATACAATGATACGTATATATTAAACATGATAACAAAATGTATGTTTATGTGCAAATACACATATAACCTGCACATGTGCTGGTACATAGATAAAAACGTAAAACTACGATATAAAGCATTACGTAATCAAAATAACCAAGATAGCGCATATTACATACACACATCTAGTACCTGAAAGTCACGGCTTCTAGAGCTGAATCTTTCCACAGCAGTCCAACCAAAATCTATGCCCTTTTTACAAGACGAGCTATTCATGACAGTCATCGGCGTAGTGACTGGTGTGTGGTTGATCATACAATTCGTTGGAAGTGGTGAAAGAGCTTCCCTCAGTGAGCTCCCCAGATTACGCAACATTGAGCTCAATGGTGGTGAGTTCGATCCATCTGGCAACTTTGTTACTTCCGGAGTTTGTTGTATACGATCCATATCTGTGCATAGTGTCAATACATATACAATTATTAAAGATATCATATACATATCAAGTATATTTACTGTGTATGTATGTAGCGAACCTACTAAATATAATACTGTCTCTTCATCGAACTTCTTAAATAATGAAGTACAGGATTGTTTTGGTGAACAACTTGATATACATACATACATACATATATATATATAATAAAAATGCAACCTGATGGTGCTGCTGGAGACGAGCACGTATCTTCAACTACCACAGATGAGCTACTCGCTTTACTTTGACTTTCTTCTATGTTGTCACTCTCTAAAACGGGCAAGTCCTGTGTATAATTAAACTTAAATGTCAGTTAATTCGGATGGTTAATATACTTTATATATTATTATTACGGTCAGTTTGAAGTTACTGGTATTTAAGCTCTAGATGTATTAGAGTTCTTATAGTTTAGTAATGCTTAATTTGTTTAGTTGTCATTACCTCAGTGATGGAGTACATGGGATTATCACGAATGGAGATATTCCTATAAAATATATTGTTCAGTGAAACCAGTAGATATAATAATGAATCATACTTTGGGGGTGAGGGACCAAATATCTTCTTCGTTGACGATGGAGGACCGAAACGAGATGGAGATTTACTCGGTAACCTGATATAAAGAATTAAAGCTGTAATATAAATTTCTTACTATATGATTGCGTCTGAGATAGTGCGTAAATATAAGGTATAATAATAAATATTATAAACTATACCTGTTTAGCAGTGGACTGGAAATCGTCATCGGGGAAACCACTGGAGTTTTCCGTTTCGGGTCCTGGGAAGCTTTCAGTTTAAATCCCGAGTCCGGTGTTTGAATACTCTCTGGGACGCTGTTTGCAATCTGCCTTGATCTCATTGCAAAACTTAACGTTTGTGTTGCTTCTGTGTACGACCCAGGACTCTAAAGAAGAAGGAAAACTATTACATTTCCAAGGAAAAAGAAACTAAAAAATAATAATAATAATATTATTATACTGAGTTGGATGCAGTCGTTTGATGTGGGTAGTACATCATACATGTATGTATACATTAATAAATGATTATGTGTATATATGTGTCATACCAGGCACGCTATCAGCAGAGCACTGCTAGTCCCATCCAGAGAGTCCTGTAGAATACGTGTGAGTTTGCTGTCACGATATGGAACCCGGCGTTCGTTTCCGTTCAAAGCATTGATTACATTCGACAGAACAAAAAGCGACTGATTTATTCTGTTGATTTCTGCCAAACGAGCACCATCCGTCCCTGCCCTCCTATTGTCCTCGTTTCCTGTAAGCAAACAAGATACCTCTTCATTCCTCTCCCTCTCTCTCTCTCTCTAGCATTGGTAATCATGATCATACATATACATGTGTATATCTTAATGTTTGTGTGTGTGTGTTATTCGTATGCAAACCTGCGAGGTCAATGAGGCTCAACTTTCCAACCAGCTGCATATTCGGATTAGATGTTTCATCAGTTTTTGTCACAGTAACCACCAAGACACTGTGACTACGATTTGACGCAGAGTTCAATCCTGTTCCTCCGGTCTTTCTTTGTGAACATCCTTTTGTAAACAATTCCTGAAATTCTTTTAATGTTCTTATTTCAACCTGTTAATTAAAATAAAGTTATACAAATTGTATGGATCAACACACACGTACATCTGAAACGCGCGCGTGTATATGTATACACACACACACAAACACACATATATATGTTTATAAACATACATATATCTATATGTATATATGTCTACACAGATATCTGTACATATATGTATAACCTGGGCCAGTCCGCGTAGCTTTATATTCCCTTCACTGTCTTCCAAGATAGTTACTTCAGCTGGCTTGGGTTCTAGCAAGTCGTAACAACGCTCCATGTACAGCTCGTAGTAGGAAAGCTCAACTTTGCATTGACGCTCTCGCTCGGCTAATGTGAAAATATGTGTAAGCGACAATGTCAAAAGACCGGGGTTCCCTTCGTCACCCTGAATGATACCACAACTTGTTAGAAAATAACTAATAACATGTATACATTTTCTGCGTGCATTGTGTGTGTTTCTTTGTGTGCCTCTGCGTGTGTGTGTTGAGTGCACGTAGATCTACCACAGATGCGGATGTGTGCATGCGGATCTAAATCCTTAGGATTTATTTGTGATGATTTAAGTAATTAGCTGGCTAGCGATATCAGTGTGTGAATATATTTCTCACATTTACAAATACGATAATCTTTCACTTAAAAACATTTCCTAAAATATATTGAAAAACCAAACAAAAGTTGCTCACCTGCATTGTGTAAGTTTTCCCACTGCCAGTTGCACCATAGGCGAAAACAGTCGCGTTACACCACAAAAGAGCAATGGTAAAACAGGCTCCACTTCTGCTTTGAAAATCGGAGCTAGACTATCTGTCTCGCCGTAACAGAGTCGAGTTTTAATCGACTCACTCTGCCTGTTCAATATTCAATTCACATAACAAACTATATATATATATATATATATATATATATATATATATATATATAGAGAGAGAGAGAGAGAGAGAGAGAGAGAGAGAGAGAAGAGAGAGAGAGAGAGAAGTGTGTGTGTGTAAATAATATGCCACTTACTCGTTTCTGTCGTCGTTGATCTCGAGTTTCTGCTTGTCTTCAAAGACTCTGATGTAACTTTCAACATTTTTCTCAACTTCAGAAGGAAGCAATGGGCGCACTCTGCAAACAACACGGACTTTGGATTGGCGCTGCTGCCGTGCGTTCTTCAGTGGCGACTTCAGCGGCGATGGGCCAAGCGGCAATCGCCGTGGCGTACAAACCCTAGGGCTCTGCATGTCCGAAATCGAATCGCAAGAAGAACGTTTGTGATCTAGCGCCTCAATGTTCTCCAGAAATCGATCCCAAGAATACTAAAGTAAGAGATTTGAGCTCATTTCTGTAAAGATTTCCCTATGTCTTGAATCTTACCTGGCTTCTTAGCTCGATTCTTGCCTCCTCTAGTCTGAAATCGATAACAACAACAATAGTGCCTCGCGCCTCAATCTGCACACTAAAACGATGGATTTTCAGAAGATTAAGTCGATTTTAGCTGACTAATGTAAATATTTCTGTTATTGAGCCTTACCTGGTCGGGCGAGATGAAATGCGGCACGCTGCGGATGAACCCTAATTCCAAGAACAGAGAAGAGTTTTGAATCTTCAGGGAGACGTTGAAATTAGGGCCCACCGTCAGTCCACGTCGGCCTATTTGAACGTTGCCCTTCAAAACGTCTTGATTATGCCCTTATTTGCCCTTAAGCGACCTTTTGGATGTTCTAGGGCTTAACATTTGAATGCTGTCGAAGCAAAAGCCGTAGCGCCAAGGATGAAGAGGCTGCGGATTAACAGGCCGAGCCCGGCGGAGCTCTCTTCGATTTGCGGATCAGCTGGATCTCTCGGGATTGACAGCCAGAACAGGTATTTCCTGCATTTCCTACTTCGTGATCAAGAACGCATTCTCTCTCCATAATCCGCGCTTCTGTGTGTACTCTCAAAATCCCCTAAAAAATGTCACATTTCCGTGAGTTCTATTCAATAATCCTCGATTCTCTGTTTGCGGCTCTGTTCTTTCTGTGAAGGCTTGGAGGATCGCTCGGAATCGGCAGCCAGAACAGGTAATTTGCATTTCTATTATTTACGTTTTCTCATATTTCTGTGCATTTTGAGGTCTATTCAAAAACGCATTTTTTTTTCTCGAATCCCTGTTCAATTCTGTGATTCCGTGTTCTTTCTGTAAAGGCTTGGAGGATCACTCGGAATCGACAGCCAGAGCAGGTATTTCACATTTTTTCCGATTTTGAAAACCTGCTTCTTTCGGACGTTTCTTTCCAGGTATGGGAGCGGCTTGCCCCCGGAGCCGGTACCGCGCGACAGGCGCCTCGAGTTCTCGCGCACGCGATTCTCTTCCTCGCAGAGCCAGCAATCATTCTCGCAGAACTTCTCTCAATCACAGACATCGGATTACCCTCCTTTGCCGCTTATCTGCACCGGCCGTTCTTCGACGGACAACAACAGTTTGGAGCAGCGCCTTGCCACCTTGGAAAGCCGCCGATTATCCGTCGACAACAATCTGGAGAACAGGCTCGTTTCTCTCGAGAATCGTCGATCCGAGAACAATGCACCGATAGAGCAGCGCCTCGCTTCTCTGGAGAATCGTCGGTCCGAGAACAATGCAGCGGTGGAGCAGCGCCTTGCTTCTCTGGAGAACCGCCGGTCCACCTCTGAGAAGAATGTGGAGCAGCGACTTGCTGCTCTAGAAACTCTCATCTCCGGCGTCTCACATGACCTCGCTAACGTGGGGAAAGATCTGGCAAGTCAGATCAAAGAACTGCCTCATTCCTTTTCAGAACACCTTGCGCCTCTCCAGCGTCAGTTGTCTTCTCAACAAGAGGTATTTTTATTTTGTATATTATACGAAGCCTGTTTGTTGTGTTTTTTCATCAGTTCTTATACACGTGCATAAAATATACAAACACATATTATGTATATGTGCATTTATAGAACATGTATATGCAGCATTTCGTGTTCATAATTATTGTCTGTTCCATCTTATTCTTATCCTGTATGACAAACTACTTTTATTTCTTTGCGTCTGAGCGTGTGAAGGGCGTTGTTTTATGTAAATAAGTAATACCTAGTTCTCACTTAGATGCATACACATTCACATAAACATCGAAACATGTATTCAGCTTGTTTTTTTCTGTAGGCATTGAAGGGTTTGCCTAAAGTACTTGCAGAGATGACCGATCTGAATAGGAAGGTGACAAGAGCGTTGAAGACGCCCCCAGCCGCTCCTCGGCGGCCAGAGATCATGCAGGTCGAATCGGATGATGAAACGGTCTCCAAAGGTGCGTCTCTTGTGTGTGTATATTATGTGTATATACATGTATATATGTTCACGGACACTAACACACGCCCGCACGCTACATGTAGTATACTTAACATATGAAATATACAAGAACCCAGAACGGCTTGTAAAGGAACACTAATATTGGGTCACTACTCTCTTTATCTGTGTGTGCATGTGTGGTGTGTGTGTGTGTGTGAACATATTGGCGTTAAGAATTTATTCTAGAGATACGTCCATTGATCCAATCAATGCATATATGTACATAACACACGCACGCACGCACGCACGCACCCCAGGTTATGCTAAATCCATTCTAGACAGAGTTTGGTGGGTCCACAGGTTCATCCGAAGAATCACACACGGTGAGTTTTGAGGACGTATTTGGGACTCAGTGCACTGGCAAAGAGATGAGGAAAATGCGGGAGAAGCTGCAAAAGCACGGAGGATGATTACCTACAAAAGACGGCGTTCGAAATAGAGCACTTTTCTTTCTACATATTAAGAGGTGAATAATATTCAATTTATATACGTTTTTCCAAACAACTTTATCCAATATGCTTTTCTTACACAGGTAACAGAAGGATACTGTTCTCAACATAAAAGTTAAGGATACATAACGCCATTCAACGAGTTTTCCCTTTATAAAATTTCACACAGAGAATGATAATATATGAATAATTCTCTCTCTCACACATATTGTTGATGCACACATGTTATGTGTAAATAATACGGTTTACTTACATCAATACTTAAAGAAAAACTTATCAGAAAGTTTCTTTTGATTTAGACGCATTTAAAATCAAGCACAATATGAACCTTTTAAATTCATTTTGTAATGAAAACCATGAAGTATGGAATAAATTAATATTCATTATACAAACTTTATGTTTTGTACTCAGTTTACGTTTGTGACTTGTCAAGAAGGTGGAAAAAAATTAGCTACATAACACCCGTGGAGGATATGTATGTTCCTCTAAAGGTAAGAGGGTGCATACTTTTTCTTTATGTTGTACAATATACACACACAAAATATGTGTGTGTGTTAAGATATTGATACATAAAACACACACGCAGGTGTGTGTTTCAAGTAAATATGTGTAGTCGACATGAAATCTTTTCACAATCTTAATATACTTATGAGTTAAATCACGTCAAAATCAACATGCAATATCCAAGTCCACTACTATGAATATAGAATTACCAATAAACATTTTTAATGGTATCCTTTTCATGTTCATCCCACGCACTAACTTTATTCTACCTTCGCTTGTGGTCATGTACATCGTACCACTTTCCACTCATTCAAGTAATCTCCGCACCCCATATTTATAGCATGTATGTACTCAAGTTCTCCCACTAATTGTTGCATAAGTTCATAGTTAATGTACTTACTAATGTTTGAGCATGTCTGAAGATTCAGCTACTAGTTGCACAAGGACGAACACACAGAACACCAATATGAGTTCCACCAACAACAACCCGTGTCCACTCCAGCAGTCTCCGCTTCCGTACATGCTCGCCGGCCTGGTAACAATGGGTGTACTTATCACCATCGCGTTAACCATAGTAGCGTGGCCACGTTTGAAGAGGTATTACTCCCTCAGGATCCTATCTGGTTCCTCACAGGTACTCTCTCAGAATCAGAACATTACCAGTGTCTCTTGTGATTTAACCAAGGAGAAGTGTTCCAAACTCTATACACAGGAACTCGACAAGATTGTGGTTATCATGGCTGGTCATAACCTGCCCACACACATAGCATCAATATCTAAGATTTAGTTCATGTTTCTCTCCCCATGTAGAGCGTGTGTGTGTGTGTGTGTGTGTTATGTATAATATAATATCTTGACAAAAAAAGCATACTAGTGCGGTTTCATTCTTTAAGAAAGTTATATATACAGTATATGTAAGACTTTACCACGAATATAAATCTTGCTCTAGACTGTGGATGACTTTTGAAATAAAGTCTTTTAAGTAATTAAATTATTAATAAATAACCTGGACGTAGTTAAGACTTCAGCTGAGTCTTAAATGAGTCTTCTTTAAAATACACCTACTTCATAAATGGGTGTGGGTTATAAATGTCAAACGTAATACTTGAAAGTCAATTATGAAGCTCATTCATTAACAAAGATGCACGTTGTAACTAAAATGGGCATGATACATGAAAATGAGATATAAAATAAATTGTTAATTTTTAAGTTTTAATTATTAATTAATTATTTAATTAATATATAATTAAGCCTTAAATATTAATTAATTAACAAATTAATCCTTCATTAACCTTATTTAATAAGGAATATTCCTAAAATATCTTAAAATATTTGTATTATTCTTCATTGTAAAAATATTTTACAATAATTAAAAAATACTTTCAAACATAATTACAAATTAAATCATTTCCTTATCAATCTGTTAATCTTTTTCTAATTACTTTTGTCTTAACTATATAGAGAAATCTCCTCATTTTGTTTAAGTCATTGCTTTTCAGATTAATCAAATCATTTTAGTCAATATCTTTACCACTTAACACTCTCATGAATGAAGTTAAGAGTTGCCATCCTTGTTAATACATAAAATGTGATAAGAAAAGAAATGTATAAAAGCTTATCTAAAATATGATGTTCCTTAATAATAATATTGTAGAGCGTTCAATTGTTCTTCTTTAATTTATAAAATTCAAAATCATGAGAAATAAAAGCGTCATGGTATGTTTTATATGATAGATATTACTCATAAAGTTTTCAAAATTCTTCTTTTTAAGGCACATATCCAAGTAGTTGACTAGCTCATCCATGGTATTAATATCAGAATATGGGTCGAAAGTGATTGGATGAATATAAGTAATGTTTTGGTTGAGCATAACCTTTTGAGGAGAGTCGTTTACCATTAAGATATGTGGATTCTTCATTATCCTTAACTGATTGATCTCCCAATGAAGCCCAATTAATATTTCATTCTTGAATAAGTATGGCTTACTTTCCTTTCTTACATTGTAGAATTCGAAAGATTTATAACATATTCGCTGGTCAAAAATCCAATCTTTACGAATCACTTCTTTTACAACACTACAATGTTTATTAAGCAAATTCAACAGCAGTGTTAAATTGTGAAACTGCATGCATGACTAAATCCTCATAAGTGCACCCATCTCTTTAAGCTTTTAAAAGAAAGGGTCCAACCCCGAACGAAAAATGATATCATGTTGAAATTTACCATGACAACAAATGAAATCACCCTGTTTTCTTTTTCTTTGTTTCAGGCCTTTGTCAATGAAGCAAAACACCATTGACATTCAACAACACAATATGACCATGGGTAACAAGGGGCAACGTTGCCTCTTGAATGCTTTGCAACTCACTTATTTGGTCCCTTTCACATTTATCTTTTGATGCTATATTGTTGCTGATCCTTTTATTATTTACTTGTACATCATCCTTACAAGATTCAAATATTATACGCATTGAAAAAAGTGATTTAAGAACTGAAGATAATAGAAATGGTGATGCAAAAACTGAAGTGATCCCCATAGTAACGATGTTTTGAGCTACATTATTATCCATTTCCTGTATGAACTCTATCATTCTGACATGTGGCACAAGAAAGTTTTGCCACACCTCTCTCTTACCTCATGACACTTTTGAAAATCCATGTTCTCAACTGTTTTTATTACATCTGTAAAATGATAGTTAGTAATTACCAAGGTATATTATTTACCTTGTTAATGTGTGACCCATGTTTGAATTAAAAGCTTCTTTAATCTTTGAGAATTTATTTTCTGTACAAATATAAACGAAATATACAAAAATGCCTTATGTTACACTCATTTACAACTATTCGTCACTCTAACAATTCATTAATAATTCTTCTTCGTTGTTACCTTCTGAGTGAGGCAAAGAAGGTTTTAGCCGCTTGGAAGATCGTTCAACATCTCCCATTTCTTCTGTTAATGTTTCCATGGTCAATGGAGTAAGTGAATGTTCTTTATTCCCTGAGATAATTTCTGGTCTAATATCTTGTTCAAGATCCTTCTCAGACTCTGACATTGAACCATATTCCTCCTCAGAGCTATTGCACTTCTCGGGAGGGAACTTTCTCAAATATTCATGTATGGATAGTCAGTTGAGAACCTGTTCAAGTCCTCGACTATGGTCTTATCCTTTTCAACGGCACACACACATGTATCCCAAAGGTAACACTTCAAGACGGATCCCTAGCACAGTAGTTAAAAACCCATGCATCATTGTAAGGACCTCTGATCAATTTGACAATGCTCTGTGTAGCTTGACATGTAATGTTTGGATAACATACATTGTTTTTATCGGTGTATTGAATGGTGGTTCAAGCCCATTGGAGTGAAAACAAATGCCTGGCCAGTCATTTGAAAGTTTAAAATTATTTGGCATATTCCTAACAACCAAGTGAATAATTGTATCAATACATCTGAAATCAGCATCATTGGGGTGGTGGGATTAATCCCACCACCACTTCAAGCGTGATAAATAGAGAAATATAAAAAACTTATAAAATACATATAAACATAATATATACATACAATTGTGTGTGTGAGAGAGAGATATATAAAGAAATTATATATATACAAATACACACATACATATACATTCAAGAGAGAGATAAAGTAATTATATATATATATACAAATACACATGTACATACACATATAGTTTGTGTGTGTGTGTAAGAAATAAATAAATAAATTATATTATACAGACACACACACACACACATATATATGTATATACATGTGTGTGTGTGTGTGTGTCTGTGCGAGAGATACATAAATAAATTAAATTATACAGATAGTATACATACACACACATACACATATATGTATATGTATATACAAGAGTGTGTATGTGCAAGAGATAGATAAATATATTATATTATATAAATAAACACACATATATATTTATATATGTATATATAAGAGTGTAGTGGGATTAATCTCGCCACCTTCTAAGCCTCCTAGAAAGGTGCCAGGATTAATCCGGCCACCCCTCCTAAAAGGGTGGCTGGATTAATCCTGCCACACTCTTGTATATATATATACAAATATATATATGTTTATCTGTATAATATAATATATTTATCTATCTCTCGCATACACACACACTCCTGCATATACATATACATATATATGTGTGTGTGTGTATACATATATATGTGTGTATGTATACTATCATGTTTAATTTGCCTAGGAATTTTCAAAGGTTGGAAGAATGTGTTAAGAACACTAGAACAGTTGTAGTCGGGGCTCACATATCTTGATTCTGATCATAAAAGAAAGTCTTATGTCGTTCTGTCTCCCATGTTGTAATAAGCCACAAGGAAATGATGTTGAATGACAGGATTTACGAGTGTAGGGTTAAGAATTGCAGTGTTAACCCTAACTTCAATTATAGGCCACTGAACCAGGAACGTGTAGTTGATCTCATAGAGAAGATGAAGGACGACAATTTCGTACACCGTTCCACATAATGTCGTTTTGTGCCTATATTATGAAAAAAAGAAAAGGACTGAGATAGTGTGGAATAACACCAAAAAAATCGCAAAGATCCAGACGGAGTGTAAAAATGATGACAATGAAACTTTTTGAGCACACCCGTGAGAAGCTGACAAAAGATCAGCTTTTTTAGCTATGCCGAATCTCATAACCGAGTAGTACTATAAGTTATATGTAGAGCGGGATGCTGCAGACACCAACTAGTACAACAGCAAAATATGGGAGAAGTTCAAACACAAGTGATCCATGTGGATAACTCTTGGGCGGCTACAAAGAGCTACTGCAAGGAGAAAATAAAGTGGGTAAAAAAAATTCTTAGCGGGATTTATCTCGCCAGTATATTAATTTTTTAATTATTCCATTTGTAGAGAGCTGAAGAAATTACAATAGGCATGAAGAAAACATCTTTCATATGATGCTGATTTCTTGCCCCAAGGACAAGGTCTTTGCAAATGGGTGGGAATCATGACATCGTTCGCAAAATGAATAAAGAAAAAGCAAACAAGTGAAGCCCTCGGAGAAGTCTGCAAAAAACCTTAGTAAAACGCCCAAGGCTAAGTCTGTCCAACCTACAAAGGATGTATACAATGACTTCAAGCTCACATGGTTGAAGCCTCTGAACAGAACTATAATGGAGGAGATGGATGTGTTAGCTAATTTGGTGGCTGATGGCAAATTATAGTTTAACAACAGCAGCCCCACCTCTCCTTTTCATCTCAAGGCAATGGAGCTAAAAACGATCAGACACTTTAAGAAGTGATTAGAAATACACTGCCATAAACTGGGTTGGACCTCGGCTCTAGCATATGAGAAGGTCAACAAATATTTGCAGGTGACAAACGATGATATGTTTGTCCAATGGGTAAACCAATTGGAAGATCTGGGCAAGAATCTATTGCATGTCAGCGCGAGAAAGAAGAACATCACCATAACGCCTTCTCTTATGCCAGTCCTTTAACCAAGTTGAACTTGATAAAGAAGGACACTACGAATCATGACAAGCCTTACAGATGTTTGTGACTTTATAAAGTAACATCACTACCTGCAGAAAACTGTTTTAAATGTTCGTGATAGATTGGTGGGTGTCAGAAAATCCAAGGTGCTAGAAGATTTGGTGGAGAAGCTTAGCTATGCAAGCATGTACAAAGAAGGTATTTATTATTAAATTCTTGCACACTTACTTGATACCAGAAAGTAACAGCGAAGATGAATTGTTAATGAGTTATTAAAGTAATAAATAGTTGTAAATGAGTGTAACAAAAGACATTTTTGTATATTTTATGTATATTTGTACATAAAATAAATTCTCAAAGACTAATGAAGCTTTTAGTTCAAACATGGGTCACACATTAACAAAGTAAATAATATATATTGGTAATTATAAGGCTAGCTAACAATCATTTTACAGATGTAATAAGGTGACTGGTTACTTAAATCTATATAAGCATGTGGTCGACATAGAAGCCAGTAGTGATGTGGAAGTGCAAATCACACACTTTGTTAGACAAAAAAATCAAAAACCTAAATCATACTTTGATTGTTACAAGAATCTTAAAAATTAATGATCGTCCTCATTACTTCAGATGTGCCATATAATCAGCCTATTTGGATGGGTCGAATTATCGACATATCTGAAGTCATAACAAAAAACAATATGGTAAAGGTTCCATGGTTCAAACCGCAAAAAAGGCAACATGAGAAGAAGAGTGAAAAATATAATGGATGCCTAGAGAAAATGGTTTCTTAATCATAAAGACCCAACATGTTTTATAAATGTTAAATTTATTCGATATGGATGGATGTCAAGAAGCGTTGATAAAGTCACAATTAACAAAACTGTAAATGAATGAATGTCTTCTAAAGCTTAAAGTAATTACAAAATATAGTATACTAAATTATTCATAATTATAATGAACTCTTTAATAATAGTACCAAATTGTTTCCTTAACTATATACATTTATCAAAAGATATGGAAAATTGCATATAGGATTTTGTACATATTATTATTAATAGTACAAATTATTAATTACTGCTATATTTAAATATTAGTATTTAATAACAACATAAATATTTATATAATGTACCTCTTATGCTCTTTATAACATGTATATTAAGCCCATACAATCGTAAATATAATATATTATATAACTTAATACCTTTTACTTTTATAATGTTATTAATTTTTTGTCCATCAATGTTATAATTTATTAAAAAATCAATTACAAAAATAGAATATTCTATTTTTAATATATATTCTAAAGAATATTCTTTCTTTAAACATATATTATTTTAAAAAATATACCTTTAATATTAAAAATTGTTAATTAAATCACTAAACTTGCTTTAGTTACAACATGCATGAAGGAAACGACAATGAACTCTGGCTGTTGATTCTGATCAAAACACCTTCTCGACCGAAGTAACCATGAGCAGTTACAATATTATATGTTTTTTTTCCTGATTGAATCTGTAACCCACATTGGCAGATTCATTTTCAATGGCACCTTCTCTCAGTGCCACAATGACTAGTCTCTGAAGTCAAGGGCAAGAACAGATTTTGGCTATTGCCTTGTTATATCCATTCATTGAGGGTATACATAACACACACAAGCTCTTATAATATGCATCTTCATTTCTAACATGAATACAAGAGAACAAAGCGTGGAGACTCTCTCTCTCCTACTGGAACTTCTTGTAGAGACCCTTTCTCCCTTGCCCTAACTACCTCTTAACTACCCTTCCTCTCGCCACGTCATCCTTTTCCTTCCGAGACTTCCTTTTTCTTTTCCTTACTCACCTTTTCCTCTCGGTAAGGATTTTCTTCCTTTTCTTCCATACTTACTACAGACTTTCCTACCCTTATTCTCTCCACAGTAGGATGTCCTATGCTCCTAATATTTTACCTTTAACATTGATCATTTTGGGGGTAGGAAAACGTATGAGTTGATCAAGAGGAAGTTCTACTGGAGGAATATGAAAGCTGATATCATAGAGTACTGCAGGACTTGTGACAAGTGTTAACAAGTAAAGGTGCCTAGGGAGAAACCAGGTGGGCTATTAGTACCATTGCCTATTCTAGACAAGCAATGGAGCAATATCTCTATGGACTTTGTCACCCATTTGCCAAGGATACAGAGGTAGAATGAATAGGTGTGGGTCATTGTGGATAGGTTGACAAAGTTTATCAAGTTAGTTCCCTTGAGGAAGAATGTGAATGCATCCGAGCTGGTTACTATGTATTTATAACATGTATTTCCTATCAACGGATTTCCAGATGATATTGTAAGTGATTGGGACTCCAAGTTCACTTCTAACTTTTGGAGAGGCTTTTCTAAGTGCATAGAAGTAAAGCTTAAGTGGTGTAGTGGAGATTATCCCAAAACAGATGGGCAAATAGAGAGGGTAAACCAAGTTCTGGAAGATATGCTAAGATGCACTATTAACTAAAAGGAAAGCCAATGGGATAAGTATATTCCATTACTCGAGCCAGCATAGTGGTATTGAAATGAGTCCATACTATGTGATAACATCCTAAGACAGCTTTTGAGCTAGGGTTAACAAGTAAAAAGGCTCAAGGCAACATGGATGAAGAAGCTAAAGATTTGAATGTTAAGCTTGAAAATATTCAAAGTTTATGCAAGAAGAACTTACAAGTAGCTCAGAGTCAAACTATCAAGTTTGCTAATGAGCATAGAAGCTTCCGAGAGTTCTAGGTGGGAAATTATGTATATCTCCGAGTGGTATTTACCACACATGTAAGGCGGAACATTATTATGGCCTTACGAAAAAGACACAATGATAAGTTGTCTTTCAGGTACTTAGGTCCTTATGAGATTCTGGAGCATATTGGTAAGGTGGCATATCGACTATGGCTGCCAGAAGTAGTGAGGGTGCACCCAATGTTTCATATTAGCCAGTTAAAGAGAGTACTCATAAGGAATGAGTCCTGAGTAGATTCTTTGTGGATGTACGAGGCTAATGATACATGACCAGTTGAAAAAGTTATACTGCCCTTGAGGACAAGGATTTGCTAATGGGGGGAGAATTGTTATGACCCGTATAACAAATTAAAGAATATTCCTCATAAAGGTATAAGTTAAAATATTTCCAAAAGGTTCTACATAGATTTAGAAGAATCCAAAAAGAATATAAATCTAAGGTATAAAAGGGAATTAAGAGAATTAAGGGAGGCACCTTAGTATTGAAAGCTTCTTAAAGAGTAGCATGTGGAGACTACAGATAGCTCAAGGAGGTCGGGTGGTTTTGTGAAGGTCTCTAGTTTGTATGTAGTGGTGCCTAATAAGTAGCGGTCTGCACTTTGTTTGTTCTTGTCTTTTTGACATGAGAGCACTCACTTGCATTACCGAGAGGAAGCATTTATATGTAGCTATGGAGAAAACAAGAGAAGGTAACTAAAGTAGGAACTTTGAACAGCAAGTGAACCTATTTCTCTAGTGGATTGATTGTTCCTTGAGCAGAATTGATGCTACTCTAATATCTCCAGTTTGAGACGTTCGAGCGCATCAAATGTCAGAAAGAAATTGTATCGTTGTTCAAACTGAATTCCAAATTTTAATTTCATAGGAACCTTCTAAAAAGATTAGTGCACTGATTACTTTTTTTTAACAAAATTTAAAGAATAAAATCTAATTGTGTGCCTCAAATCTAAATCTCGAGCTTTTTATATCAATATTAATATTAATATTATATTAACTTGTCTCTAAGTATAAATCTATAAGGTTCTTCACCAATCTTACTATTCTAAAAGCTAGTTTATAAGCTTTTTTTTTTTTACTTTTTTCTTTTTTCATCTTCAATTAATCCTTACCATCATGACTAGGGTCTTTAAACAAATTCTGTAATATTCAGGTTTTTAATAGTAAACTTAATAATATTCCCCATTTAAGAGATAATGGTGAGTTTTTATCCACTAAGCTACAGGCGCTCATTATAAACTGTTTCATAACTTGTCACATCCTTGAAATGTACATAAGTTGTACATTGTCTGAAGGCTAGTTAAACAAACAAATGGGAAAGTCCAAGTTAACAAGGGGCAATAGATAATATACATTTATGTTTTCCATCAAATCAAGAGATTTTAAAACATGATGGTTCAGCCTAGATAGATAAATAGGGAGATTGTGGGAGCCTTGGAGCATTGTTGTGCAGGATCAAGCAGGTTTGAAGAAGGTCCACACTCTCACCTTCATTTAGATTCTTGTCCAACCTACTCATTGATCTGTATGTTGGGTGTAGAAACCCATCATAAGGCAACTTTGCTAAAAGATATACATAATTTATCCTACCATTTTTCTATCTACCAACTGCTACTTCACTATGATATGATTGTTACTTCCAACACTCCCCTTTAGAGTGAAGTTCTTGTGAGTTGTTACTACATCTATTCCAATTTGTTAAATGCATCTCTCAAAAGCTAGAGTTACTAGTGCCTTTATGAAGACATTAACAACCATCTTTGTTGCTTTTAGATGCTCCAACTGAATAAGTTCTTGATTCACTTTTTCTTTAGTAAAGTGATATTGTACATTGATGTGCTTGCCTTTGCTAAAGCATATTGGGTTCTTGGCAAGTGATATGGCTACTTTATTATCATTGTAGAGAAGAGTTAGCTCATGTTGAGGAAATCCTGTAGAGGGAAGGAAAAGTTATAGCTATATCACACTGTAATGAGGAGAAAGTACCTAGCAGGAAGCTTGGAGTCGAAGATTGCACTTTGAGCAAGTGCAAAAGTTCATCTTTGCAATTAGTCTCCACAACCAAATGACTTCTTTTGTTGCAGAATGTTTAAACTCATAGGAAGATAAAGCAACAGTGACTTGTTTCTTGGAACATCATGATACTACTCTCCCTTGGATCCTGAAACAAAAGCTGGTGCATGATCTTTGAGTGTCAAGATCTCTAGCGTAATTTGCATCCATAAATCCTGTGAGAGATGGGCGAGTAGACATATTACCTTAAAAAATTAAGCTGTGATTTGGTGGCTTTAAGATAGCGTAGAATGTGTTTGACGGCAGTCCAATGTTCAGGTCCTAGATCATGCATATATTGACTCACACTGATGATAGCGTGAGAAATATCAAGTGATCATAAGATGCATAAGAGAGACAACAACACTATAGAAAAGAATTTTAACCATCTAAGCCCATTGAGCTTTTGTTTAGGGGCACATTTTTTTTGTGAGAGATCTAGAACTTGTTGGAGTGTGTGCTAGCTTGTAGTTAAGCATGTCATATCATCATAAAATGTTCTCAATGCTGCACTGTTGAGAGACTTAATCAAGTGTTCCAAATTTGCAATCACGTTCAATCTGCATGCCAAAAAATGTATTAAGTCTCCTAGGTCAATCATGAAAATGACAAGATAGAGCCTCCTTGTTTTAAATATCTTTGAAGTGCTTGGAGGCAATGATAAGGTTGTCTATATATAAAACTAAAATCACACGAGTATGATTAGTTTTTTTACCTAGACATTTTAGTCATAATGGCTAACATCATAGACTGCTCAATGTAAACAACAAGTTTGCCCATCTAAAAGGCACATATATAGTTCTTCAGTTAGTTTGCCTTGGAGAAAAGTAATTTTGACATCCATTTGAGCGAGTTCCCAGTCATGAGCTGTTGCAAATGCCCAAACTGCCCATGTAGAGGTCAACATGGCCACAAGGAAAATGTTTTATCAAAACTCAATTCCTAGGAGTGCCGCCATTCTGAAGGCTGGCATGGGCTCGAATATTCTAGAATATTCTTTCAAGTCGGCAGTATTGGCCTCAGTTGGCAAAATTTTTTTTCAAGTAAAACAGTTGTATTTCTACCTTATTCTTTTTTATATTAGTTTAACTTATTACTCAATACACACTAGCTAAAGTTTCTTCTTCATCTTAAGCAAAGCTGCAATTCTCGAACCACCAGCTAGGCTTGGACGTGGAGGTGTCTGAGTTGGTATTTCCTCAAGTTGAATGTTCTCTGTGAGCTTGTTTGTTGCCAACCTAGAGAGTTTGAAACTCTTCTCGGTTCCTACAATATTCCTTTCGAGCTCGACGGCAGCTAACAACGATGATTCGGTTCCGAAACCAATATCCCAAACAAGGTCGCCAGGTCTACTAAGACACTCAATCAAAAGCTACATGAGTTGAACACTCTTCGGTTGAATCATCATCCTGTACAAATTTTCATTAGGATAGACAAAGCAAAGTACTTCCTTACCAAGCTTCTTGAAAATGGTCGGCAGTATCGATAAGGATCGTGTTCGTCAACACTAGAGGGTTTGGCTTCTTCGACTTCTTCTCAGTGCTTTGCAGCACCAAGAGAACCAACAAGTTATCCTTCCACATAGACCAAGTTAAACTTGAAAATGAAAAGCTAACGTACCTTAATTTTGTCACGGTATCCCTAGCCTCGTGCACGGTAGACGCTGTAAGTCCCTGCAACCTCCAGGTTGATTATTGCAACCGCATGAATTACCGCCAAAACCGAAGGAGAAGTCGCAAAGACAACCATGAAACCACTTGTTGCTAAGTGCATTCCACTGAACTGCAAGGCCTCCTCAAACTTTACTGGATCTAGTTGCACAATGTCCTTGTTGATGCTAGCACCTCCATATACAAGCTCATTTGGCAAGTCGAGGATGACGAGGTTGAAGCCGTATTCACCTGCCACTTCCTAGAATAGCGTTTGTGACTCAGTCGTGTGTAGTTTGTCAACATGTTGTCGAAGCTTGGTGTACACCTCTCTCTAGAAAGCACCTGACTCAAAGAAAGACCTGCTCATCTCCTCCATATCGCACACAGCCATGTCATAGGATCCATGGGATGCAGCTAGTGTTGGGATGAAGGTCATCAGGTCGTCCTTGATGTCCAAACCAGCTACAAGTGGCTGCACCTCATTGAGTGTAAAGTCGATTGCCGGCGGAGGTGCTGTAGAAGAGCTTGGTTCCACTCCTAATGCCTTTGCAGGTGTAGATGTCTTCCGCACCGTCTTCTTCATCTTGCTCTTCTTGATAGCCTCTACTTCATCTGGCTTCCAAACAATCGCTGGAAGATCATTGGCATGCACATCGAACAATGAGCTCTCCCAAGCCAGTGGCTGCTACGAAGGACAGTCGAGCCAAAATGGAACATTCTCGCATTCGAATGGTGTTAGAGCTCCTCTGCTCTTTGACCACATGTAAGGCTCGCTTGTATGATCTGTCCACAGCTTCATCGTTTGAGACTCAGCTGAATTTATTGGCTATCTAAGTCTTAAATGAAGGAAGCCTTGGATGAGTACAATAAATGTGTCAGTTAAGACACGTACTATCTTAGAGATGGGTTGAATTGCTTAGTTTCCACATTGGTTTGTACGAAAAGTATATTAGCTTATTTATTCCCTGAATTGGTTGGTGTTATTAAAGAGTACAAGTTGGTTGTGAAAGACAAATTGCAGATTTGATTGAATTTGATTCCTATTGAAAAAAATTTATTAATAATACACCAAGTGGATGGCAGTTGGTAGGTTGGCATGACCTTGTTGTATACATGTGTACAGCCATGCGCCTCTATAATCGCCTCTAGCCAAATTGACATGTTTATAAAGAACAAGGTTTTAATAGTACTCTTGTATCGGAAAAGAGCTTGATTCTGATAAAACTCTCATACTTAGTCTGGCATAGCTATATACTAACGAGGGATAGGTATAGTAGCAAATTATAAAGGGGTAATGAGAAACACCGAGGGATACAGAAATGTGAGGCTATAATACCATAACATGTGAAGCATTGAAAAATCAAAGAAATGCGAAGGCGTTTAGTCAAGCATTTGAGATTAACTCAAAATGCTTGTTACTAAGATGATAGGGTCGTCAACAACATTTATTATTCAGAAATAAAGCTCGCTTTATTTCTTGTTAACCAAGGGGCCGGCAACAACATTAACTAGAGGCCTCCAATATAAATTCTAGTTAAGTAAAAAAATTAACCATTGTGTTGTGTGCGTCGGGTGACAGACTTTGCAGACGTGCAAAAGGTCTCCAAGTGACTTCATGTCACAGGTGGTGCCTTCGGTGGCTAGGTTTATGACTCAGTGAATGACGGTTCTGAAGTACTTGGCTTTACATAATGCAAAGGGGGCAATAAAATTTATGTGAATTTTTGACTGACTCCGCATAGAGTGATATGCTAGTTTTGGTTAATTTTCTCTAACATTATCTAGTCTTGGAGTTGGACGTCAATGAGGACGTTGACATTTTCAAAGGCGGGGAGTGTGTCATAGTTTTTACTATGACTCCTCTTTACTTTGGATGTTGACTGTTGTTACCTATTATACGTTGACAAGCCCTAGATGTAGTGAGAAATAGCCCGCTTAGTGCACTTAGGTGTTTAGGGGTAGTCCGGCCGGCTGTCCTTAAATATCGCAAAAAACTCTAAGCGAAGGTAGTACTTACCTTCTAAAAAATTCTTACTCTCGTTTTTCGTGTCCCAGTTGGGTTAATGGTTAGTTCCGGTGAGTTCGGCATGATTCCTTTTGGGAATGAGATTCTATGCCAACCCACTTATGTAAACAGGAAAACCAGGGGGGAGGTGGGGGGCTCTGTCACATAAATAAGGTAAAGTATGTAGGAGTGAGGGTTCTTGGGTTCACGACTGAGCTCATTACTCTTCTCCCGGTGCAAGCTCTAGCTCTCTGTTGTGCCGCCCTAACTTCCAGATGATAGGGGTACGTCACACCTTCAGGGTAGCTTACCCTTAACGTTGGTGAATACATGCCTGGGAGGTCTTGTCGAAATGCACGTTTCAAGAGGCAAAGGTTGAGGCTTGTCTCCAGCCTCCTTCTCCACGTCAAGCTAGGTGTAGCACTCATGACCAAGAAAGGCACATTCATGTCCTTGTTGAACTGTGGGTGTGGGATCTTGTTTGACAGGTTCACATTACCCAGTTCCTGAGGGTTCACTAAGGGGTTCTAGAGTTGGCATTTAGGAGCCACGTTTGTGGCACTTGGTGCAACTCTTCAATCTAAGGGCTATGGCATGATAGCCCACATCGTGGAAGGCAGTGTCACATGGAGATGAGACACTGGGCTAGATGTCACACGATACAACGCCCAAGGCATGCCCTTTGGGGTTGTGTCATGGGTTTGTCGCCAAGGGTTGGATACTCTAGCAAACATGCATGTTTGTGCTTGCACTAGGGTGTTAAGCCTTGGGCATTTGCTCAAGGGAGGTTAAGTCTCGTAACTAGGTGTGCTTAGGCACACTTGGCTAGGGGAGTGTTCTCCTTAGAATCCAGGGGTTGAACAACCTAAGCTTGTTAGCAGGAGCTTTTTCGTAAAGCACTCGCAAGGTCATGTACTTAGGGTTATTTAAACTTAGCCTTAGGGAGTTTGCTTAATAGAAACACTCATGTTCACCTACAGCGCACACTCGTGTCCTCACTAAGTACTAGCCCTAGGTCTAGGGTATGACTTGGCCATCCAAACTCTTAAGGGTTAGTCGTGGTTCAGGATACCCCTTCTCACTCTAAAGGGGTTGTACTCTCGGATGAGGGTGATTCCTCAAGGGGTAAGTGACGATGCCTTAACTCTGTCATGGGGGTATGTGTGAGACACATCTCAAGTTAAGGCATGAGCCTGTCTAGGTCTATTGGAATAGGATCCTAAAGTTTACTCGGGATATCCTCTAGGGTTCGGGGGATGGTCATTCTAAGAGACTTAGGGTAGGACTTTAAGTCTTTTGTTTAACTAGGCATCGAGTTAGACTCTTGGGGTCATCTTGGAAGACTTAATGTTGCTCACATAGGAAATTGACGCCGGGAGGCCACTTGGCAGCCACATGTTGCCACGTGTTAGCCCTCCAAGTTAAAACTCTGACACATGAACTTACAAGCATACAAAGGAATGGTGGGCGTCTACTGCACCTATATATGTGGAAAGGGCATTCACACGTACAATGTGGAGGTAGAACGTGCAAAAGAGGTTTGTTGTAAAGAACATGTTCATCAACAAGGTCTACATGAAGATACTCTCAAAGGTTATGTCTTATGGGAAACAACTTTAGAAATGTGTGCTCAAGTGCATCTAGTTTGGAGGCAAAGCAGAGCCTCCATCTAGGTTGGATATATTGCTTGCCATCAATGATGGGGTCTTGAAGGTCTTTGGAGGCTACTTCGCCTTTGTCACTCTCCGCTGTGTTGAAGGTTGCTATATGGCACCCCGGGAAGCACTGCCTCCAATATATTAACCCCGATCATCTATTGCTGGAAGAGGTCCTAAACACAATGGTCAGTAGTTTAAGTACATATGTCAATCCAAGTTCTCGTTGGGTCTCTGGACGATGGTTACACAACGTAAAGCCTTGTTGAAGCCAAAAGGAAGGACAAGAGAACCATGGGTCTTGATTTTCTTACGAGGAACAGGGGGTCACTGAAGAAGAAGGGGGTACAAGTGCAAGGTGTCGAGGACAACATCTAAAGGCACATCAAAAAGTGCAGGAAGTACAAAGATTTCCATGGCTGCGAGATGCATTAGTTTTACTCCCTGGCCAGAGAAGAAAAACTTGGTGCAATGGAGGGAAAGCAATCAGGTCCAAGGCTTGCAATGCTGGTATATGCAGTACCTTCCACAAAGTAGCAAGTGAACTATTAGAAAGTCTCACTAAAGGTAAGCTACTTTTGAAATAGAAACTCAGGATGTTATTGGGCACATCAACCATGCAATTGCATCCACCCTACCACAGTTGCATGTGGATGCGTCCGCACGCGTCTACCCTAGATAGGTTTAGATTAAAAATAAAATAAATAAAAAAATTAATTTTGACCTAATTTTTTGCATCTTGGACTATCCAAGATGCCACTAAAATTGGGAACATGATATTCTCTTTACCAATGTTTGCTGCTCCTTGTAGCACTGCAGAGAAAAGGCTGCCTGCAATATCTGATCAGGAATTACGCTCTTTCCTTGATAGACTCCTTCCACATGGCAAGAGTTTATTCAGTTGTATAAACCTGATCAAACGAAGTCTAAGCAACCTGCCTCTCCAGCAGAGAAGGAACAGGATGAGCGTCCTGAGCGGCTTGAAAAAGGAGAAAAGTCCGAAACAGGAGAAAAGCCAGTGCAATGTGGCTTTATGTACATCCTAAAGCATCTTCACGAGTCTAAGAACATGGAAGTGCATGACACTTCTGCTAGTGGGCTTAAAGGCCTAACGATGAAAATTGACATCTCCATGCTTGCAGTGACCTCCTTAGCTGATCGTATCACTAGGGAATCCAAACGAGCTCCAGCATGTGGACAAGTTGTCAGTAGGAGTGTTGTAGTGTTTATGGAGCAGCATAAGCGGGATTGGATGGTTAGCTTGATTGGCGGTGAAGATGCGGTGCAACTGATTACTGTGCATCGAAATGGTAAAGTGTTTCGCAGCAAACTGTACGGCATTGGGCCATTGTCAAACAAGGAAAGATTGTCAGACTTTGAAGGCTTGCGTATTCTCTTGCGTGTAGCCAAGGCAAAGCCGAGCGTTTTTGGATATGTTGAGAATTAGGCTTCCTGTTATGTGTTTCTTTATTTCTTTTCCAACTAAGAAGGAAATTTAGAACTCTATATAGTACCTGGAAGAAGCCCACTTCAGCCACTGCCTTGACAACTTCCTCGTGCTTCCCTTCAAAATCTATCACTGGGATTCCAAAGCCTTTATCTTCATGGATGCTTTCAAATCTGTCCTCCACTTTCTGAAGGCATTCTGCTCTCGCCGTGCTTGCCCCGGACAACCTGTTTGCTTCAAAATTTACAACAAAAACTTAGAGCTACAAGGCTGCTGCATAGAGACACGTCTGCTGAAAAAATAGATTAATTTATTAGCAAGTCCTATGGAGCTTATATGCAAATAATGTTGCTGGAATTGATCAGGATGCTGCTTTCGGCTCCTCAGACCAGGTGAATATAATATGTATGCCAAGTTCCTAAAAACCTATCGTTTTCAATGAAAACATGTGGCCGGAGTTTAAGGAAACGAAAGAGCTCGTAACGAGCCGAGATGGTGCATCTTGGTGGTTTTGTGCTGCTGTCTGCTCTTCTCGACAGTTTCTAAGTCTCCTTTGCTTGTATCTTCAAGTAGTCCAGGCTCGATTTGCCATCGATTGTGCGTAAATAATGACTCGCTATGTAGTCATTCGTCACGCATTCCCTGTATAATGGAGGCTTTGCTTCGCTCACCAGCTCAGATAGTGGACCGACGATGGCATCCTCAGCGGGCCCATAAAACGATACGAGTCCTTTATGTGGGTTCACCTGTACTCGATGGTTTACGCTCTTGTACTCTCCATTGCTCAGTACCTGGTTTTAAAAAAACATCATCAATTCGAGATTCAAAGCAAATCAACTTTCTGGTTGTTTTTTTTTTTGTGGCGGTTTTCCTGTTTCTCTAGAAAGAAGAGCAAAGCAGCTTACCTCCACCTGGTCACCCACGTTGACAACAAGAGCGTTTTCGATAGGTCTCACTGGAAGCCATTGTCCGTCTTTACTGATTTCCAGCCCACCGAAGTCTTGCAGCAAAACCGTGATCCCTCCAAAATCCGAATGTGCTGGTAAACCCGTGACAAGCTCCGGCTTATGAAACGCAGATAGTAGTGCAACGCAAGATAATGCCTTGGTTCATGATCACCAACCAAACTTCGTCTGCAGGCTGCAATACAAACACACAAACAGTTTGGTTGGTTTCTTTTTTTTTTCCTCCTGTTCCTTTTTCCAATAAGAAAAAAAAAACTTCCCATCTTTTTATTCCAGACTTATGGTTATCCGCGGCCGGAACCCTAAACCTAAAGGAGGGTGCAAAATGTGCGACGAGGTAAGCGTCTGGTGTGTCCTGCACGACGAATCGGACGCGCCATTGGATCCAGATCCCGCAGAGGTGGAGCGCGCGGCACAAAAGCGTGTGAAGGCGCCCATGCCGGCTTCGCGAGTTTAGGGACTGGTTGCGCAAGATGCACGGGTGCTCGGTGCCCATGGTCTTGTATCCATCCGCCAGGGCTTCTACTGCGACCGCCCAGAGGTTAGGACCTGGGACTGTGCGACACAGTGGACGCCGAGCACAGCTATCTCGCAGCTCAGATTTCTGGGGCGACGAGATGGATCCAGAGAAGCTTGAGGCGATCGAGAGCGAGCTTGAAGAGCGTGTAGAAAATGCGAGCTCTGTAATCAGGAGTTGCACGAACGGGCAGTGGCAAACAAAGCTCGCCTGAAGGTTGGAAAATCTTTTGTGAAGAACACTAATTAATGAGGTACAACTTCTCTTGTTAGGAGCTCTACAAGTTTGAGGTCGTGATTGGGATTAACATGCCGGCACACGACCTCTCAACCGGCGCTGGAAGCACTGAATAGATCAGAGTTTTGGCAATCTATTGATTTCGAGGAGGTGCCAAACGCAGAAGGGCTCAAGGCTGCGTTTCGTGAGAGGAGCGAGACAGCGCGCAAGTCGTGGCCTCTATTACTATAACCACAAGCACTGCAAATGGACGCCTCTAGCGCTGGACAACCTTCCCAAAGAGATGAGCTTGGTGAGCTCGAAGGCTGTGTCAACAAGAGGCTGGAGCTTCTTTTGTTGTTCCAGCCAAACTTGTTCACCGTGGCAGTGGATCCTGATCCATGGCAGCCTCCACGGCCAGAAGACCTCTTTAAGGCCTGAATCGTGATGTGCTTAAAGTTTTTACTCTTGTTTGTTGATTCTATCGGGTTTTTAGCATATTATGCTAGTTTATTCTTGAAAGTAACGGTTGAAATCTAATTTGATTAATTTCAGGTTTAGTAATCATTACAGTAGTTTAGGTTATAGTAGCACTTTAATCTAAATAAGTAAGTATATTTTTAAGTATATTTTAAATGAATAAGTATATTCATTTAGATAAGATTTAATATTAAGATAATTTTAACGGACATGTATTTAATCTTAAGTTAAGCAAACCTTTGATGTAATTCTTTTGTCCTATGTGACATCCATATATATTCTAGTATATGCTCTAGAATATACTTAAGGTATATTCCATAGAATCCTTATGTTACTCCCTCCTCTGAATTCAAACGCAATGATATGGAGACAATCATTGAACATGTATATTTTGGTCCACTTCATTCGCAAACTAGGTACATTTGATAATCCAATCTTCGTACAATAGGATATGGACCAAAGCCGCTTAAAAATTAATCTAGAGGACAACCTTTTGGAATGCATTTTTTTGATATAAGACCAATAATAACATATCAGGGATAAACGAATGCTGAGCATTATAGTGTTGTTGGTGTACCTCATGAACATGAAAAACTTTGTTATTGCCGCACTTTTACCACTCTCAATATCCCATGCATTTTGTAGCGTCACCCACGACACCGTGTCTGGCAGGTATGGCATGTTATTGATGAGCTCTTATGCAAGTTGTAACTAAAATGGGCATGGCTATAGTCCCATTTCTTAATAATTAGCAATTTTAGCTATTTAATTAGCATCTTCTAATATTAAAGGAATATTCTTTAGAATATATGTTTGAAAATAGAATATTCTTTAGAATATTCTATTTTGTATTCTACCCTTTAATAAATTATAGCATTCATTGAACAAAAATTAATAACATTTAAAAGTAAGAGGTATTAAATTATATAATATATTGCCTAATATAACAATTAAGGAAGAACATAAGAGGTACATTATATAAATATTGATGTTGTTATTAAAATATTAATATTTAAATATAACATTATTAATTAAAAATTTGAAGTAGTAATAATATATATAAAATCCTATAATAATAGTCAATCTTCCATATCATTTTTTAAATTTATATAGTTAAGTAAACAATTTAGTACTATTATTAAAGAGTTTATAATAATTATGAATATTAAATATATGATATTTATAATTTTGTAATTGCTTTAAGCTTCAGAAAACATACATTCCTTTGCAGTTTTGTTAATCGTGACTTTATCAATGCTTCTTGACATCCACCCATATCGAATGGATTTAACATTTATAAAACTTGCTGGGTCTTTTTGATTGGGAGACCATGTTTTCTCTAGGCATCCATTATATCTTTCGCTCTCCTTCTTGTGTCGCCTTTTTTGTGGTTTGAACCATGCAACCTTAACAATACTATTTTTTGTGATTACTTCAGGTGTGTCGATAATTTGACCCATCCAAATAGGCTGATTATATGACGCATCTGGAGTAATGAGAACCATCATTAGTTTTTGAAGATCCTGGCAGTAATCAAAGTATGCTTTAGGTTTTTGGTTCCTTTGTCCAACAAAGTGTGGGGTTTGCACTTCCACATCACTACTTGCAATTCTGTACTTGTGACAGTAGGCCCTTCCAACTCTCGAACAACAGTCTCCCAATAGTCAACCACATGCTTATATAATTCTGAGTAACCAGTTGCCTTATCAGAATTCTTTGGCATCGATTTTTGAACCCATGCCACATATTTTTTGATGCCATCAATAATAACCTCTTGTTCCTTGAGCTGGGCACTCAATGGAATAGGGTCTGGTTGTCCTTCTGGGAGAAGTGGCTTTCCATTCTCTCCACTTTTGAAGAGCATTAACCCCTCTTTCGGTAACCACTCTTGCTCTGATGGCCGTAACTTGTATTGCATAATAGGTATACCATCTCGTATGGAGAAAAAGAATTGTAGCGGCACAAGGTGACCAACTAAAGAATCACTCCCCTCTTTTATATACTCCTTGAGAAATTTTTTGAAGTCTGGCACCTCAGTCACAAGCAAAGCACAACTTTTTTTGGAGATGCAATTTTCAAAAAGATTCATCATATGCGGTAAGGTAAGTGCACTTGTCCTTTTTGTAGAGTTGGAGACCTTGCTGAAGAACGCATCAATATCTTCATGAGTGTGACCAACCATAAGAAAATGAGCGTGATTGTTTCAAACACACCTTTGGCAACAAGCATTGACAAGTATGCTAGCACATATCTAGAAAATAAAAGTAAGTATGAGCTTGAGAAACCCTTAAGTAAAATGATTTACCTATTTTTGTTCTCGCCTGCACAATTATCCATCTGTAAAAGCAAATGAAGAGGAAGCTTATTTGATGTTGAGGACACATGTACACTATTTGAGCTAGATCCCTCCACTGAACCAGAACTCTCAACAGGGCCATCTATTTTCTATGCAGGCTGTTGACAATGCCTCTCATATTCCCAAGTAGCCTCAAGTGCAGACGTGTTCATGAGAGCATTATGTAAAGGTTGAAGGTGTTGTTTCTTCACTTTGAGATCACTGATAGGACTTGTCTGTGAGTGGGCTTCAAGGTTTCTGAAACACATGGCTAATGACCCAATAGTGAAATTGGAGTCGCTAGACCAATGTGGAAGTGAAAAGTGTCCATATGACTCACAACCGTGTCCATGTGTTAGCACACCTGTCAATGAAATCGGAAGTTTCATGACATTTCCAAGGCACTTTGGTGTTGCAAAGAGCTTTGGAATGCTGGTCTTTGAATGATCCATCTTGTCATGGATCAAGCACAGGTACTCTGATGGGCGTGACACAGAAAGCATGTGGTGTGCATAGTACTGAGACCGGCAAGTTTGTTGTGCAATCATGTGGGCCTCCATCTTCTTTTGAATGGCAGTGATCTCCACCAAGGTTTTTGCACAAGCCTCTGCAGCATTCAATGATGTACAAGTGTCACACTTGGAAAAGCTAGAGTGTTTTGCAATCTCCACATCCTTAAAATGAGTATTCCATATGTTGTTGAAGGTACCAGTGCAGATTGCTTGGAGCCCCATCAAACTGAGGCACTTGTTCACATGTTCACACAGCTTCAATTGAGTGTAGATTGAAGGCAAAACCTTGAGATTTTCCCTGACCCCTGCATTTGTGGTTCGGCATTTGTGAGGCATCCTGTCTGCATTTGCTTCCACAAAAGCCTTGAGTATCTCTATGGCTGCCATGATGTGAGAGCGGGTTTTGACCAAGCGAGTGTTCCCATGTACTGAGGTTCGCGCTCCATCTAGCCACTCATCCCTCCGACGGTAGAACGTGGTCTTTGGGATCCCGTATATACTGTACCAAGCTTTGAAGCAGATGGCCACCTTATTAAATACCATGGATGTACTCTGATAACCTGTGTCCGAGGCCATTCCATCAATACACCCAATTAGTGCAGCATATACAAACTCATGCCTTTGCTTTTGGGTGAGCATACGAAAGACATGTCTACATTGGGTAATTTCATTCCGGTCTGCCATCTGACAACACTTCTTTTGCAACAGTCAATCGTGGAAATGCTCGTAACACTTTCGGAAGATGTAGGATCCATCTTTACCCTCTTGCTAAAACTTGCAGAGGAAGATCTACAACCCATGAATCGCCTTTTTCTTACAATAGGACCAATGCAAGGAACCTCTTCAAATATGAATTATTCTTCCGGGTTGTTATTATTGAAGTCCAACCCAGAATATGTTGAACCATCTTGCCGTCTTAATTCAGATGTTCGCCACCTCACGAGGGATCCAGGATACAATGTGCCATTAGGTGAAACCTCTGTCACAACTACACCCACGAAGTCGGACCCTAGTTTCTCTTCTGACACTGCTTCCATTGGATTTATAGCTGTGATGATGCCTCTTCCAACTTCAATCTCACGAAGAAAGAGAATCACCTCATCCATCATAGCAGGCAAGCCATCATCTAGTAAACTCGTGGTACTATTTGTTTGTGACTCTGCATATTCTGTGTCAGCCTTGACTTCATCCAATTCCACAATACAGGAGAACCCTCCTCAAATTCCATTCCCAGAACCTCAACATGCTTGTAAATGGTGTTCACCCATACGTACACACAAGATCCTTGGGCAATATTGTGACATGATGCATTATTATCTCGAACTTCCACAGTTCCAGTGCCAACTATCTCGTTGTTTCGAAGAAGACATACTTTATACATATTTCCTGCACATAAATAATTGTATTATTTATGATATCTGTTTAAATATTTCTAAGAAATCTGAATTACGGTTACTTAATAATATGCATATGCAATAATACATAATTATGTTTAGAGATAATATCTCATGTTTGATTAATACAACTGATGGGCGGGATTAATCCCGCCCACGAATCCCTTCGACGAGGAACGGTCGGCGGGATTAATCCCGCCGCCGACTCAACCCCTTCGGAGAGAGTCGGCAGGATTAATCCCGCCGACTCAACCCCTTCGGAGAGAGCGGCAGGATTAATCCCACCTTGGACTCCCTCCGACGAGGAAGGGAGTCCGGCGGGATTAATCCCGCCTTGGACTCCCTCCGACAAGGAAGAGCCGGCGGGATTAATCCCGCCGCCTCTTCCTCCTCGGGGGAGTCCGGCAGGATTAATCCGCCGACTCTCTCCGGCGAGGAGAGTTGGCGGGATTAATCCCGCCGACTCTCTCCGGCGAGGATGAGTCGGCGGGATTAATCCCGCCAGACTCCCTTCCTCGTCGGAGAGAGTCGGCGGGATTAATCTCGCCTTGGACTCCCCGAGGAGGAAGAGGCGGCGGGATTAATCCCGCCGGCTCTTCCTTGTCGGAGGGAGTCCAAGGCGGGATTAATCCCGCCCACAATTCTTACGATGGGGAATGGGTGGCGGATTAAACCCGCACATAACTCTCTCCAAAACTATGATTTCAAAGAGATCTCGGGATAAATCCTGTCCCCAAATCCTTAAAACATGGATGTGGTGGCGAGATTAATCCCGCCACCCCTTCCCTGCCTCCTAAAATGATTGGCGGGATTAATCCCGCCGACAACTCTTTCTAATAAATTCTGGTAACTTTTCATCAGTTGAGAAAGTTATCGGCGGGATTAATCCCGCCACTCTTTTTCAGTGGCGGAGAAGCATTGCCCGAGAGATGATGGCGGGATTAATCCCACCACCTCTTCGAAGAGGCGAAAAAAGAAATGGCCGGATTAATCCCGCCGCCCCGGTTAACCTAGAATATTAAGTTAAAAGGATATTTAAACGGGATAAATCCCTAACGGAATATATTATAATCCTAATGCATTCCTAAACCCCTAAATTGTAATTTTAAGAGAGAATGTAAGAGAGTGAATCTTTATAAGTATTTTAAATTTGTTTATAATACTTACTTGTAAACAGCACTGAAAGGCCCGTGCTTTCCTATAAAGAATAGCACCCAATTTAATCGCTCCTGAGATGAACTATGAAGAAAAAAGAAAGATCTAAAGAGTGAAAAATACAGAAATGAAGAAACCCTTGCCGGAGAAAGAACCAGATCTGAATTTGAGTGGGAAATTAAATGCATTTTCAAATTTACATGTCAGACCGACAATACATATGTCAGAAATTCAAATTTTTTAAAAAGAACAGAAAATAAAATTTAAGATGAGTTGACACAAATATCCGACACTCTGACATATATACTCTTCAGTTCCAATGAGTATTTTAAAATTGCATTTAATGTTATTCAAGTGATTCAAGCTGTTTAATATTACGAAATTTTAGACTATATTCTACATTCTTAGTATTCAAGTATATTTATATTATATATATATATATAATATATACTTATACAATAAATAAATTGATATATTATTATGTATCATTTAAAATATATTTAGTCTGTTTATTATTATTATTTCTTAATTACTCGAGTATTTAATTTTCATTTCCTAGTATCAATGGGATATTCTTTATTATAATATTTGAAGAATATTCTAATATTAAACCTGATTATCATAATTAAATTAGTCTTGTTCTTAATTATTGCAGTAATTATTCTACATTTGTATATATTAATGGGATTTTCTCAATTAATTTGTTATTATTTCAAGAATATTCCTGTGTTAAACCTTATTATCAATATTAAATTAATATATATTATTAAAACTATATATGACTATATATTAGATAAAATGATGTATTATTATGTATAATTTAAAATATGTTCATAGTGTGTATATTAATATCATTTCCTTAATTACTTGAGTAATTAATCTTCTTTATATTAATGGGATATTCTTTATTATTTTTATTATTCCAAGAATATTCCAATATTAAACATGATTATGATAATTAATTTAGTTAATTATTTGAGTACTTAATTTACATTTGTATATATTAATGGGATTTTCTCAATTAATTTCTTATTATTTCAAGAATATTTCAATGTTAAACCTTTTTAATATTAAATTAATATATATTATTAAAACTATATATGGCTATATATTAGATAAAATCATATATTATTATGTATAATTTAAAATATGTTCATAGTGTGTTTATTAATATTATTTTCTTAATTATTTGATGTTTGTTTTGCACACATATATAAACACAATTATAAATTTACACACGCATTACAAGAACTTACAAAAACACATATGCACACACATGCACAACCCTAAACCAAACTGAAGAAATATGTTGCTTCTTTATTGAAAACATCATGTTCAACGCATGTATGATATATGTACTCAATCTGTGTGTATGTAACACATTGAATTTACATGTGTAATATTTATATTAAGCTTGTTGGGAGCAAACCCTAACCCTAAACCCTAAACCCTGTGTATACATGTGTGTACAAAAATAATTTTTCAACACTCTCTCTTGACACCATGCATGATCCATCCTAAACCCTAAACCCTAAACCCTAATATGTAACACAATGAATTTACTCATGTAATATGTATGTATGTCTGTGTGTATACACGTGTGTATGTATATATGTGTACTCTGTATGTATATATGTGTACTTTCTGTCTTCTCTCATACATACACACCATGCATGATCCATGTTAATATGTATTGTGTCTCTTCTCTCAAACATACACACCATGCATGATCTATAATATGTACTCGGTCTCTCAAATATTATGTACTAATATGTATGTATGTCTGTCTGTATAATACACACCATGCATGATCCATAATATGTACTGTCTCTCTTCTCTCATATACTATGTATGTATATCTGTGTATAATATGTGTAAGTATATATGTGTACTAATATATGCAATGTGTACAAAAATAATTTTTCAACACTCTCTCTTCTCTCATACATACACACCATGCATGATCCATCCTAAATCCAAAACCCTAAACCCTAAACCCATGTAATGTATGTATGTCTGTGTGTATACACGTGTGTATGTATATATTATGTGTATTAATATATGCAATGTGTATGTATGTATTGATACACATGAAACTTTAACACTCTCATGGACACACACATGTTAAATCCCTGCATGATTTATATTTTTGGGGTGTATGTGATACACCCACGCACACGCACGCGTTAATAATATAATGGAAGAATATTCGTTTAGGGCGAGTCTATATTTTATTCTTTTTAGGGTTTAAGTATATTCTCAGAAGGAATATTCTATTAGGGTTAATATATATATTTAATTCCTTTAGGGTTTAGTATATTCTTAGGGTTTCAAGAGGCGGCGGCTGTGAAATCGGCGGCGGCGGCTGTGCACACAGGTGAGATCTGTGTGTGTGTGTGTATGTATGTATATATGTATAGGAGTGTGTGTATAATTTTATTTATTAGTTTTATCTCTCGCACACACACGCACACTCCTGTGTATGTATATGTGTGTGTGGGTGTGTGTTTGTTTATCTGTATGATTTTATTTGTTTCGCTCACACACGCATACACATGATATACATATACACATATATATATATACCTATATACATATATACATACATATATTATGTGTACCAGTATCTATAAATTTTTTTTTATTGATCTATCTCTCCCACACACACGCACACTGCTTTACACACACACACACACACACACACACACACACACACACACACACACACATATATATATATATATATATATATATATATAATCAATGCATATTAACAAATAGTATACAACACTAGTTTATATATATGCTTATATATTCATATGGGTTATATATATACACACATATATATGTGTGTGTGTTTATCTGTATAATTTTATTTATTTATTAGTTTTATCTCTCGCACACACACGCACACTCCTGTGTATATATATGTGTGTGTGTGTGTTTGTTTATCTGTATGATTTTATTTGTTTCGCTCACACACGCATACACACAATATACATATACATATATATATACCTATATACATATATACATACATATATTATGTGTACCAGTATCTATATAATTTTTTTATTGATCTATCTCTCCCACACACACGCACACTGCTTTACATATATATATATAATCAATGCATATTAACAAATAGTATATAACACTAGTTTATATATATGCTTATATATTCACAGACTCTCTATATCTATATACACACATATATATGTGTGTGTTTATCTGTATAATTTTATTTATTTATTAGTTTTATCTTTCGCACACACACGCACACTCCTGTGTATATATATGTGTGTGTGTGTTTGTTTATCTGTATGATTTTATTTGTTTCGCTCACACGCATACACACGATATACATATACACACATATATATACCTATGTACACACATATATTATGTGTACCAGTACTGTATAATTTTATTTATTTATCTATCTCTTGCACACACACGTACACTCCTATACATACATACATACATATACATATATATATATATATATATATATATATATATATATATATATATATATATATACACACACACACACATATATATGTGTGTGTTTTTATCTGTATAATTTTTTTATTTATTAATTTTATCTCTCGCACACACGCTAAGCCCCTCGAGCGGCGGGATTAATCCCGCCGCTATAGGTTTATGGCCTCGGCGCGGGATTAATCCCGCCGCGAGGCCTGCAGGCTATGGCGGCGGGATTAATCCCGCCGCTCACCCATGCCCTGCGCGGAATGCGGCGGGATTTATCTCGCCGGCAATGGCCTGTGTGAAGGCCCTAATGGGCGGGATTAATCCCGCGGATTCCGCGCAGGGCATTTACAGGGGATGGGCGGCGGGATTAATCCCGCCGCTCATGAGGCTAACCGAAGAGCCTGCATGAAAGATCCTGCACGGAAGGCTAACCGAAGAGCCTGCATGACATGTCCTGCGCGTAAGGCGGCGGGATTAATCCCGCCGCCCAGGGAATTCACGCAGGACATGAACGGCGGGATTAATCCGCCCCACGCTCATGCCCTTCGCGGAGGGCGGCGGGATTAATCCCGCCGCTCAGGCACTTCCGCAGGATATAAGCGGCGGGATTAATCCCGCCCCCACCCATCCCTGTTCAAAATGCCGCAGCCAATATATATGTGAGCGCATGATTTACGAGAGGGCGGCGGGATTAGTCTCTCCGAACCTTCATTACCCGGTGGCGGGATTAATCCCGCCACCTTCTTTTTTTCCTCCATTGGTATGTTGAATCAATCCCGACTAACTCTGTCTGAGACGGAGAAGGTTTACAAAATACCAATGGAGGGAACTGAGAAGGGTGGTGGGATTAATTTCACCATCCCTTACATGGTGGGCGGGATTAATCCCGCCGCGTACGCATGCCCTGCGCGGAATCGGGCGGGATTTATCCCGCCGCCATTGGCCTGCCTGAAGGGCCTAGGCGGCGGGATTAATCCCGCAAGATTTCGCACAGGGCATTGGCGTTCGGCGGGATTAATCCCGCCGACTAAGGCCCGAGTGAAGGGCCTGGGAGGCGGGATTAATCCCGCCGGACGCCAATTCCCTGCGCGGAATCGGGCGGGATTTATCCCGCCGCCATTGGCCTGCTGAAGTGCCTAGGCGGCGGGATTAATCCCGCCCGATTCCGCGCAGGGAATTGGCGTCCGGCGGGATTAATCCCGCCGCATAGGGACCGAGTGAAGGCCCTGGGCGGCGGGATTAATCCCGCCGAGTCTTCAATGCCTGTTGGAGGAATGAATCCCGCCACCCTTCCTTTTTTCTCCATTGGTGAGTCGGACCAATCCTAAACGTTTCTGTCTGAGACGTAGAAGGTTTTCAACATACCAATGGAGAGAATTGGGAAGGGTGGGGAAATTCATTTAACCATCCTTACATGGTGGGCGAGATTAATCCCGCCCCTTTCTGGAGTCACTGAAGGGGTGTGAGAAATAAATCCTGCCCAGTTCTCTCTGAGACCGAGAAGGGTGGCAAGATTAATTCCGCACTCCCGTTCAAGGCCTCCAGAAAGGTGGCGAGATTAATCCCGCCCACTCTTTCAGGAGGCATTGAAGGGGTGGCGAGATTAATCCCGCCGCACCTTCCATGTGAATATATATGTGTATTAGTATATATAAGTTGCATATCTCATTTTATTTACTTTTATCATCTTATCATAATATTTCGAGTAAAAGCTAGGAATCTATGTAAAACTGTCCAGAGCTCACATTTGTGGTGGTTCTAAAACGAAATGTTATCTTTCTTTTGCACTAACACAAATGTTTTTTTTTTTTTTTAATTACGTTACTTTCTCTCTGTTTTTATTTATTTTTGTATATTCGGGTTTATACAAGTGTGTGTGCGTTTTTATATGATTTGTATTCATAGTGTATTATTTTGCAGAAGGACGATTTGATCAAACAAGGAGATCGAGTCATTAGTATGGAGTCGTCGTCAAATTCTGGGTAAGAATTAAAATAAAATCTGTTATACTCGGATACTTGAACTAATCATTTTTGTATTCAGATGTGGAATTGAGGTGACATTAAAGACAAGAGCAGGAGAAGAGATGGGCAGGGGGATTCTGGAATCAACTTGGCCATATTTTAAGATAAATGGGAAGCGCATTGGAGCAACCATGGTTGCTGTCAAATTAACCTCTGTCACATCTCATGGACAAGCAAAACAATGGAAAGTAGATTCGCTAGTCAAGCACCCGAAAGCAGGCTGCGAACCCAGATTGGACGATGCTCGACACATATGCCTTGTTCCATCCAATGTCACGTTCTCGGATCCAGAGGTCGTCAGTTACAACATTAATTCGGGTGGTTTTGTCGACTTGTGGATAATGACGTTCACGTGTTCACTAATGATGTTGACCTTGGAGTTCTTCTTCAACTCAACGAAAGCCCATCTATGGAGGGGATCCATCTGGATGTCTACTTCGAAATCTTCAGACTCATCGAGTAGGTGTATTGTCAGGAGATATTGCTTCACAATACAGAAAATCAGCAAGTGGAGCAATCTTCCCTCTTCACATTGAAGAAGAACACAGCGACATCATAATGGAGATTGAGAGGTGGCTCGGTCTCAGGTTCTCTACAGATCACGTTCAATTTGCTTAGGGCTTTGGGAGCTGGAAGAGTGTGCCGAGAACACTAGAACAGCTGCAGTCGGGGATCACACATGTTGATTCGGATCGCAAAAGAAAATCATCAATCGTTTTGTCAGCTGCACCTGTGGCATCTCATGCTGCAATAAGTCACAAGGAAATGATGTTGGATGATAAGATTTATCCTTGTAGGGTTAAATATTGCAGCGTCAACCCAAACTTCAATTACAGGCCACTCAACCAGGAACGTGTAGCTGAGCTCATGGAGAAGATGAAGGACGACAATTCTTATACCGTTCCACATAATGCTGTTTTGTGTCCATACTATGAAAGAAGGAAGGGCGCTGACAAAGTCTGGATCACAACACCAGAACAACTCATGAAGATTCAGACGGAGAATAAAAATCTATCAAGTACTACATCATTAGTGGCCAGCACACAATAACGGCAGCCCAACGACTTCTCGATGAACACAACAAAGGAACGATGGCAACAAAACTTTCCGAGCATACCCGTGAGAAGCTGACAAAAAGATCGGCGTTTTTAGCTAAGCCGAATCTCACAATCGAGCAGTACCATAAGTTATCGGCGGAATGGGACGCTGCCGACACCAACCACTACAACAGCAAAATATGGGAGAAGTTTAAACACACGCGAGCCGTGTGGGAATCTCTTCAGCGACCACAAAGAGCTACCGCAGGGAATACACAATCTGCGGAATACCGGGTAAGCAAATTGTTTGGGCGGGATTTATCTCGCCGGTATATTAATCTGTCTTTTTCCTCAGAGAGTTGAAGAAATTGCAGCAGTTGATTTTGCCCAGGTGGGCGGGAAGGAAACATCCTTTCTGATGATGTTGATTTCTTGCCCCGAAGATAGGATCTTTGCCAAATGGTTGGGGATTATGGAATCCTTTTCAAAAGGAACACTGAAGAAGAAGCAGACAAGTGAAGGGGAGCCCTCAGAAAAGTCTGCAAAGAAACCCAGTAAGACGCCGAAGGCTAAGTCTGTTCAATCTACAAAGGATGTAGACAACGATTTCAAGCTCACATGGTTGAAGCCTTTAAATGGAACAACGATGGAGGAGATGGAAGTCTTGGCTGATTTGGTGATCGATGGCAAACTACAAATTAATAACAGCAGCCCAACCTCTCCTTTTCATCTCAAGGCAATGGAGTTGAAGACGGTCAGGCATTTCAAGGAGTGGTTGGGAATACACTGCCACAAACTGGGTTGGACCTCGACTTCAACATATGAAGAGGTCAGCAAATATTTGCATGTGACGAACGATGATATGCTTGTCGAATGGGTGAACCAATCGGAAGATCTAGGCAAGAATCTATTGCACGCCAACGCCAAAAAGGAGAACATTGGGATGACGCCTTCTCTTATGGCAGTCCTTCAGCAGCGGAGAACCGAATTGAACCTTATAAAGGAGGATGCTACGAATCACGACAAGCCCTACAGATGTTTGTTGTTAGATTCGGAGACTTTATGGGGTAACATCACTGCTTGTAGGAAACCGTTTCAATTGTTCGTGATGGATCGGCGGGTGTCAAAAAATCTTTCGACAGATAGGGCACTAGAGGATCTGGTGGAGAAACTTAGCCGTGCAAGCATATACATAGAAGGTATTTATTATTGAATTCATGCTTGCGCTCTTCACTGATACCTACTTTTTCAGGTATTTATTTCTTGATTCTTGCTCATGTCACCGATACTTTTGCCTTCGCCTTCGCCAAGAAGAATAGACATCGTTGGACAGGATTTTATATGAACGATGCTAATCCCAAGTGCATTGATACCGTTGTTCACTTGGTTGTTAGGAATGCGCCAAACAATTTCAAGCTTCCAAATGACTGGCCAGGCATCTGTTTGCACTCCAACGGCCCTGAACCTCCATCCGATACACCGATAGGTATGAGTGACGTATTCGGCAATGTACGTTATCCAAACATTACAAGTCAAGCGGCACGGAGCATCGTCAACTTGATCAGGGGTCCTCACAGTGATGCGTGGGTTTTTGACTACTGCACTAGGGGGTCCGTCTTGAAGGAGTGTTACCTTCGGCATACATGTGTGTTTGCCGTTGAAAAGGATAAGACCATGGTTGAGGACCTGAACAAGTGGATAGATTGGGTCTCAACTGAGTACCCCAACGAATCCATAAAGGCGTATTTGAGAAAGTTCCCTCCAGATAAGTGCGATAGCTCTGAAGGTGAATCTGGTTCAATCTCGGAGTCTGAGAACGAACTTCAATCAGATATTAGACCGGAAGTTATCTCGAGGAGTACAGAACATTCGCACACTCCAGGACCCATGGAAACATCAATAGAAGATGCAGAAGATCTTGAACCATCTCACAAGCGGCTTAGACCTTCTTCGCCTCACTCAGAAGGTAATAGCGAAGAAGAATTGATAATGAATTGATAGAGTGATGAATAGTTGTAAATGAGTGTAACATAAGGCATTTTTGTATATTTCTTTTATATTTGTACAGAAAATAAATTCTCAAGGATTAATGAAGCTTTTAGTTCAAACATGGGTCACACATTAACAAGGTAAATAATATACCTTGATAATTTTAAGGTCAGCTAATTATCATTTTGCAGATGTAATGAAATAATTGAGAACATGGATTTTCAGCATTGCATGAGGTAAGAGAGGGGTTTGGCGACAATTTCTTGTGCCACATGTCAGAATGACAGAGTTCATGCAGGAAATGGATAATAATGCAGCTCAAAACATCGTTACCATGGGGGCCACTTCATCATCATTTTTATTGGCTTCAGTTCCGAAATCAATTTCTTCAGCGCATGCAATATCTGAATCTTGTAAGGATGATGTACAATTAAATGATGAAGGGATAGGCAACGAGATAGTGGCAACGGATAAATGTGAAAGGGAGCAAACAAGTGATTTGCAAAGTATTCAAGAGGCAACGCTATCTCATGTTACTCATGGCCATATTGTGTTGTTGGATGTCAATGGTGTTCTGCTTCATCGACAAAGGCCCCAGGATAGAAAAAAGAAATCAAACAAGGAGATTTCATTCCTTGTCATGGTAAATTTCGATATGATATTATTTTTCGTCCAGGGTTGGATCGTCTCTTTCAAAAGCTTAAGGAGATGGGTGCGCTTGTGGGGATTTGGTCATGCATGCAGATTCATAACTTAACACCGCTGTTGAATTTACTTAAGAAACATTGTAGTGTTGCAGAAGAGGTGATTCGTAAAGATTGGATTTTTGACCAGCGAATATGTTATAAACCTCTCGAATTTCACAATATAAGAAAGGAAAGCAAGCCATACTTCTTCAAGAATGAAAGAATAATTGGGACTCATGGGGAGATCAGTCGCTTAAGGATAATGAAGAACGCACAGATGTTAGTAGTAGACGACTCTCCTCAGAAGGCTATGCTCAACCAAAACATTGCTTGTATTCATCCAATCACTTTCGATCCATATTCTGATACCGATATCATGGATGAGCTAGTGAACTACTTGGATACGTGCCTCAGAAAGAAGAATCTCGAAAATTTTTGTGAGCAGTATCCACCGTATCATACATTTCCTGAAGCTTTTCTTTCTCGTGATATTGAATTTTATAAAATGAAGGATAGCAACCGGGCGCTTTATAATATTATTCTTAAGGAACGTCAGTTTTTAGATGAGCCTTTATGCAGACCTTCTCTTATCACATCTTATGTATTAACAAGGATGGCAACTCCCAATTGCATTCGTGAGAGTGTTAAGTGGTGGCAACAACATCAAGATATTGACCAAAATGATTTGATTAATCCGGAGAGTGATGATTTAGACAAAATGAAAAGATTTCTTTGTATGATAGAAAGAAAGTATTTATAAAAAATTAACATGTTGATAAGAAAATGATTTCATTTGTAATTATGTTTGATAGTATTTCTTCATTATTGTAAACTATTTTTAGAATAATATGAATATTCTAAGATATTTTAGGAATATTCCTTACTAAGTAAGGTTATTGAAGGATTAATTAATTAATTAATTAATATTTAAGGCTTAATTACATATTAATTAAATGATTAATTAATAATTAAAACTTAAGTATTAATTAGTAATTTATTTTATATTCCCATTTTCACGTATCATGCCCACTTTAGTTACAACGTGCATTCTTTGGCCTCCTCAAGTTTCTTGATGCAGCTCAAAGTATTGACCATATTGTGAAAATGGAGCAGACTAGGTGAAATCCCTAGCTCCTCCATGTTGATGAACTTGGGTTCTAGCTTTGCTCAACGGGCCCGCGTAGCAGTAACCATTGAGGATATTGGTTAGCGTCACCTAAGTCACACTCATTTTGCACATATATATCTTTTTGAATAGCTTGAACGCTTCTTTCAATTGGCAGTTTCAAACGATAATCGTATTAAAGCACAAGAAAACAAATATACAAGAATATTCTGTATGCTAAACTATTTACTGTCTCCAAGATACCCAAGAATATTCAAAGAATATCCATATACCTTGGAGTCTTGGACTTGAAAGCTCGAGCTTGCAGATACCCGGTTTTGTCATGCTTCAGACCTTTACTGATCTCTATCAGGATACTGTTGCATGCCAGTCCACGAACCAGTTCATATACAGAAACAACCCAAAGAACCTGCCCCTTGTATATACCTTTTGGAGACCTGTATATACTGCAAAAACATATTGCATAAAGCAGCATATTCCCAATAGCATATCCCAAGAATATCCCTTAAGAATATTCATCCAACTCCAAAGAATCTTCAAGATGGTGTAACCAAGTAAAAGATATCACCAAGGAGGATGAGACCAATTCACACCATCACACCAAGAAGTACCGGCAAATGCCTAACCCACACCCACTAGCACTATACACAACCTCAAGAAGCCCACAAGTCCTTCCTCCACAGAGCATTGAGAGGTGCCTAACCCACATCAACCAACACCCCTTCAAAACCTGCCACCACTTGTGCTACCTTGAAAACGACCCACATGAGCCAAGCCAATGGATGAATCATCTGCCACACCACACCACACCCAAACGTGCCACAGTAGCACCAACAAGTGCCTAACCCACACGAACTAGCACCACAACAGCAAAAAAAACAAAAGCAAAAAAACAAACTGCCACGCAACCTCAATCATCCTGTGTAAACCAGCAAACTGGCAAACACAGCCGCTTATCCCAACCTATGGAACCACCTTATCATTCACTAAGTTCGTCCACCCATGTTGAATGATACACTCAATCAAAACCCACAGTTGGTAATTGCTCATTTGATAAGCCAGTTAGAATGAGTCAACACCGGGTTTTAGCGGCTCCTTCACCGAGAAACTCACTGTTGAGTGCATCCCCCCATTAAAAGGACCTATCCACAGTGCACAACTAGTAGAGGATTAAGACAACGGGAGGAGGAAGATCCAGCAGATGAGAAAGCAGAACAGAAAGAGCCCACGCAGCAAAAAAATCAAAAAAGACAGGCCTTAACCACCGAAAAGACCTGTCAAAATGTTGTTTCAGAACGAAAACATATCCAAAGTCACCATACGTCCAGCCCAGGCAACGACCATGCATCCTTATACCCTCAATCCCAAACCAAACTTCTGAAACAGTAGCATTCGCGAGAAGCCAAACTCTCCCCGCAAATGCCAAAAGGGAAAAATGTAGTTGTCCATCAAACTGAGTGGACTTCACTGTTCCCAAAGAAAAATAAACATAAACCGGCCCATGTCTAGCACCTACTAAGTCTATAGAACAACCTTAAAGCATCACAAGTACCACCAGACCACTGAAACAACCGCTATACATCAAGCAACATGCCTCCCTGCACATGCCCGAAGGAGGGAAATGCTGTAAAATGAAAACCTGGGACCAAATCCAGCATATACCACAAGCACCACGCCCAGACCAGCATACCAAGCCTCATTAACAGCGTACACACTTCAGGCAAATGCCCCCACAAATGCCCAAAGGGGGAAACACAAATACCTCACAAACCGAAGGTATTTGCTGCTTCTGGGGAAAGAGAAAACAAATCCAGGCCCATGTCCAACACATACAGTCTCTATTCATCACCTTGAAAGCATCAAACATATTGCCAGACCTCAAAAACAGCCTTAACGCCTCGGACAAATGTTCCTCGACAAATGCCCGAAGAGGGAAATGCTGTGACAACAACAAATGCACAACTAGCATAGAGGTAACCAAGCACCCATTTGGCACACCTCACTAGACCTCAACCATAGCAGTTTATACTCCAAACAAATGCCCCCTGCAAATGTACAATCTCACAAACCGAACACATCCAGGACAAACGGCACATCTACCACCATGACACCTCTCATAACCAGCACAGTAATACCCATTTGCCACCATGGGATCACCAAAAAAACATCAGGATAAGAGAATTATAGCAATACTTCAGGCAAATATCCCCATGCAAATGCCCAAAGGAGGGAGGAGGCCCGCATATGAAGAAGAACTCACAATATACATCATCCCAAAATCCCAAAAGCTTCACCGGTTGAAATCCACACCACACCCATGTGAATCAATCGGAAATTGCATACATACCTCCCACATGAAGCCGCAGCAGCCCATGCAATGCATACAATAGCCTAATCTTACAAGAGTGTACTTCTCCAAGGCACACTCTTCCACTCCCACCGAGCGGCAAACAAAACGCTTTGAGAACCAATCAAGACTGCACAAAAGCCCTTCAAATCTAAAGGAGAATCAAGGATCTACACAGATCAGACACAAGATCATGCATATGTGCCTTTAGCTACCACAAGGCGCTCCTCAATATTCGGATCACATTCTGCCTCAATTGGCAGTTTTGATAGTAGGCCTGGATTAGACCCGTCCAAGAGATGGTGTTGGCAAACACTTTATGGGATTCAAATAGGCACTTGGCATCTAGGATGTGGCCCAATTGGGAGTAACCAGAAAATCTCGTGGATGGAGTGAGGCCCATGCTCACTCCCAATACACGTTGTGGGTGGAGTGAGGCTTGTGCTCACTCCCAATGCTTGTTGTGGATGGAGTGAGGCTTGTGCTCACTCCCAATGGTTGTTGTGGATGGAGTGAGGCCCATGCTCACCCCCAGTGCTTGCTATGGATGGAGTGAGGCCTGTGTTGACTCCCAAGACCTGTTGTAGATGGAGTGGCTCCCCCATGAGGTGAAACTCACACGGGAGACCTATCAAGGCCCAAGTGTGAGCTCAGCTTGCACAATGGCCTGAGTTGGATGTGGTGCATGATGCATTGAGATTGAGACAAGGTGGCCTTCTTGTTTGGAGCTTGGCTTAATTGTGGTGGCTCCTTAAGAACTTGGATTGTTGGAGCCCATTAGGGGAGGGAAGTGAGTTGGGACATGACGGTTGGGTGGAGATACGAGCAATGGCTTAGGGACTTAGTCCTAGAGTGAGAGTCTTAACTCACAGGTGGATATGGTGGGCCCCTCCCCAACTCTCAAGCTTGCTTGTCACTGGTTTTAAGCTAAACATGGAGTCTTATGGTAGGGTGATTCTAAGATAGACTTTTGAGCTTTGTTTAGGGGCTGCCTTGGCTGTGAGAAACCATTGTGGCCCAACGCTACTCAGTATTAGTGTCATAATTTTTATTATGACTCCTCTTTACTTTGGACGTTGACTGTTGTTACTTACCAAACTATGTTGATATGCCCTAAGTGTAGAAGAAACATGCCTGCTTAATGCACTTGGATATCTAGTGATCGTCCAGCCGGGTGTCATTAGGTATTTGCAAGAAACTCTAGGCGAAGCTAGCAGTTTCATCTAGAAAACTCTTACCTTGATTTTCCATGTCCCGGTTGGGTTAATGGTTAGTTCCGGTGAGTTCGGCATGTCGGATATGTTTAAAAATACCCCTAGGTTTAACAGGTTAGGGTTTAGGGATTGATGGATAACTCACCAAGTATATTCCCTCTGGAATGAGATTCTGTGCCCATTTATGTAAACAGGAAAACCGGGGGGGGGGCTCTGTCACATAAATAAAGTAGAGTATGTAAGAGTGAGGGTTCCTGGGTTCATGACTGAGCTCGTTACTCTTCTTCCGGTGCAAGCTCTAGCTTGTGTCGTCAAGGCACAACCCTCTGTTGTGCTGCCCTAACTTCCAGATGACAGGGGTACATCCCACCTTCGGGGTAGCTTACCCTTAACGTTGGCGAATCCATGCTTGGGAGGTCTTGTCGAATTGCATGTTCCAAGAGGCAGAGGTAGAGGCTTGTCTCCAGCCTTCTCCTCCACGTCAAGCTAGTGTAGCACTCATGGCTAAGCAAGGCACATCCATGTCCTTGTCTAATTATGGGCATGGAATCTTATTTGACAGGTTCACGTTACCTAGTTCTTTAAGGGTTCACTAAGGGGTTCTAGAGTTGGCATTTAGGAGCCACATTTGTGGCACTTGGTGCAACTCTCGAATCTAAGGGCTATGGCTGATAGCCCATCGTGGAAGGCAGTGTCACATGAAGATGTGACACTGGGCTAGACGTCACATGATATAACGCCCAAGGCATGCCCTTTGGGGTTGTGTCATGGGCTTGTCACCAAGGGGTTGGATACTTTAACAAACAAACATGCTTGTGCTTGCACTAGGGTGTTAAGCCCTGAGCATCTGCTCAAGGGAGGTTAGGTCTCGTAACTAGGTGTGCTTTGGCTCACTTGGCTAGAGGAGTGTTCTCTTTGGAATCCAAGAATTGAACAACCTAAGTGTGTTAGCAGGGTACTTAGAATTAACCAAACTTAGCCTTAGGGAGTTTGCTTAGCAGAACACTCGTGTCTGCCTACGGCGCACACTCGTGTCTTCACTAAGTATTAGCCCTAGGTCTAGGTATGACTTGGCCACTCAAACCCTTAGGGGTTGGGTACCCCTTGTTACCCTAAAGGGGTTGTACTCCCGAATGAGAGTGATTCCTCAAGGGGTAAGTGATGATACCTTGGCTCTGTCACAAGGGTATGTGTGAGATACATCTCCTTTATGGGGTTAAGGTATGAGCCTGTCTAGGTCTACTGGGACAGAATCTTAAAGTCTACTCGAGTTATCTTTTAGGGTTTAGAAAATGGTCATTCTAGGGGACTTAGGGTAGGACTCTAAGTCTTCTGCCTAATTGGGCCTCTGAGTCAGACTCTTAGGGTTATCTTTAAAGATTTAGCGTTGCTCATACATGGTGATGACGCCGAATGGCCACTTGATAACCACATGTTGCCACGTGTTGGCCCTTCGGGTTAAAACTCTGACAATTAGGTTCGGGTGCCTCGGTCAGACCCATGGTCTATTGGTAAGGGCCCAATAGCCACATTGGGCTACGGTATGACTTGATATGGTCGTGAACTCTACGGTAGGCCGTTTTGGCCCTAGACTCTACAATAAAGGCTGTTTTGGCATGGAACTCTATGGTGAAGGTTGTTTGGATCTAGTGGACTCTTAAAGTGATGTTGTGGCCGGAGAAGGCCAAAGTAGGAGCAGAGATATGTCAAGGGGTCTAAGCTAGATTGCTAGACCCCATCACGTTGGAGGTGGACTCGAAGCTATCAGAGCAAACTCGATAGCACAAGTGACAAGGCGAATGATGTTGAATGTGTGTTGTGTTAGGAATATTCTAAGAATATCTTGGATGCGGACCAAGAATATTCCTTGTGGATGAGGACTAAGAATATTTTAAGAATATTCTAGATGAGAATTAAGAATATTCTAAGAATATTCCCTCTAGAAGCTTTTGGAACTTTCTAAAATCTTCTGGGAATATCTTATTGGCATCTTCAAAGGATCTTCCGCTTCGGGAATTACTGGGTTCCTAACACCAAGTTTTGTTTGTCCAAATGTGGCTTCAGTGCCAATATACTAGTCTCCAAAAGTTTGAGCAACTTGCCTTACTATCCCCCCTCTTCTATGATGAGTTCCACGAATCATCAAACTTGAAAGATTTGGCTTACCTAGATAACGTCAATGAAACTCTTAAACTTTGTGCAAAGCATTGACAAGATTTGCTTCTGCTTCCAATATACAATCGTTTGATGAGTATCCAAACCAATCGATAAAGTAGAACAAACGGTCTCAAATGATCTTCGAATCAATGATTCCACATACCTCATATTCATTGTGATTGTTGATGTGTACTTTAGGAGGTGGTGAAATGATCTGATTGGGAAAGGTGATGGGAGTATATGGCTCGAGAAGGGAGATGTGAAACACTAGATGAATACGCATATTAGTTGAAAGCTCCAACTTATATGCATATTTGCCGATATGTGAGATAACCAAGATGACGATGATTGAGTTTCTCATATGGTTGTGTTGTATGGATGTTTCGTCGCAATAGCCAAACTTGATCTCCAACTTTGAATTGTGGGCCTTTGAAATGCTTGCGGTCTGCTGTTGATTTCTGAAGTTGCTAAAGAACATGGAGGTGGTGATGGAGTTCTTCATGGATTTTTTGAAGACGAGATGGATAGTCTTCGACACAAGGATTGGTGATTGCGGGATCTATGACTTGAGATGTACAACAAGGATGATCTTTTGTGAGTACTTCGGCCTTTGTCACTACAAGAGGTGACTTGATCTTAGATGTAGGGATGAATTGAAGGTGTATTCCTAGGATAGTCCAACCAAGTAACCCCTATTTTTGGCTAGACCCCTTCGTTCTGCATCTTGTTACATAGTAGTGGAACGAGCACATAACTTCTTGGGCTTGATTGAAAAATTCTAAGGTGAAAAATGTGAATAAGTGATATTGACAAAATAAAAAATTATAAGGTGAAAAGTGTAGAATAAGTGATATGACGGGATGAGAAAATCTAAGGTGAAAAGTGTAGAAGAAGTGACCTTGGCAGGATGAGGAAAACCAGAGGTGAAGATGTGAAGTAATTGGGCAATGTTGGAACAAAGTTCCAAGTTAGACACTCAGAATTGGCATCATGAAGACCGGGGGGGGGGGGAGCCACTCAAAATAAAGGCGTCTCTATGGTTGGGTGAATTGGTCACCCCTTAGCCTTTCCCAACTTAAGCCCCTGCATGAGCCTATGTCTAAGTCAGCCATGTTGCTATGCTTATAATTATTAGCAATGAACACAATACTCATGGTGGGTTCTTGGGTGCAAGTGAACACTTAAGGACTGAGAAAGACATAAACCATCAAGTAGGAGATGTTGGAACCAATGGTGACTTTGCAAACATTAAGTGGAACAATGGGCAAGGTTGGAAAAGTGAAAAAAGGGAAAACATCCCAAAAGAAGTGAGTGTAGATCAAGCTCTTTTGACCTTGATCTAACAAGGGGAATCCATGCAGGGTAGATGTTAAACCGACTATAGCCTCATGTGGCCGCTAGTTGGTTGGATAAACCAATAGGAATACAAGCCATAAAGCTTCTCGGTGAGCTCTATGGCAATGCTACAAGTTGGTAGTCAAGATGGATTGATCCTGGGTTTAGAGTTTTAACATGGAGGGTTAATACGTGGCAACACGTGGCTACCAAGTGACATTTCGGTGTCAATTCCTTATGTGAGCAACACCAAGTCTTCCAAGACAACCCCTAGAACCTAATTTAGATGCCTAAATAGGCACAAGACTTAGGCCTAAGTCATTTAGAATAACCATCCTTCAAACCTTATAGGATAATCCACGTAAACTTTAGGATCCTGCCCTAAAAGACCTAAACAGACTCATGCCCTAACCCTGTTAAGGAGACATGCCTTGTACATGCCCCCGTGACAAAGCCAAGGCATAATGATTTGCCCTTGAGGAATCACCCTCATTAGGGAGTACAACCCCTTTAGGGTGACAAAGGGTGCCTTGAACCATGACTCAACCCTAAGGGTTTTAGTGGTCAAGTTATACCTAGGCCTAGTAGACACAAGTGTTCTACTAAGTAAACTCCTTAATATTAGATTTGGATAACCCTGAGTACACAACCCCATAAGTGCCTCACGAAAGGGCTCTTACTAATGAGCTTAGGTTGTTTAACCCTTGGATCCAAGGAGAACACCCCATTGCCAAGTGTGCTCGAGACCTAACCTCCCTTGAGCCAATGCCCAAGGTTGAGCACCCTAATGTGAGCACAAGTACGCCTACTTACTAGAGCCTCGGCATTAACCCCAAAAGACAATCCTAAAAGGGTGCCTTAGGCATTGTACTGTGTGCCATCTAGCCTTGAAGAAGTGACAATATTTCCTAGATATGGGCTATCATGCCTTAGCCCCTTGGGTTCAAGAGTTGCATCAAGTGCCATGAATGTGGCTCTTAATGCCAACTTTAGAACCCCTCTGTTATCCCTTAGGAACTTGGTAAGGAAACCATGTCAACTAAGAGCCCACAACACAATTGTGAACGTGCCCTGCATAGTTCTCTTGGCCTGATGTGGAGGAGAAGGTTGGAAACAAGCCTCAACCTCTGACTCTTGAAACATGCAGTCCAACATGAACTCCTGCCAATGTTAAGGGTAAGTTACCCCGATACCCCTGTTGTATGAAAGTTAAGGCGGCACAACAAAGGGTTGTGCCTTGACGACACAAGCTAAAGCTTGCATTGGGAGAAGAGTAATGAACTCAGTCATGAACTCAAAAACCTTCACTCCTACATACTCTACTTTATTTATGTGACGGAGCCGCCCCCCCCCCCCCCTTTCCTATATGTGTAAGTGGGCTGGCACAAAATTAGTTAGCCCCTGAATTAGTTAATGAAATGAGCTTTAAACTTAACCTTACTCTTATTCTTAAACCCTAACCAAGAGGGGGGTTTTAGGGCATGGGTTAGGGCAACCCTAGGGGTGTTCCTAACCCTACTTAACACATTGCACTCATCTGCATTAACTGGGATGTTAAAATTGGGGGTGGGTTTTCTAGAAGGTGAGTGTTACCTTTGCTTAAAGTTTCTCACGATATCTAAGGACAACTGGCTGGACTACCCTTAAGCACCTAAGTGCACTAAGCGGGGCTATTTCTCACTACATCTAGGGTTCACCAACATAGTATAATAAATAATAATAATCAACCTTTAAAGTAAAGGGTCGAGTCCAATGTATAACAAAATCCCGGGATTGCATTGACCTTTCCGGTACAATTTTTAAATATCCCGTTTCATAAATATTTTAAAGGATATCAGTTGTTACAAAAAAACTTTGCAGGTACATAATATAATTTTATAAATCAAACACGATTAATTAGAGTAAGTTCAATTAACTTAGTGTTAATTAATTTATCGTTTAAATAAAATCCATTTAGCTTAGTTCTGAAATATTATTTACATAAAACTAATAGTTATTGCTTGCAACTTTACATGATTGCCAATTGGCGCCCAAGATTGCATTAGACATGCTTTTTTTTCTTTTTCTTTTTTTGAGGGTTAGACATTTGGAGCAAGTAAGTCATGGGTAGGGTACCTCCAGTAAGGAATAAGGCTACAACAAAAGATGTTTCACAGGGTAAACAAGCTCAGCTACTTTTTTTCAAGAGTGGAGATGTGAAAATGGAAGATGAGAATCAAAAAGAAGATGGAGTTGAGTCTAGCACTGCTGAAGAGGCCAAAGTGAGGCGTAGGAAAACATTTAACGCAAATGCAGAAGAATGGCGCAAGAAATGGCATTGGCACTGGAATTTGATCAAGAATTAGGTTAATAAAAAAATCTTTCATATCACAATAACTAAACATTATGTTTCAGCTCTGTTCTTTTGTTCTTTATGCCATGCTAATGGCAAGCGTTGTACCAAGAAAAATGCCTTCATTTTTGCAAGTTACCTATAATTCTATATTTTGTAAAGTACGCTCTAAATTTATTTTATGTAGGCTCAGGAAATATGAAAACGTCAAATTTCATAACGCATGGTCAAAGCCAGCAACATCAAAATTCTATCTACAAAGCCGATGTTGAAAGTGGTGTTCATGGTTCCATTATTGCACCAGCTAAAAGGCAACGCCAGATTGTGGAGAAGGGGATGGCTGTCTTGTTCAGAACTGCTTACTGGATTGCACATGAGTTCTTCCTCTTAGAAAATATCCTACTCTTGTACAACTTCAGAAGCTGAATGGAGTGGAGATTCCCAACATGTATCAAGATGAAGTAGCTTGTTCCAGATTTATTTCGTTCATCAATAAGGTAATTTGAACTATACATATTATATCACATATCACTTACACTTTTAAAAAAAAAATTGTTTACATAGGTGCTTGTAGAACAAGTTCTTGAAAGAGTTAAGGCCAGCCCTTTCTTTGGAATTATGCTAGATGAAAGCACGGACATAAGGTAGTTATTTAAATTTAAAAAATATTAATAATTTATTCTTAACAATTTTCACAGCACGACAAAGCATCTGCTTTTCTACGGAGTTTACCTATTTGAGGGCATAGTCACGACATCCTACTTGGGTACAGTGGCTATTGCAGATGGTGGTGCTGAGACCATCTTCATGAAGGTCTTGGCATCTTTACAAGAATGGGGACTTGACATCAACAAGATGATGGGGTTTGGTTCAAATGGATGCAGTGTTATGGTAGGTTTGAAGACAGGAGTAGCAGTGAGATTGAAGGAAGTTAATCCTTATCTCACATCTGTGCATTGCCTTGCTCACAGAGCAAACCTCTGTGTGGAGGATGTGTATAAGGATTCCTTAGTTCAAGAGATATGTGAAGAGGTGGATGACCTTGTGAATAAGCTGGTTGCATATTTTTCTAGGAGTTCTAACAGGTTGCAATAGTTCAAGGCATTGGAAGAGGAGCTAGATTTTCAAACCTTGAAGATCCTCCGCATCCAGCAAACTAGGTGGCTGAGTAGGAGTGCAGCAATCAACTAGGTTTGTCTGTGTTGGAGCCATTGCTGCACTTCTTCAAGTCTGAGGTGGAGAGTAGGGATGGGATGCAGGTGTCTCAGCTTTACCAATGGCTAAGAAGCTTCAAGATGATCTATGCACTCCATTTTTTAGGGGATATTCTAGATATTGTGGCTGACCTAAACAAGGACTTCCAAACAAAGAACATGGACGTCACATCTGTGATAAAGAAGCTATGGGCAAAATCTACGGCTTTTATCTCCAGGAGGAGGTGGATCTCAACAGCTACTTGTTAGATTCTAGAGGGTACCCCATCATCCCAGGTGGAGGACGCAGAAAAGGGCCTTTGGAGGAGTTGCAGTCATCTGTTCGAGGAAACCAGTACAGGACTATTGAGATCTTGAGAGATGAGAATGGGGAAGATTTGGCTAAGGCAATGAAGTTCTAGGAGAACTTTGCTACAACTTTGGTAGCTGGAATGACAAGCATGTTGCAGGTTCCAGAGGCCAGTGTTCTTTCAAAGTTTGAGTGTCTGGCACCTAACAACTTCCCTCCAACCATGAAGAAAGTGAGGTCATTTGGAAGACCTGAGGTACTTGAACTTGCAAAGTTCTATGCTAGTTTGGTTGATACAGATGCTCTACTAGAGGAGTACTTCACTTGGAAAATGGTGGCATGCAACCACGCCGCTACTCGACGTGCAACCACGCCGCTACTCGACGGATGCACAAAAGGTTGGCCTTTTGGCATCCTTACTAAGTGGATCTCCACGAGCTTGGGTTGCTCCCTTGCTGGAGCGTGATGACCCATTGATGGAAGACTTTGAAGGTTTCGTGGCTGCCTTTGAAGCCTGCTTTGGAGATCCTGATAAGTACCGTTTGCATGCACAAAGTTACGGAGGCTCACACAAGGATCCAGACCAGCTTCCGTTTATGCATCCGAATTCCAGCAATTGTGCACGAACATTCCATGGGACGAGACTGCATTGATCGAACATTTCCGTTTTGGGCTGAGGGACGACGTGAAGGACCTTCTCCTTACGTTACCGGATGCTCAAACGTTAGCGGAGATCATGCAACAGGCCGTTCGCTGCGACAACCGTTTGTTCGAGCGCCGTCAGGAAAAATTCCGTCAGCAGTTCCTGCCAGCCAATCCTGTAGCCGTAGCACATGTTCCTACGACACCTTCTGGAGCAGTTCCTATGGAGGTTAACAATTCCAAGCGTGGCCCACTTTCAACTGCTGAGAAGCAACGTCGACGGGGTGAGAACCTATGCTTGTATTGTGGTGCAGCAGGACACAAGGTGGCGGAATGTCCTAATAAAGCCAGGAAGTTCAAGGCGCTGAAGCCGAAGCTGAAGTTCAGTCGGAAAACTTCAATGTCCACTTCGTCTAGGAGCCGCGAAGTTGGACGTAGGTGCAGGCTCCATTGGTGCTGCTCATACCATTCCATCACTCAAGTTTCCTGTACACATTCGCCTCAATAATCGAGAGCTCAAGGAGTTTGCCCTGTTAGACACTGGTGCAAATGCATGTTTCATGGATGACACTTTTGCAGCTCAGCATGGCATTCCGGTGGTGAAGTTGAAGCGTGCAGTTCCTGTAGAGGTGGCCGATGGTCGTTTGATTGCTTCTGGCGCAGTTACCCACGCTACCACACCTCTCTCTTGCAGTCATGGTGCATTCAACTGTTCGATTTCCTTCAACTTGATCAAGACTCGGTCGACTCCCATCATTTTTGGCATGCCATGGTTCGTTGTTGCAAATCCGCAGATCGACTGGAGGTCTAGGACGCTCACGTTTCCTCTCCAGCAGCCAGGATCAATCCTGTACCTTCCTGCGTGCAGGATACATCCTTGGTGTCTGAGGCAGTACAAGCTACAGGATTGACCGTGCCTGTTCCTGTACCAGTGTTGAAGACTCTTCCTCGACAGGATTCACCTCATGTCAGTTCCTCAGCACATCCGCAGGTTCTCTCCACTCCTGTAAGTTTGCGGATTCCTGTACAGGGTTCTTCCAATCCTGTATCAGTGTCGAAGGTTCCTCCTCAACAGGATCCACCTCCTGTTGGTTCGTCAGCACACTCACAGGCTTCCCTCACTCCTGTGCAACCACGGACTTTGTACAGGATTCTTCAATCCTGTACACTCGTCAACATCCACACAGGTTTCTCCCAATCCTGCCTCCTTTTGTTACTCTGCCTCTGTTCCACCCCCCAAGATCCTTCCTCTTTTTCAATCACAGCTCCCTCCTGCTCCTCTCCGAGTTCTTACCACTACCATGCATGAACTTACCACTGATCCTGCTCCTTTCCACCTTTTTGCCTTTCAAGTAACTCCTACGTCCTCTTCTACCTTTCCTGTGTCTGACTCTCCTGTTTTTCAATCTCCTTCGCCTACTCCTTCTCCTTCTCCTCCTTCTTCTCTACCATCCAAGTACCACGACTTTAAGGACGTTTTTGACAAGCACAAGGCTACAGTTCTTCCTGTTCACAGGTCCTACGACTGTCCTATTGATCTTGCAGAAGGAAAGACCCACCGTTCGGACCGATTTACGCATTGTCACCCACAGAGTTGGAGGTTCTTCGCCAGTACATCGAGGACAACTTGGCATCCGGCTTCATTCGTCACTCAAAGTCCCCTGCAGGAGCGCCAATCTTCTTTGTCAAGAAGAAGGATGGGAGCTTACGTTTGGTTGTGGACTACAGGGGTTTGAATCAAGCTACCATTCGGAATCGGTACCCGTTGCCATTGATCCCGGAACTTCTCGATCGGCTGCGAGGAGCAAAGGTGTTCACGAAGATCGACTTACGAGGGGCCTACAACCTTGTACGGATTCGTCCCGGCGATGAGTGGAAGACTGCCTTTCGTACAAGGTATGGACACTTCGAGTACACGGTGATGCCTTTCGGCCTTACCAATGCCCCAGCCGTGTTCCAACACATGGTGAACGACATCTTTCGTGACTTCTTGGACCAGTTTGTGGTGATCTACCTCGACGACATTTTGATTTTCTCCAAGGACCAGGCGGCACATGACAAGCATGTACGGTTGGTTCTACAGCGGCTTCGTGAGCATGGCTTGTATGCGAAGTTGGAGAAGTGTTTTTTCGATAGGGATTCTGTGGAGTTCTTGGGCTACATCGTCTCTCCTGCTGGCGTTTCCATGGACATGCACAAGGTGAAGACCATCGTGGAGTGGGAGAGGCCCAAGTCTGTACGAGATGTACAATGTTTCCTTGGCTTTGCAAACTTCTACAGGCGATTCATACAGGACTTCTCCAAGCGTGTACTTCCACTCACGGAACTCACCAAGCGCACAGAGGTTTTCTCTTGGTCCGACAAGGGGAACATGCATTCACAACACTCAAGGACACCTTCACGACAGCTCCGATTTTAGCACATCCTGATCCTTCTCGTCCTTTCTTCGTTGAAGCAGATGCCTCGGATTTTGCAGTAGGATCCGTCCTATCGCAAGTTGGAAGGACAAGTTGCTTCATCCTGTAGCTTTTCACTCTCGTAAATTCCTGTCGGCGGAGATCAATTACGAGATTCATGACAAGGAACTCAAGGCCATTGTGGATTCGTTTGAGGAGTGGCGGCATTTCCTGGAAGGTGCTGCACATCCTGTACAAGTTCTTACGGATCACAAGAACCTGGAGTACTTTCAAACGGCTCGAGTTCTCAGTCGGCGACAGGCTAGGTGGGCGGAGTTCCTATCACGTTTTGACTTCGTCATCGTCTACAGGCCCGGTTTTCGGAATGGCAAGGCGGACGCATTGTCTAGGGCTCTTACCTTGCACCAAGCCCGGGCGATCCTGCATTTGACTGTCAAAGGCAAGTGTTGTTGGGTCCTGATCGATTCCGGCTTGCGGCACTGCAGGTTCATCAGGCTCCAGCAAATTCAACTCCTACAGACGTCCGTTCGCAGTTGGCTACAGACGACTTGGCAAAGAATGTGTTCTCACACATTCATCCTGACGTTGCAAGTTCCTCTTCCTCCAGTTCCCGTCCAGACTACAACCTGTTCACCATACAGGATGGACTCCTGTACCGGGAAGGTCTCCTGTACGTTCCTGTTGGTGTTTGCAGGACTCGTGTGGTACAGGATTGTCATGATACCCCGGCTACAGGACATTTTGGTGTGGCCAAGACAGTTGAGTTGGTGACTCGCAACTATTGGTGGCCTGGGTTGGGGTTTTGTGGAAAGGTTTGTACGGAGTTGTGACACCTGCAACAGGTCGAAGATGCCTCGTCATGCACCTTCTGGTCTTCTTCGTCCTCTTCCTGTTCCTTCTACTCCTTGGAGATCCATTTCTATGGATTTCCTCACAGATCTTCCTCCTTCTCGTGGATTCGATGCAGTTCTTGTGGTGGTTGACCGTTTCACCAAGCAGGCTCATTTCCTACCCTGCAACAAGACAGCTACAGGTCAGACAACTGCCGAGTTGGTGATCCGTGAGGTGTTCCGACATCATGGTCTTCCTGAGAGCATTGTTTCCGATCGAGGTCCACAATTCATGTCCAAGTTTTGGCGAGAGCTTCTTCGGAGTCTACAGGTTAAAGCGGATCTTTCTTCAGGATATCACCCGCAAACTGATGGACAGTCAGAACGCACAATCCAGACCTTGGAGCAATATCTTCGTTGCTTCATCAGTTACCAACAGGATAATTGGTTGGACCTTCTTCCTATGGCGGAGTTTGCCTACAACAACTCCATTCACGCATCTACAGGCCAGACACCTTTCTTTGCTCTTACAGGCCACCATCCACGTTTTGACTTTGCTTCTCCTGCTTCTCCTTCTTCCGCTCCTGCAGTACAGGATCGTCTCCAGCATCTTCGTCAGGTACAGGATGATCTCCAGGTTCATCTTCAGCAGGCACAGGAACGGTACAAGCATCATGCTGATGCTCACCGTCAGCCGGCACCTGCATACAAGATTGGTGATTGTGTGGCTTCTTCGTCGACACATTCGCACCAACAGGCCTTCTTCTAAGTTGGATTTTCAACGATTGGGCCCTTACAGGATCGTGGCGGAGGTAAATCCTGTAGCTTTCCGACTCGAGTTACCATCCACGGTGAAACTTCATCCTGTGTTTCACACCTCCTTGTTGGAGCCGTATCATCCTTCTTCTCTTCCTGGTCGTGCTTCTTCTCCTCCCCCTCTGTGGTCATTGCTGGTGAACCTGAGTACGAAGTTGCAGCCATCCTTGATTCTCGTCTTCATCGCCGCCAACTTCAATACTTGGTGGATTGGAAAGGTTATTTGCCTACCGATCGCACTTGGGAACCTGCATCCAACTTACTCCATGCTTCTTCCAAAGTTGCTGCCTTCCATCGCATTATCCTGCTAAACCAGGTCCTAAGACTCGTGGAACTCGTCCTTAGGGAGGAGGTGCTGTCACAACCCGATGCAGGATACAGGTTTGGATACAGGATACAGGATGCAGGATTTCGGATATAGGATACGGGTTACAGGATATGCCTGCAGGATATTCCTACAGGATATACCTATAGGATATTCCTATAGGATATGCCTAGAGGATATGCTACAGGATATGCTAAGGATAAGGGACACTATTCTTAGCTCATGACTAGATTAGACTCATGACTAATTAGCTTGGAGTTGTGAGCATAAAAGCTCCGACCTAATTGTTGTACAATCAGTTACTATCAATACCAGTCATTCTATGATTATTCTTGTTCCTTGCTCTTGTCTTGTTCTTGTCTTACTCTTTGCCTCCTGCTCCTGTCTTGCTCTTGGATCCTGTCTAGTTCCTATCTTGTTCCTAGATCCTATCCTGCGCTTTCCTGTCTTGTTCCCGGATCCTATCCTGATCCTGTCCTGCTCCTGGATCCGTTGTTCCTGTTCCTGTTCCTAATTCCTGTCCTGCTCTCGGTCCTGTTCCTGAGTCAAGCCTTCTTGTTCCCGGAATCTTACTCGCTTCCTGGTTCTTGGATCGTGGCTTGACATAGATGAGCTGGTCAGAATCTCCTCAAAAGGTCCCCCTATTGAAGATTTCAATTTTGAAGTAACAATTCAAGCTTAGAGGGATGGAGGAGCATACCAGCATATATATAATAGTTGTTGATTATTTTATCATAAGATTTGTCTAATGAAACTTAATTAGCTAAATCTTTTTAAAATTTATTAAATGAAGGTTTTTTTCTGTCTCAAATTATAAATAAAAGGTTGGTGTCGGTACATTTTTTACTAGAAGGATTTAAGCTAATACCAAAAAAAAGTTTGTTATACACTAGTTGAGTCATAGTAAAAACTATGACACACTCACTACCTTTGAAAATGACAACATCCTCGTTGACGTCTAACTCCAAGACTCTTTCCTTCCATGCTTACTACATACCTTCCTACCCTTATTCTCTCCACATTAGGAAGTCCTATGCTCCTAATATTTTACCTTTAACATTGATCATTTTTGGGGGAGGAAAACATATGAGTTGATCAAGAGGAAGTTCTACTAGAGGAATATGAAAGCTAATATCATAGAGTACTGTAGGACTTATGACAAGTGTCAGCAAGTAAAGGTGCCCAAGGAGAAACCAGGTGGGCTATTAGTACCATTGCCTATTCTAGACAGGCGATGGAGCAATATCTCTATGGACTTTATCACCCATTTGCCAAGGACACAAAGGTAGAATGAATAGGTGTGGGTCATTGTGGATAGGTTGACAAAGTTTATCAAGTTAGTTCCCTTGGGGAAGAATGTAAATGCATCCGAGTTGGTTACTATGTATTTATAACATGTATTTCCTATCCACGGATTTTCAGATGATATTGTAAGTGATCGGGACTCCAAGTTCACTTCTAGCTTTTAGAGAGGCTTTTCTAAGTGCATGGAAGTAAAGCTTAAGTTATGTAGTGGAGATCATTCCAAAACAGATGGGCAAACAGAGAGGGTGAACCAAGTTCTAGAAGATATGCTAAGGTGCACTATTAACTAAAAGGAAAGCCAATGGGATAAGTATATTCCATTACTCGAGTTTGCTTATAATAATAGCCAGCATAGTGGTATTGAAATGAGTCCATACTATGTGACAACATCCTAAGACAGCTTTTGAGCTAGAGTTAGCAAGTAAGAAGGCTCAAGGCAACATGGATGAAGAAGCTAAAGATTTGAATGTTGAGCTGGAAACATTCAGAGTTTATGTAAGAAGAACTTACAAGCAACTCAGAGCCAAGCTATCAAGTTTGCTAATGAGCATAGAAGCTTCCGAGAGTTCCAAGTGGGAGATTATGTATATCTCCGAGTGGTATTTACCACCCATGTAAGGCGGAACATTATTATGGCCTTACGAAAAAGACGCAATGATAAGTTGTCTCTCAGGTACTCATGTCCTTATGAGATTCTGGAGCGTATTGGTAAGGTGGCATATCGACTATGGTTGCCAGAAGTAGTGAGGGTGCCCAATGTTTCATATTAGCCAGTTAAAGAGAGTACTCACAAGGAATGAGTCCCATGTAGATTCTTTGTGGATTTACTAGGCTAATGATACAGGACCAGTTGAAAAAGTTATATTGTTCTTGAGGACAAGGACTTGCTAATGGGGGGAGAATTGTTATGACCTGTATAACAAATTAAAGAATTATATTCCTTATAAAGGTATAAGTTAAAATATTTCCAAAAGGTTCTACATAGATCTAGAAGAATACAAAAAGAATATAGATCTAAGATATAAAAGGGAATTAAGAGAATTAAGGAAGGCACCTTAGTATTGAAAGCTTCTTAAAGAGTAGCATGTGGAGACTATATAGCTCAGGGAGGTCGGGTGGTTTTGTGAAGGTCTTTAGTTTGTATGTAGTGGTGCCTAATAAGTAGCAGTCTGCACTTTGTTTGTTCTTGTCTCTTTGACAGGAGAGTACTCACTTGCATTATCGAGAGGAAGCATTTATATGTAGCTATGGAGAAAACGAGAGAAGGTAACTAAAGTAGGAACTTTGAACAACAAGCGAACCTATTTCTCTAGTGGATTGATTGTTCCTTGAGCAGAATTGATGCTGCTTTAGTATCTCCAGTTTGAGACGTCCGAGTGCATCAAATGTCAGAAAGAAATTGTATTGTTGTTCAAGCTGAATTCCAAATTTTAATTTCATAGGAACCTTCTAAAAAGATTATTAAATCGTGCATTGATTACTTTTTTTAACAAAATTTAAAGAATAAAATCTAATTGTGTGCCTCAAATCTAAATCTCGAGCTTTTTTATATCAATATTAATATTAATATTATATTAACTTGTCTCTAAGTATAAATCTATAAGGTTCTTCACCAATCTTAGCATTTTAAAAGCTAGTCTATAAGCTTTTTTTTTTTTATTTTTTCTTTTTTCATCTTCAATTAATCCTTACCATCATGACTAGGGTCTTTAAACAAATTCTGTAATATTCAGGTTCTTAATAGTAAACTTAATAATATTCCCCATATAAAAGATAATGATGAGTTTTTATCCACTAAGCTACAGGCGCTCATTATAAACTGTTTCATAACTTGTCACATCCTTGAAATGTACATAAGTTGTACATTGTCTAAAGGCTAGTCAAACAAACAAATGGGAAAGTCCAAGTTAACAAGGGGCAATAGATAATATACATTTATGTTTTCCATCAAATCAAGAGATTTTAAAACATGATGGTTCAGCCTAGATAGATAAACAGGGAGATTGTGGGACCTTGGAGCATTGTTGTGCCATGCAGTTTGAAGAAGGTCCACACTCTCACCTTCATTTAGATTCTTGTCCAACCTACTCATTGATCTATATGTTGGGTGTAGAAACCCATCATAGGGCAACTTTGCTAAAAGATATACATAATTTATCCTACCATTTGTTCTATCTACCAACTGCTACTTCACTATGATATGATTGTTACTTCCAACACTCCCCTTTAGAGTGAAGTTCTTGTGAGTTGTTACTACATCTACTCCAATTTATTAAATGCATCTCTCAAAAGCTAGAGTTACTAGTGCCTTTATGAAGACATTAACAACCATCTTTGTGTGTTTAGATGCTCCAACTGAATAAGTTCTTGATCCACTTTTTCTTTAGTAAAGTGATATTGTACATTGATGTGCTTGCCTTTGCTAAAGCATATTGGGTTCTTGGCAAGTGATATGGCTACTTTATTATCATTGTAGAAAAGAGTTAGCTCATGTTGAGGAAATCCTGTAGAGGGAAGGAGAAAGTTATAGCTATATCACACTGTAATGAGGAGAAAGTACCTAGCAGGAAGCTTGGAGCCAAAGATTGCACTTTGAGCAAGTGCAAAAGTTCATCTTTGCAATTAGTCTCCACAACCACATGACTTCTTTTTTGCAGAATGTTTAAACTCATAGGAAGATAAAGCAACAGTGACTTTTTTCTTGGAACACCATGATACTACTCTCCCTTGGATCCTGAAACAAAAGCTGGTGCATGATCTTTGAGTGTCAAGATCTCTAGCGTAATTTGCATCCATAAATCCTATGAGAGATGGGTGAGTAGACATATTACCTTAAAAAATTAAGCTATGATTTGGTGGCTTTAAGATAGCGTAGAATGTGTTTGACGGCAGTCCAATGTTTAGGTCCTAGATCATGCATATATTGACTCACACTGATGATAGCGTGAGAAATATCAGGTGACCATAAGATGCATAAGAGAGACAACAACACTATAGAAAGGAATTTTAGCCATCTAAGCCCATTGAGCTTCTGTTTAGGGGCACATTTCCTTTGTGAGAGATCTAAAACTTGTTGGAGTGTGTGCGGGCTTGTAGTTAAGCATGTCATATCATCATAAAATGTTCTCAATGCTGCACTGTTGAGAGACTTAATCAAGTGTTCCAGATTTGCAATCACATTCAATCTGCATGCCAAAAAATGTATTAAGTCTCCTAGGTCAATCATATGAAAATGACAAGATAGAGCCTCCTTGTTTTAAATATCTTTGAAGTGCTTGGAGGCAATGATAAGGTTGTTTATATATAAAACTAAAATCACACGAGTATGATTAGTTTTTTTACCTAGACATTCTAGTCATAATGGCTACACACAAAACCAATCTTACAAAGGTACATGTTAATGATTTATCCAGTGTTTGTTTAACATCATAGACTACTCGATGTAAACAACAAGTTTGCCCATCTAAAAGGCACATATATAGTTCTTCAGTTAGTTTGCCTTGGAGAAAAGTAATTTTGACATCCATTTGAGCGAGTTCCCAGTCATGAGCTGTTGCAAATGCCCAAACTGCCCATGCAGAGGTCAACCTAGCCACAAGGAAAATGTTTTATCAAAACTCAATTCCTAGGAGTGCCGCCATTCTGGAGGCTTGGGGCCCAGGACGCCTAGGCTCAAATATTCTAGAATATTCTTTTGGGTCGGCAATATTGGCCTCAGTCGGCAAAAAAAAATTTCAAGTAAAACAATTGTATTTCTACCTTATTCTTTTTTATATTAGTTTAACTTATTACTCAATACACACTAGCTAAAGTTTCTTCTTCATCTTAAGCAAAGCTGCAGTTCTCAAACCACCAACTAGGCTTGGACGTGGAGGTGTCTGAGTTGGTATTTCCTCAGGTCGAATGTTCTCTGCGAGCTTGTTTGTTGCCAACCTAGAGAGTTCAAAACTCTTCTCAGTTCCTATAATATTCCTTTCAAGCTCGACGGTAGCTAACAAAAATGATCCGATTCCGGAACCAATATCCCAGACAAGGTTGCCAGGTCTTTTGAGATGCTCGATCAAAAGCTACATGAGTTGAACACTCTTCGGTTGAATCATCATCCTATACAAAGTTCCATTAGGATAGATAAAGCAAAGTACTTCCTTACCAAGCTTCTTGAAAATGGTTGGCAGTATCAACAAGGATTGTGTTCGTCAATGCTAGAGGGTTTGGCTTCTTCGACTTCTCAGAGCTTTGCAGCACCAAGAGAATCAACAAGTTATCCTGCCACATAGACCAAGTTAAACTTGAAAATGAAAAGCTAGCGTACCTTAATTTTGTCACGGTATCCCCAGCCTCGTGCACGATAGACGTTGTAAGTCCCTACAACCTCCCGGTTGATTACCACATCCGCCTAAATTACCGCCGAAACCAAAGGAGAAATTGCGAAGACGACCATGAAACCACTCGCTGCCAAGTGCATTCCACTGAACTGCAAGGCCTCCTCAAACTTCACTAGATCTAGCTGCACAATGTCCTTGTTGATGCTAGCACCTCCATCATTTGGCAAGTCGAGGATGACAAGGTTGAAGCCATATTCACCTGCCACTTCTTGGAATAGTGTTTGTGACTCAGTCGTGTGTAGTTTGTCAACCTATTGTCGGAGCTTGGTGTACACCTCTGTCTGGGAAGCACCCGGCTTGAAGAAAGACTTGCTCATCTCTTCCATATCGCACACAGCCAGGTCGTAGGATCCACGGGATGCAGATGAAGGTCATCATGTCGTCCTTGATGTTCAAACTAGCTACAAGTGGCTGCACCTCATTGAGTGTAAAGTCGATTGCCGGCAGAGGTGCCATAGAAGAGCTTGGTCCCACTCCTGATGCCTTTGCAGGTGTAAATGTCTTCTGCACTGTCTTCTTCATCTTGCTCTTCTTGATAGCCTCTACTTTGTTCAGCTCCTAAACAATCGCTGGAAGATCATTGGCATGCACATTGAACAATGAGCTCTCCCAAGCTAGTGGCTGCTGCGAAGGACAGTCGAGCCAAAATGGAACATGCTCGCGTTCGAATGGTGTTAGAGCTCCTCTACTCTTTGACCACATGTGAGGCTCACTTGTATGATCTGTCCATAGCTTCATCGTTTGAGACTCAGCTAAAGTCTTTAAGTGTCTTAACTGACGCATTTATCTAGTTGAAGGATGGTAAACCTCCCTCTTAAAAGGGCACCTTTGAACATTATTATTACAATCTTTCACGCTAAGTTAATTTTTTATTTGCTAATGTATTGGAAACAAGTTTTTTAAAAGTTTTTTGAAGTGCTATGAATTGTGGTTATAAGCATGCATTTTATTGTGTGTGTGTGTGTGTGTGTGTTTATGTAAAATATAATATAACAGCTTACATTAGAAAGAAAATTAATACAATAATTTTCTTAAGAGGGGTTTAGCGTGTGTTGAGGAGGACCTTAATGAGAGCCCTAGGTGAAACAAATGGGCCATCGAGCTTACGAAGCTTGTTTGAATCCAGTGGTAGGAAAGCGCTCAAATGAGGAACGAGCATATTCAAGGAATCTTTTCGGTACGATATCTCCACTTTCACATCTATTTTCATAAATTCACATCAATATATTTTAACGTGTGTTTGCGTGTGCGTGAGTGCGTGCGTGCGTGTAATTGTGTACCTCTGTTGTCTCTAGTAACATGACGTTCATAAGGCCTTCTTTTCTGACCTGGATTCCTTCGGGTATAAACTCTGGGTCTACCACGCTTTGGGGCTCCACGCCTTCCCCTTTCCTGCAATAATCCAGACTAATCCGTGTGTGTGTGTGTGTGTGTTTGTTTGACGTCTTAGTGCATGCAATATTACGCATAATGGAAAACACAAGTATAGAACAACATATATAAGTATATTGTGCATTAACTTAGCTTGCAAGAAGTCGTGTGTGTGTGTGTGAGAGAGAGAGAGAGAGAGAGTGTTACATATATATGTGTGTGTGAGAGAGAGAGAGAGAGTGTTACATATATATTTAAGTATTAAGATTGTATATCTAGTGTTATAAACTTGTATATCCATACATGTGTGCGCATGTGTGTGTGTGTGTGTGTGTGTGTGTTATACCGAGGGTTGGGGGCTCCAGCTTCTGTCATCCATTTCTTTAGCAGGCCTTTTTCTCTTTATTGGAGTAGGCCGGATGCTACTTGATTGAGCCTCAGAATGATTCTGTTAAACTTAATTAGTAATATATAAATTAAATTTAGAATAAATATTAGTAATACTGTATAAAATAAATAACTAATAATGTAGTGATTATAACCTTGTTCCAGCTGAAGCCAATGCGTGCAGCTCCAGTAGCAGTGAAGACTCGAACCTGGATCTGGTTCAATCGAATATGCCGTACAGCAACAATATCCCCAGAGGATATACTCTTGCTCTTTGCAAAACTCTCCCACTTTACCCCATATCCACCTGCCCCCTTCTCAACTCCCATCTCCATTCTCCTACAAAAACATATATACATACACACATATGCATGTGTGTGTGTGTGTGTGTGTGTGGGAGAGAGAGAGAGAGAGAGAGGAGAGAGAGAGAGAGAGAGAGAGAGATGTTTGATGACTGACCTTCCTTCGGAGAGAACCACCACGCTCTCAGCCATTGTCTTCCTGAAAAACTGCATCGGTATCTCCTACAAAAACAAGGAAAACATATATTAATTAATAAAAGCATAACGTTAACAAATAATGTAGATATAAACTTACAAGGAATTCGGGGACCTTGGGCTTCAGGATTTTGCAAAAGCTGTTGATTTGCATATCCATATTTGTTAATACTCAGCTCTCTGTTTTCTTTGACCCAGGTGAAGTTATGTACGTAATATTTGATAACAACAGCTATAATAAATATTTAAATATTAAAAATAAATATATTACCTAGCGTATAGAATTATAGTATATTAAAACTTACACTTATAGGAGGTCAATTCTATATTATAGCGGGTCAACATCCGTCAACGCATCTGATCAAGAGAGGCATCAAAATCAATCACTTTCATCTTTACATCAGCCCTAGGTATGAATATATACATGTATACGCGTATGTACAGTCTCATGTATTCGTATGTATTGATTCAGTCAAAACCGGTCAACGGTTCCGTCTCATACAGCCCTGAGAGCATAATATAAGCAGCAGCATGCTCAGGTTCGAGTCTGCTCGCAAACTCAGCTGCATCAAAACCTTTAGCCATATCCAACTGTGTCCTGCAAGCCCCCAACACAATTCTCCACTCAAGACTCCCCGGTTCATAAGGCATATTCCCCATTATATCCCCAACATCCCCCAACATTCCCAATCTTCCCAGCAAATCTATCACACACCCATATATCTCTCTCGTGGGGACAATCCCGTGCTCCTTCATCCCTTGAAAGAACGACTTAAACTCCGTAAACATCCCCGCATGGCTACAAGCCGAGAGTATACTCACGAACGTGACAGAGCTCGGTTCGACCCCTTCCAACTCCATATTCCTGAACGAAAGCTTTGCTTGGTTCGTATGCCCGTGGTGGGCGTAAGCTGCAATAAGTGCTGCCCAAGACACGCTATCTCGGCTCCCCATATACCCGAATACATCCCTTGCATCTGCTAAACTCCCACATCTCCCATACATGTTAATCACTGTGTTATACAACGGAGTGTTCAGTTCAAAGCCACTCTGAACTATCCTCCAGTGTATAGCCTTTCCCTGTTGTAAGCCTTCAGTGGACGCACTCGAGCAGCTGTCTAACACACCCATCAGTGTCACACCAGTAACCTTCACACCCTCCAGATCCATCTCCCTCAGGAGCACGAGTGCCTCGGAGCCTTGCCCCGCCTGTGCATACGCCCCGATGAGAGCATTCCAAGCGACGACGTCTTTATCAAGTATCTCATCGAATATCTCTCTAGCTACATCCGTGCACCCGGATTTCCCATACATATTCACCAGTGCGGTTGATAGCAACACATCCCGTGCGATCCGCCCGGGAGACACCTGCTGGAGAATATACCCGTGTACCCTCCTTCCCTCCTCGAGACTTGAGCACGCCCCGAGCACTACAATGAACGTGACGTTGTTCGGGGACTGCTCACCGGAAGAAACCATCTCCCAGAAGAGCTCTACACCTTTCTCGTTCTGACCAAGCTGGGCATATGCTGCGATCATCGAGGTCCAAGCAATTACATCTCGTGTTGTGTAAGAGTCGAACACATCTCTAGCACGTCCCAGACTACCACATTTCCCATACATATTGATCAGGTTGTTGCAGATAGCAGGGTCGGAATGAAGCCCTTTCGCAGATAACTCTGCATCGATAGCCTCTCCCTCGGACAATGCAACCGGCCCCAAGTCAGCACAAACACTCAGCAGCATAAGATACGTTACGTTACTGGGCTTCTCTCCCTCGCTTGACATTCTTCTGAAGATATCCAAAGCTTCCATGCAATGCCCATTCTGGGCATATGCACCGATTAAGATGGTCCATGAGAATCTGTTTCTCCGGGGCATCGAGTCGAACACAGAGCGTGCGTTAACTACTTCTCCACATCTTCCATACATAAGGATGATGAGATTTGCAATGTAGTAGTCCTTGTCCAGTCCTAATGAAGAGATTTCATTGTGAATGCGTTTTGCCGCAATTGGGCATCTTGAGTCTGTACATTCCTGTAGCTTATCTGTGTATAGCTTCTTTAAATCGGATGGCTCGGAGAGAGGTGTCTGCGTAAGAAACCGTGACAATGTCCGCACTCGTTTCCTGTTTCCTTGTGCCAATCTAAACCACATTCATCCACTGGGTTTAGGGTCTAGGGTTTAAAAATATGAAAAATATTCATAATTATATTCATATCTTAATTATAAGTGGATTTATGGTATTTGATTTCAATATAGTAGGAGAGAATTTTAATACGAGTCAAATTATAAACATAAACATTCTCTAATAACTGAAGATATTCACATAAGTTTTTAAATGAAAAAAAAATTCAGAACATACTTATTACTAGGTTATATAGGTTTTCATCTATGTTTTTTAAATTTTATTTATTCAAGCACAACTTATAATTTAATGATTTTAAACCTAAAGAAATTGAATATATGTTTTATAACACATCAATTAATCATAACATTTTTACATTCACAAACCTTCTTATAAACATACATAGCAATATAAATTAAACGGTTTTATCCTCTTTTATTTTAGAACTAAATAAATTTTTTTTCAATTACTCGAGAACTTTCTCTTAAAGTTCATTGAGTGTATAAAAATGTAACCTCACTAAGTGTTAAGTTTGATATTCTTCACATTTATTTTGAAGAGTTGCATATTTTTAATCATTATATGTTTCACTAATCTGAAATGGTTGTAATATATAACAATTCTTTTTATATTCTTTATAAATTCCTATATTGTTTATTTCTCTCATCAAATAAAGTAAAAATTATTTAAGTGAAGACATGAATAATAATTACTCATACATGTCAAATGTATATTCAAATCACTCATGTTTTGGCATTTCACAATTAGTTATGATGTTTTTTAATCAAATAAAACTAAAATATTTTATATTGTTTTATAACTTCTTAAGTTAACTGACATCATCTCCAATTACACTCCCAAAATAATAACTAGCTCTTTAATTATTTTTTAAACTCTTCTGCGAGAGAAAGCGCCCCTTCTCCCGGAGTTGCGGAGGGTCGGTTTGGCCACTGGCTGGGGATCCAAACAACCGCTGGCCCAGCTTGTGCCAGCAAGCAGAACCATTGAATGCCTTGATTGAATGTGTAGCTGCACCGACTGCCACCCGCACGCCGGGGGCCCTTTTAGGCTGTAAATGCAACCAACTGGCTACCGGAGGAAAGGTAGAGATGGTTAGTGGAAAAGAAGCTCCAATATAAAGATCTTGATTGTTGCGCAACCCGATTGTATACCACCATTGGTAGACACCCGAATAGGTGATATTGACTGGGCCTAGTATTCCTAGTAGGGGCCCAAGCGGATGCGACGACAGTGACCAACCCCCGCCCGAAGCGTATAGTACCCCTTCCCGAGGGCAGCAAGCAGGTGTGCTCCTCTGTCTGGAATGAACCCCGCACTGGCATTTAAGTTCTCCCTCCTAGTGCAGGCCACCAGCAGTGTGCATTGTTCTCCAGCCAAATAGTAACTGAGGGAGCACTTATAGGAAATCCCCACAATCACGAGACCGACTACCAACAAAACCCGCCGGTAACCCGGGGAAGGGCCGCAAAACCGAACAGGCACATTGATCACTCACTTCATCCTGGTCATAAGTAAACTACCCGGAATGATTCTGCCGCCCCCACCTGTGCTACCGCCGTGCATACGGTGGGGCCGAAATTTAATAAAAAAAAAAATTAAAATAATGTTTAACACTTTACAAAATATAACATCTTTAATAGTTTTGTATAGTGCTTAAATTATCATGTTTCATTTTTTTAAAATTAAATTCATAATTAAATGTTTCACTTTTTTTATATCAAACTCATAAATCAAATGTATAATAACACTCGTAAAAAATGTCGAGAAAATATAATATATCTTGTATATAATTTATGTATTTAAAAATAAATTCTATAATAGCTCATTCTTTATTAATTATTTTAATATTATTAAAATAAAAATTATCAAAGTTAACAACTCAGTACACTTAAGTTTAATGTTAAAATTTTAAATAAAAAACTTTATATAATTTATTTCTTTGGCATTAAAGGATTTAACAAATAAACATTAATGAACAAACAAATAATAAAGTTCAGAAAAACTCCTTGCATTACAATAATTCTTTTAAGTACCGTACTTTAAAATGAATGTTAGATTTTTTATTTTTAATTTGTTTATTTTATTAATTCTTTTATTAAATGTTTAAAATAAATTGTTGCAATATTTTTAATTATTTTTTTTTATTAATAAATTAGTTCAATATGATAAAATAATGATCACTTCTTGAAAAACAATAACAAGCTTTAACATAAACCTTGTAATACATTCATAACATTTTATGTAAAGTTTCACTAATTTTAACCTAATATCCCTAAATAACAAATTTAGTAATAACATGTACAACATTTGTGCACAATATAAAAAAAGTCATGTTATATTTTCTCAATTATTTTCACATAGTTAAAATTATTTTTAATTATAAATTAATTAAATTTATATAATTTAACATTTAAATTAAGCTTGTTCCACAAATATTATAAAACATCAATTGATTTTAAAAATAAAGTCTTGTGTATGTTCATTACTAAGAAATTTATTATGAATATTTTTCTTAAGCAGTTTATACATTAGCAATAACAATTATTTTTTTATCTTTTAAATGAATTTTCAAACTTGTTATATATGATAAATGTTGTATTAAAATTTATTAAAATATATTAATTAACATTTATAATATAACATTAATGATAAGATAACAACTGAGGAAAAAAACTCTTTCCAATATGAAAAATTTATAATGTTAAAAAGATTGAGCAATTGCATAAATCAAATTTTAAAAATATATTAATTTTTATTTTTTTTTATCATTTAATTTACTCCCGATCTTATATGAATAACTATACATAAAATTCAAAATTTAACAAATCTGAAATTTAATTATAAGAATATATAAGACATACAATTTATCTCTTTTTAAAAAATTAAATTTAAACTCTAACCACACACTCATTGTCATTAAAAATAATGAATAACTTTAAAATATATTGTTATATATAAATCTAAAAATATTGATATAATGTTTGCTTTTTGTATAAATAATTAATATATTTAATGTATGAATTTAACTAAATAATAATTAATATTATAAAAAATTTAATGTACATAAATTATAAAAATATATATATAATGTTTATGCTATTATATATATATTTAAATTTTAATATGTAAATTCCCTACATAAATTTCATACATTTACGTTATTATATCCTAGTATACGTAGTTACCTTACACTAGGTTAATATTATTATCGTTGAATATATATAACATATCCAAGCATAAAAAGGCCAAAGAGCATCCACGTGTCAATGCTTCTGAACAGTCTTTTAAAAGTATACCGTACGAAAACCACATCACATTTGCATGGACAGCCACGCGTCGATGTCTCCGGAAACACCGTCGCAAGCTTCAAAAAGGTATGATATTAGATTAGGTTAATAGTGATTAGGTCTCAGTAAGAGTGTGATTAGTATTACTATAGTGGGTCAATGTGTGCGCACAGAGACATGTAACTAGGTTTGCCCTAGTCTGTAAATTAGGGCGATGAGGATACGGAGGCACAAGCGTGAGCAGAAGATTCGAACTCCGGATCTGTTCTTGGAGAGGAATGTTCACGGCGCACTGCTTAGGAGGGTAGAGAAGGTAGTGCAGGTGCAAGAGGCAAGCAAGAAGAGGAAGCGGGGCAGGCCACCGAAGAACAGGCAAGATGCAAATGGCAGTCCCAATGTGGGTGTCAGCAGGTGATCATGGGCTTGGGGATTCATGGGAATCAGCAGGGGATTCAAAGGGATTCACAGGGTAATCACAGCAGGTGTAGAAGGAACGATGGGAAGAGATGGAGGTGTTCGAATCCAGTGGAGTCTAATGAGGATTACTGTGTTCGTCACATGCTTACCCGCTTGAAGAAAGCTAAGAAAAATGTAAGTTTTAAGTTAAATCTAGGTTATTTACATAATTCCGGTGTAGATCCCTTTAATTACTTATACCTTAATAAGTATTCACTGAATATTTGTATTTATGTATGTGTGTGCACCCACCCACCTACCCACACACACACACACGTGTGCAGTACACTGTATTAACTTAATGGAATTGCTTATAAAAATCATCAGGTATTATCTAGAACCTGATTAGATTGCTATATTATTTATCTATGATATATACCTTTTTTGTATTACAGTATTAACTTCATGACATTGGTACTATTATAGTATTATTTCGTGTGATAATATGATGTATGGAGCAGTGTATATTTTATATATGAAAAAATGACTATTTTGATACATTAAGCATATTGATTGTGTAGCTATATTCATATAATGCATGTGTATGTTAGTTTAATTAGTTTATGTTGCGTGCGAGTATTTTGATTTCGTATGTAAAAGCTTGTCGATACAAGTTATGATATACATCTTATTTGGTTCTACTGTGTATGTGTTTAATAAGCTTTGAGATTACAGGGTGAGTATCAAGCCCCAACAAAGCCTCCAATTACTAATGTAAGCATATATGTATGTCTGTGTGTATGTATATGTCTGTATGTGTGTGTGTGTGTATTACCGCTAACATACACATTATTCTCTTTCTGCATATATATACAGTCAGAAATGTAACTCTTGCTTGCAGGCAGACTTCCAGCTTCTACCAGACTTGAGCACTGCATTTACTGTACCAATCAAGCATGCAATTTCAAATGTAAGTACACAAACTCTCTCTCTCTTGCACACATATAACTCTGTCGCAGGTGGACTTTCAGCCTCTACCAGACTTGGTCACACCAATTAAGACGGACATATGTGTAAAGGCTGAATTCTCCCAATGTGTAAGCATATTAGATATATGTGTATTTTATTTATTTATCTCATAGTTTACATCATAACATGTGTATCTGTGTGTATATATTATTTTGTATATCAGATATGTGTATAATACATGTAAACTAAGTTCCCATTTCAAGTACAGCATAAACGCCTATAGTTTGCATCATCATAGGCGTGTGTATGTGTGTATATTATTCTTATAGTAAACCTGTATTTGGTTCTCTCATCGTTTCGCATCATACACATGGATTTGTATATATTTATATTTATATTTATTCTATCTCATATTTCACATTGTAACACGCGTGAATGCAAATATTCTTGTTATAGTAAACTTGGTTATGTATATAAGATATATATGTATTTCTATTTACATAGTTTCACATCTTGTATGTGTACTGTGGATGTGTATACTGGGTTATTGTAAACTTGCCTATTTATGCTACTATTCATCTTATAGTTCTACATGTGCGTGTGCGTGTGGGTTTCTTGTTTGATTTATGTGTTTATGTCACAGTTTGACATACATGTGCGTTCGTGTGTAAATTCTTCTTATGGTGCATTATATGTATCTTAAGCATGTGATTATGTGTGTACTGTTTGTTGTATGTTATATTCCTGTTATGGTAAACTTGGTTACCTATACTGCCTATATGTCTATTTCTATTTGTAGTTTCGCATCATAAACACGTGTGTGTGTAAACTATTTTATCGAACAGGCAGAGTCTCATGCGATGGATGTTGAGGACGTTTCTATGGAAATGAAAACACGGCAGCTATTAGACTTGAACATTGGATTGGTGAAAAACTTAACTAGTCAGACCATTGTATGTATGTATGTATTTATGTTCTATATTCTTTTTGCTTTTACATTGTTATAGAACATAAATACATACATGCATATTTCACTAGTTTATTACATCAATACTCCTCTATACATACGCATGTAGGCTTGTGTGTGTGTGTATACACACACATACATATACATATACATACACATATTTATAATTCCCTTTATATTCAATAGGTATATTCTGGCAAGGCGACGACATCAGCTAACAAATCAATTAATGCTCGCTCGACGGCTGAAAAGGTATGTACGCATTTGTGTATGCGTGCGTGGGTGTGCGTGCGCGGGCGTCCGTGTGGGTGCTTCCTTTTTTTTTAATACTTTTTTGTAAACGTGTGCTTGAGCATGCGAGTGTGTGTATGTATTTAATTAGACTTTTCTGTGTGTTCAATTAAGGAATTTTTGATCCAACAGATGGAGGACTCCCCTGTGCGCCCTCCAACTCCGGCTCGAGCAACTGACGCCCAGATTCCTCCTCACCTGGCGGCTGGAAATACTGTATGTATTGTGTTTTGCGTTTTGTGTGTGTGTGTGAGAGAGAGAGAGAACGCTGTCTGTGTCATAGATCATTGATTTTTGTTTGTGTTCTAACAGGCTACCTCTCAGCCGCCGATGGAAGCTCTCACTGGTGAAGAAACTTGCAAGTGTATGTTCTCTCTCTCTCTCTCTCTCCTCCTTCTCTCTCTCTCTCTCTCGGAGCGCTTGTATGGTGTTTATGTGTATGTGCTGCTCATAATTTTTTTTAATCTCGGAGTGTGTTTGTGTGTACGTGCGTGCGTGCTTTATGTTGAGAAATTTCCTTTTTCATTTCGCCTGGACCTAACCGAAAGAAGCCTCGACTAGCTCTGAACGATGATGCTGACCTTGGAGGTATGCGATCTCTCTCTTTTCTCTATCACTCTAAATTTGTATTTTTTATGTTTTCTAATGTTGAGTATATATATCACAGGTGAGAAACTGAATGGTCTCGATGTCAACATAATTCCTGAAGTTGTTGATAAGCCCGTTGCAGCAGGAAATATGGTATATATGTATATGTATCTATACACTGTGTATTCCCGTAAAGTTTTAATGCTCGTATGCCATATTATGAGATGTGTGTGTGTATCTATATCTTCTCTATGGCGTCTTCGGTTGTAGCAGGAAGTATTAACTCAAGCTTCGACTGTGAAACATGCAGCTTGTGGTGTGCCCGGACCCGAGCCAGTGGTGGGAGAGCTGAAAGAGTTGGAGCGGCTGACTGCTGAGGTGGTAGAAAGACAAGCTGATAAGAAGCTGTGCGTAGAGGACTTCAAGAGGAGAATCGAGGTGGAGGAGATGATGAAGAAGTTCAAGGAGATGGAGAGTATAAAGAGGGAAGGTACGGCCATCCTGATTGAGATGCGAGACTTATATATGAAGGCCCGAGAGGAGAACCAGGCTCTCAAGGCCAAGATTGCTGCTCTTAAACGTGGGTAAACTCTACACTCACGTCTATGTGTGTGTCACGGTGTCTATGTCTGTCTTTGCTTATTTTTTTCCGTTTTTAATTCACACTATTTTTCCACGTGTGTGTGTGTGTGTGTGTGGTTGTGTGTTTTTTCATTTAATAAACAGTGGTTTCTTGAGAGATTTACATAAATGAAGCAAGCTAGCTTAACTGTTTAAGATGGAGAAGCTATCTCTAGTAAGTGTTTCTCCATCTAATATTCTTGTTTCACACACACATACATGTGGAATTAACTAAATACAATTACTTTTTAATATGGTTCCATAGGCATTTTAAGGTTCCAACATAAGTATAACTAAAATAAGGATTTAATAAATTATGATTATTTTATTAATTAGTAAATATGATAAATTATTATTTTTAGTTAATTAATAAAATAATTAGAAAGAATTTTAGGTTAAGGGTATATTCTAATATATAAACCCTAAACCAGTTTACTGTATTCAAATATTAATACAGTTTACCGCATGTGAAATATTCTGTGCGGGCGAGGATCTCAATGAATGCTCGTATGTACGCATTTATCTCTGCGTGCGTGGGCGTGCGTGGGTACACGTGTGCCTGTGCATGTGTTGTATTTAATTAGACTTTTCCATATAGAGAATTCAATTAGGGCTCTCCTACTCCGGCCTGAGCAACTGACGCTCAGATTCCTCCTCACTGGCGGCTGGATTTACTGTATGTATTGTGTTTCATGTGTGGTGTGTTGTGTGTGTGTGAGAGAGAGAGAGAGAGAGAGAGAGAGAGATGTGGTGTGTGTGTGTGTGTGAGAGAGAGAGAGAGAGAGAGATAAAGACTCTGGGAAGCCTCTGAACGATGATGCATCGACTATCCGACCTTCGAGGTACGTAATCTCTCTTCTCTCTCTTACACACACACAATATACATGTATTAAATTTGTATGTAGTATGTTTTTGTGCTTGAGTGTATATGTATATACACACACACACACGTATCATACACGTTTTATTTTGCAGGTGAAAAGCTCAATTGTCTCAAGGGTGAGTCATGATGTTGTTGATAAGCCCGTTCCAGCTGGAAATATGGTATGTATGTATATGTACATGTGTGTATTTCTCTAAATTGTATGTCGTATATATGTATTTTAGATGTATCTACATAGTAATCTGTTATGTTTGAATGTTTGTGTGCCATATATATGTACTTTCTATACGGATGTGTACGTTATATGTTTGTATGCTGCATATGTCTCTCTAGTTGCGATACTTATATTTGAAGACTCGAGAGCTGGTTCTCTCCTTTGGAGTCCTCAAATATAAGTCTCGCGACTACCCTTTTTCAACCCCTAGAACGCTGCTCTTAAACGCTAAAACTCTTTGGGTAAACTCCCTAAACACACACTCACGTCTATGTGTGTATGTGTGTGCATGTCCTGCACGTGTGTGTTTCTCCATTTAATGAATAGTTTGGCTTTTTCTCGAGGATTTATACATGTTTAAGATAGAATTCAGCAGACGAGCAAAGTTGTGTGTGTGTGTGTGTGCGTGGACAGAGTATCTTTTTCTATGGAAGAGATTATCCTTACTGTGTGTGTGTGAGCGTGTGTTTTCTGTTTTTTATTCTTTGTTCACGCACACACGACATATTCATACACAGATATATTTTATGGAACATACATAATTACAAGTGTAATAGCTACCAAGTTTTAATTTCCATAGAAACGTAACTAAGATATATTTACATTTGTTTATGGAACATATATACATACATTGCATAATATTTCACTAGTTATTACATCAATACTATAATATTACACCTCCCTATACACACATAGGTATTATATTACATACAATCATGGCCACATCATTAAAAAAAAATGTTTAAAGTATATTTAAACAGTATCAATTAATTTAATATCATTAAATACATTTAATTAACTGATTCTGTATAAATTACTTTTAATACATTTTTTAGATACATTTAATTAACTAGTTACATTTAAATTAAGAAAAATGTTTAAAAGTATATTTATACAGTATCAATTAACTTATATCATTAATACATTTAATATATATAATGAACCAAGTTAAATTAATAATAGTAACCAAGATAGTATAGATTAATTAATTAATTCAAATTATAATAATATTTATAATATAACATTTCTATATTGTATAGACTTGTCTACATATATGTGTATTTCCGAAAATCGTATGCCTGTATTTACTTAGATTACATATAATATCAAAATGCTCTCTCCCTCTACACCGTGTCATTAGCACTCTCTCTCTCTCTCTCTCTCTCTCTCTCTCTCTCTCTATTATATATATATATATATGCATAATTTAACAGGATTTATTAAAGCTATTATATAATTATTTATTTATACATACAATATTTCATTTCTCATAAGTAATATTTATTATTTTAATATTTAACTTATTATTTTAATTTATATTTATACAATAATGTATAGAATTACAATATCTTGGCAGATCTTATTAAATATACATGCACATATGTACCAGTAGTTGTATACACATGTAAATATATATTATTTATATACAACACACAATCTTACTATGAATATAAAACCTCTATTTAGTGTAAAATATAAAACTTTTAATAAGTTGTTTCTTTTTTAAACTTTGATAAAAAAATTAGAATATTTTAATAAAATTTTATGTTTAGGATTTAGATAATATAATTAAATGATTTATATATAAGTAATATATTATATTTAAGGTCACTGATAAATTATATCCTAAAAATATATTGATAATAAGTATATCTTAAGTATAATTGAAAGTTAATTTTATAAAACTTAAAAATTTAAACATTATATTCTTAGTATACTTTGATGTTTCAAACTCTAGTTCTAGGATATAGTTCATTATTAATATTTATGTATAATAAATAGCTTCGTTTTTAAGATATATAAATAAATACTTCATGAATAAATTATATACATATAGACATTAACTATAATTAGTGGGAGGGTATGTGCATAATAATGTAAAGTTGTAACCCATACATGGAGGAATTATTATGTACATGTATGCTTATGTATATTGGTAGAGATTGAAAGCAATATATATGTATAAATATTTACTTTACACAAAATGCATTGACCCTTATAGCTCAATGGTAGCGCCAGTCTTGTAAACTGGAGGTTTGGAGTTCAATCCTCCATGTGGGCAAATGTTATGCTATCTTATGTGCTTGTTATATATATATATATACACACACACACAGACATGTTTGGAAATACATCTGTGTGACTGTATATACATGTTTACTTATATATCTGTATAAATTATATGTGATGCGTTTAAAAACATATATTTATGTATAGTTATATTTAATATTTATGATTTTAAATGACAAAAACAATATTGTTTGTAAATACAATATAATATAGTTTACATAATCGCTTTAATTATTTTTATTTGATGTTCTAGGTGACACTATACTCTGGGTTATACAAATATATATAAAACATTGATTGTAAAAATATTAAAATATTTTAGTAATATTTTATATTGTGAAATTTAGCTAAGTATAATTGAATGGTTTATATATAAATTAAGTATTCTAAGAATATATTCTACTTTGAAAGTTTGTATTTCAAGAGTGATTTACAGAATGACTTTGATATGCGCTAATCTCGATTGGCACGAAGAATATCCAACAAAGCCAGGAACAAGTTGAGAATATCCAAATAGAGTGCAACAGACGCCCACACGTAATCGTCGTAATAAAACCTCTTGATGAGATTATCAGTGTCATATACGATGTAAGCACTGAATATCAACGCACCAACTCCTGCATATATGCTCGTTCCCAGGCTTGTTATGGGGAAAAAAGACTATAACAAACAGGAGAGCCAGTTAATTGTGTGTGTGTGTGAGTGTGTGTGTGTGTGAGAGAGAGAGAGAGAACCTGGATGAGTCCCCATACGATGAGGATCATAACTGCTGCAAATAGGAATGGTGCCAAGAAGCTGAAGTCCTGTCCTCGTTTAACAGCCCAGTACGTGTAAGATGTCAAACTCACCGCGATTGCTACTGTGAGGACGAGTGCTTCCAACACAATATCACCTGTTGACAAGTTTAGTTAGTTAAGTATTACACACACACATATTAGCAGGCAAATTTATTTAGACTAATTATAACAATACTATTGGCTACCATGAAAATTCGTGTGTGGAGAATAAGAATATATTATGTATGTGATATATATCTAGCTGTATGTGTATATATACTATCCATGTATATGGATGCGTCTACCATAATGTCTTCTTATGTCAGTTTCAACTATGACTTAGATTATAGAGCTGAACCTCAACTCTTCAACTATGACTATACAGAACAACTACCATGTCAAGAATTCCGTCAATTACGTATTTTCATTTTAAACATTATCAGAGAAGTCGTCTAAATATGATTATAACTGATATAGACTATGATTATCAACTAAAACTACACACACACACATATATGCTATAAGAAAAAGCTTACCTCGAGTGAATGCACATGAAATACCCACAGGAAGGCTGATACAGACCGTGAAAATCCCCAGCAGAACCAGATTGATTGGATGGCTATGTCGATACGGATGAATCACACACAGCACTGAAAACCCAATTAAAACATAAAACTTCAGAACTTTGTGTATGTACATATGTCTGTACAGAGCATATATACATACATATTATTAAGTATAGATTCACAATTGCGTGTGTAAACTTCGAAAACCCAGCTGTGGTTGTATATATGTGTTTCTTGTTTGAAAAATTAAATGTAAATGTAAATTACAAATACTTACGGATCAGGGGCAAGAAAGTGAGGAAGATGAGAAGCCCTGGACTGTTAACGAAGAATAATTGAACGGGTTTTGAGAAGACCACAACACCGGCGACAATTGCAGAAAGCGCGACCTGTGTAGTGAGAATCCCATACACTTTGCGTATGAATCCCCACCGGAGAGTGCTGTCTTCTGCAGAAAGCCCCGGATACAAACTACCGCCGCTCTCAATGTCGCCATAGCCTCCATAGCCACCGCCCCCTTGCTTACTTCCTCCCCACATTGTCTCTCTCGAACTCTCTAGTGAACCCAAAACGAGACCACGTCAGTTCATTAGGTCTAACTCTTTACACGTGGCGCATTTCGGAAGCTTCACGTGTCTTAATTGCAGCCATCCACATGGCATAAATCACATTAATAATGGCCCACCGTTTAATGTGGTATTTAGTGTACCCTTGCTATCTTCAGATTATAGGATATCTTTATATACATTCTATTGGTGTGTGTACGTGATGGAGAAAAACTAGAGAGCGCATGAAATATACACGTATATTTACGACCTTAGATATATACGTGACTCACAGACACACTCACACAAACACGCACACGCACACACACACACCGAGTTAGCTGAAATTGTTTCAAATAAGAATAAGAAGAAAAAAACAAAAGAATAGGACAACAACCTTAAGAGGCAGGAGTAGGAGGCCCTTTGGAAGATCTAGTCCCCATAATCTTGCAAACAGGCCAGGAAGGATCCATTGCATACACACTAAGCCCGCGGGTACATTAAGATCCTTTATAGGTACCGATTGCCCCGGTTGTAAGTTGCTCAAATCCACCTCTATATACTTCGGAAACAAGTCTGGTGCCCCGTAGTATTGCACTGTCCTCCTTATCGTGTTCAAATACCCACCTGTATACACATATGAGTCTCCCTGCATGTTTGTGTGTGTGCATTTATATAGCATTTGTGGTATACTAGGTCATATACATACATATATGCTTGACTTGCGTGTACATAAATAAATGCATACATATTTTGTATATATGTATGTATATATGAGATATACACGTTGGTGTGCGTATGCCTGCGGGCGTGCGTGAGTTTATACATACATGCATGGATATTTGTATATATGTATTAATATTGTATGGTGAGAGCATCATTATCATAAATGAAGCTTTCTCTCTATACTGATGTATACAAATAATTTACCTTTGCGGATTCCTGGACAAACATCTTGTCCGATGAACACCAACGGTATATCGACCCGTAACCTGGCATGTGGAGGAGCTCTGATGAGCGTTACATTCAAGACCTTATCGGAAACAGCATGAACATGAAGCTGTACAAAACACAAACAAATATGTAAAAAAACACTATATAACTCTCACAATGTACCCACAAGTCGTGGCAGTACACGCTCCCTGGAGATGAGTTCACCAAGTTTCGGATTTGGGTCAGTCCGGATTTCCAACATATACAGCCTGCTCATGAAAAAACTGTGTCCGAACTTCTTAAGGAGCAGATTAAGCTGATTAACATCGAGTGTAATCAGCTGTTTATGCCCACCCACTGCCCGTCTTCCTGAGAGAATACAATGCTGGGAATTCGACCTCTGCTCCTCAATTTCATGCATTCCTCGTCCCAGAGACTCCACGGGGCACAGCATATAGTGTATCTAGCTTGTTTTCTAACCTGGGCAGTGAATCCTCGGCGGCTGTTGAGATTTCCTCCGCTACTGCTGTGGAGAACCTGCGCCGCCATGGATCGCCTCTCAGAACTCGAAATGCGGCATACAACATCCGCATTCCACCATACCCTAAAACCCAGAGGTTAGGGTTTAATTAAACATTTTACCTGTATTTACTAATGAATTCTTTAAGTTATAATTAAGTTATCAGGTATATATATATCATATATCCGCTTATAGATGTGTATATGTGTGTGTGTGTATGTATATATATATGTATATTATAATCGTAAATATAAATATTTTAATTTTTTTACAATCAAATTTTTTTAGTCAAAGTTCAAAATGAAACAAACTTATTAAAAGTTCTATGTTTTACACTAATTTGAATTACTCAGATATAATATATGTCGATTGTATAATGATTTGTGGTATACCCACTATAGTGTCAAATAAATAAGTTTTCATAATTATAAAATTAATATAAAATGATTATGTAAAATAAATTATATTACTTAATTAATATATGCTTATGTTTTAATATTTTATAGATAAATACTATGAGTATGAGCAATAAATTAAAAAAAATGAAAATAAAAATTATTAATAGTTATATGTATGTACATAACGACAATATTAGAAATAAAGAGATATATATAGAATTATGCATATATATACAGATATCTATCTATATACATGTAATAGATTATATAAGTAATGATGTATTTACAACATGTGTGTGTGTGTGTGTTGTGTGTGTAACAAGTTCATATATATATACACAAGTTCATAGATATATTACTACAATTTGCCCACATGAAGGATTGAACTCCAGGCCTCCAGCTTACGAAACTGGCGCTCTACCACTGAGCTATAAGGACATCAGTGCATATTCGTGTATGTGTGTGTGTATAAAGTGTAAATTTTGAGTTTTATATAGGAAATATACGTAAAGACATATATATTGCTTTCAATCCTCTACTATAATATATATATATATATAATGTACATGAAGCAAACACGTGTATGTGAGCACCATAGACGTGTATGTAGGCCCAGTGAGATTACATATTACATTATATATGCATATGTACGAGTAGTTAATGCCTGTGTTAAATTATTGTATATGTATATTAAATAACTTATTGTATAATAAACATTTTTAAGATATATAAATAAGTACTTCATGAATATATTATACATATAAATGCCTCTATAAATTCATAGGAAGATTATATTATATATAATCTCTTACATTAGATAAAGATAATCTCTCTCTCTCTCTCTCACACACACACACACAACTTTGCTCTTGTCGGCTGAATACTATCTTAAACATGCTTTATTTATATAAATCCTCAAGGAAAGCCAAACTATTCAGTAAATGGAGAAACACACACGTGCAGGATAGCGTGACACGCACACACATAGACGTGAGTGTGTGTTTAGGGAGTTTACCCAAAGATCCAAAGAGCAGCGTAGTCGCGAGACTTATATATGAGGACTCCAGAGGAGAACCAGCTAGTTCTCCTCTCAAGTCCTCAAATATAATTCTCGCGACTACCCACAGCTGCTCTATCTCTCTCTGCACCTTCGTATCCATCTCGTCTTTTAGCTCTCAGATGCTCGCTGCTGCACCAGATGCTCACAGCAGTGCAGCATTGAACATCCAAGAGCTACAAGACGAGATGGAGCACGCCACAAGCTGCAAGCCTTCCTGCTAGTTTATCAGACGAGATATACACATATGTATGTAGACAGGCACTCCATGTGTGTTGAGAGAGAGAGAGAGAGAGAGAGCACATATGCAGCATACAAACATGTTGATATAACAGAAATATATGTACACTCGTCCGTATAGAATTTGCACACAAACATGGAAACATAACAGAAAAAAAACTATGTAGAACATCTAAAGTACATTTATACGATGTAGACAAGTCTCTAGAACATATACATACATACCATATTTCCAGCTGGAACGGGCTTATCAAACGTGTGGTATATGTGTGTGTGTGTGCAGCAAAGGTATATATATACAATCAAACATAAAAAAAACATAGTACATACAAATTTAATACATGCATATGTATATGTACGTGTGTGTGTGTAAGAGAGAGAAGAGAGATTGCGTACCTCCAACCAAGATCGGAACTTGCAAGATTTTCAGCAATCACAGCGGTCCATCGGCGGCTGAGAACACAACAATAATCAATGATCTATGACACAGAGAATTCCCCGCTCTCTCCCCCCCCCCCCCCCCCCCCCCCCCCCCCCCCCCCCCCCCCCCCCCCCCCCCCCCCCCCCCCCCCCCCCCCCCCCCCCCCCCCCCCCCCCCTCTCTCTCACACACACGCACACACACGCAACGCAAAACACAATACATACAGTATTTCCAGCCGCCAGGTGGGCTTCAGTTGCTCGGGTCGGTGTTAGAGGGCGCACGGGGGAGTCCTTCAGTTGGATCAAAAATCCCTTAATTGAATTCCCTAAGTAAAAGCCTAATTAAATACATACACACACTCGCATGCAGATGCACACGTATACGCACGCACGCCCGCGCACGCATAGAAACATGCGTTTCAGCCGTCACGTGAGCATTAATTGATGTGTGAACATACCTGTTAAATCATGACCAAATCATTCAAAGAATATACGTGCGCGTGTATATGTATATACGTGTATTTGCTAGGGAAGTATTGATGTAATAATGTATGCATTTATGGTATAAATAATTAAGTTTTCACAAAGTTTAATTATAATGGCTGATCTCCATTTCCATTTCCATTAGGAACTTTCTCTTTATATGTTTGGATATCTTCTTGCCACATGGCCCATCTGATTAAATCTACCGTTGTTTATCCAACTACCGTTTAGATCATATGTTGATATCAATCTTAATTACACCACTTGATGTACCATTATGTGAATTTGCTTGCATATTATCCCACGATGAAGACAAGTGATAACAAGCCCTTCACATTAACAAACCACCAAATTATCAATCCAAGCCTTCAATCATTAAGCATCATGTATATAATATACAAAAGTAATCAAATTAATAAAACTTTTCCATTAAAAAGTTATACATGGTATTGGAGCGGTTCAATGATTTTAATAGTAAAGCAGAACAATGATGAACAATAACGTGCTAAGGCGCTTGTAGTTTGTAGTGGAATGCCCTATGTTTGCCCTAATTATCATTGCATTTTACATTGTTGATTAATGGCTACTTCATTTGTATATTCTACCCTGGCTGTCATAAGATGTAATATGGGACAAACAAATATAAAAATTCACTGGCAAAAACATTGCGATTTAAAAATCTAAAGTTCAATTGAGTTTGATGGCCAAAGATTATTGAACATTAATGAATAGCAAATAATTGAAACTCATTAACATGGACTTGTAGCTTGTATGTCAATCAAATAATTATAAAGTTTTTTTAATAATTGGTTTGGGTTTGGGAGATGAATAAATTCATTTACTTGACTTGGATAGGTTTGATCAATGAGAAATGAAACATCTTGTCTTAAGACTATAAAAATTACTAATTCAAAACTAATTTTTACTCAAAAGTTTTTCTCCTTCGGATGTAACTTTATGAGACAATGGCCATGTACATTAGCAAGCTCAAAAGTTTAATGCAGTAATTGAAGGAAGTGATCATTCCAATCTTGAATGGTTGTGTTAAAATTTTCCTCCTTTACTTCATGTCCCTAGAATTCCTTCATTTTAAGAAAAACCATAGACTAAATTATTGAAGAAAGAGTGTAAGATCACTAAGTGCAAAGCTGGTCATGAAACCCCTTAGGTTGTTTATGGGGAGCAAGCCTTGTGTTTAGGTAAGAAACCTTGGAGTGGGGAACAAAATAAAGGAGGCACTTTTCATGGGTCTTGCAACTCTCTATTGTACCCATCTTTAAATTGAATTTTGCCAAAAAGAAAAAGGATTCATGTAATAATTGGGGGAAAGTGGGACATGGGGACATAGTTATGAACACGGTCAGGATCCCGGCCGTGTTCACCGTGTTTCATGAACACGGCCATGGGTCGTGTTCCCACGGCCGTGTTCATGAACAGTAAATACTGTTACGAACACGGGCCGTGATCCCGGCCGTTGTTGTTGGGATCCGGGTGTTGTAACACCACTTAGGGTTAGGGCACACATAATAATATTTTCTAGGGCTTGTTGAATCTGGTGAGTTATCTTCATTCTACAGGATTCTATATATCTCATGTTGTTCATCATAAGTGTGGTGCAGTTCTGATCAAGGCAGCATTTTGGAGAGCTAGCATTTTATTTAATATTCAATGGATTTGAACCGGAGAAGACCCTCAATTCTGGTGAGTTTTTTTAAACGGATTTAAATGCAGTTCATTGTAGCTTTGGCATCACTGTCCTCTGACTCCATCCGTATGCAAAAATATATATATATATATATATATATATATATATATATATATATAGAGAGGAGAGAGAGAGAGATCATATACACGTTGTAGACAACACAGTAGATATGTATATAATGACACATACAAGTGAATAATGGATTTGTAGGGGATAGCATGGTGCTGATTTTTTGAGAGAGAGAGAGAGAGAGAGCATATATACGTTGTAGACAACACAATAGATATGTATATATGATGACACATACAAGTGAATAGTGGATTTGCGGGATGGTGCTGATTTTTGGAGAGAGAGAGAGAGAGAGCATATATACGTTGTAGACAACATAATATATATGTATATATGATGACACATACAAGTGAATAGTGGATTTGCAGTGGGGATAGCATGGTGCTGATTTTTATAGAGAGAGAGCATATATACGTTGTAGATAACACAGTAGATATTTATATATGATGACACATACAAGTGAATAGTGGATTTGCAGGGGGATAGCATGGTGCTGATTTTTGGAAGGTTTTGTGCACCTATTTCGACTCCATCTCCTTAATCTTGCTCGCCGCCGTTGCCGCTTTCAATTCTCAAGGTCTCAAGGTTGTGCATTTAATTAAACTTTATTTCTTTTTTTTTTAATTTAATATTTTCATTAGTTATTTATTTTATTATTTAACAGTTTCCAGTTGCCGCTACATTCCTAGGCACTCTTTATGTAGTGTCTCGCTATTTCTACTTTAAAGGTTATGCTACTGGGAATCCAGACAAGAGATATCATCCTATTGGGTACGTGTATGTGTATGTGTACGTGGAACGATTGTAACTATAATATTAAACTAATACTAACATGAATATTACTTTATAAAAATATAATTAATGTTTTACATTCATAATAGTGTCTTACTGCTACCAAGTATGGCGCAACAATCTAGCATACTACAGGGGCGAAAGCACCCTTCTTCACGGTGGTGGGACGAGGTAAATGTGCTGGAGAGCAGGGGGCATGGCCACAAACTATGGTCATGCAAATATTGCACAATGGTGAACAAGCTCAGTGGCGTTGATCGTGTGCGAGCTCATCTGTTGGGAGATGGCCCAAGTAGTAGGGATATCGTGAGTTGCCCCCTTATCTCAAGTAACAAGAAGGCAGAGCTAGTTAACATGCAAAAGGTTATTGACTCTGAAAAAGGCACAAGGGGGAAGAAACGGTCGAATGTAGAACTTTCAGTGCCAGTGGTATCATCCCATGCAAGTGGAAGTGGCTGCCTTTCCTCGTTGTTTAACAAGCAGAGCCAAGTCCATATTGTAGATTCGATGGATCCAGAGCAGAAGAGTCGAGTTGATGTGGCGATTGGAAGGTTTTTTTGGAATGAACACATTCCATTTGTGAAGGCTCGGTCCCCTTACTTCCTCAACATGATCCAGGAAGTTGCCAGGCATGGTGTGCCTTATGCACCACCAAAATATGATGATCTTCGGGAGAAGCTTCTATTGAAAGAGAAAGGATTCATTGACGTTGAGATGGCATCCATGAGGAAGCAGTGGGAACAGAGGGGTGTAACCATATGCGCAGATGGGTGGGCAGATAGAAGGAATCGGCATATCATGGGGCTTGTGGCATATAGTCAAGGACGAGTAGCTTTTCTGAAGGCTATCGATATTTCCTCAATAGGAAAAACAGCTGAGAATACTTTGCGTTGCTGGGAAGAAGGCATTAGCATTGTGGGTGCAGAGAACGTTGTCATGGTTGTAACAGATGGGGAAAATGCGAACAGAGCAGCAGCAGCAATTCTAAAACAAAGGTACCCGAAGATTCAATGGGCAGCATGTTTTGCCCATTGCTTGAACAATGCCTTGAAAGACTTTGGTGAACTTCCATGGATGGTAATGCTTCTGGAGCGAGGAAAGGCTTTGGTGAGCTTCATCAGGAACCACTCTCATATGGTGGCACTGTTGGCGGAGTTTACTCACAAGCGAATGCTGCGCTATTGTGATACGCGGTTTGGTTACAATTTCATTATGATGGAGAGGCTAGTAGAGCTCCGGGAAGCTCTACAACAGATGTTTGTATGCCCTGCATACAAAGCAAGACCTGAGTCGAAGACGAGAGCAGGCAAAGACAGTTATGAAACTGTTTTTGATGATCATTTTTGGGAACAGGTTAAGGACATGTTAGAGGTGTCCAAGGATGTTATGCTGCTACTTCGTCTTGTGGATGGTGATATACCTGCGATTGGAAAAATATATGAGTGTATGAACAGGTTGGATGCAAGTTTAGAGGAAGGACAGTCGGATTATGGCAGGTACATGGAACTTCATCAGATCATGTCTAACCGGTGGCATGAGTATCACTCGCTCATGCACTCGGTGGCATATATGCTGGACCCCGAGTTTCAAGAGCATGAAAAACATGCCAATAGAGAAGTCATGAAGGATTGGAATGCTTATTTGTCGGCCATGTTTACATCTAGTGAGAGGGACGTGATACGGGATGAGCTTTTAACTTACAGGAGGATAGGAGGCATTTTCAAATCGATTGATGCTAAGGCTGATCGCACTAGGAAGGGAGCTGTACGTTGGTGGGAGGACTATGGTTATGAAATTCCAGCTCTTCAGAAGTTGGCCATTCGAGTTCTAAGTCAGGCATGCTCATCATCCTCGGTGGAGAGACTGTTTAGCACTTTCGAGCATGTGTCTTCAAAGAAGAGGAACAGACTTACTGTGGATAGGACAGCAGATCTGGTTTTTGTGGCTTGCAATAGCAAGTTGTTAACTTGCAAAAATGACTGTGACTACGACAAGTTTGTGAGCTACAAAGTACTAGAGACAGTTCCTCATCCGGAAGACGAGCTTGAGTCAGGAGAGGAAGAGGAAGATGGAGACAATGTCGAAGATTGTGAGGTTGAGGATGTTTGATTAGTTTATATATAATAAAAAGTAGCATATTTCTAGAATTAAAATTAGAATATTCTTAAATATTCACTAGAATATTCGTGAGCCATTCGTGTTCCGTGTTCGTGTTCTGTGGTCGGGTTCTTGAAATCTAAGGCTCGTGTTCGTGTTCGTGTTCGTGTTCGTAACTATGAATGGGGAATGTGAGTGTCATACAAAGAAGGCAACCACCAAATGGATGCTTACCTAAAACAATTCATTAGTACTCATGTCTAATCTTGAGGTTCTTTATGTCATAGTTTTTACTATGACTCAACCTTTTACTTTAGACGTTGACTGTTATTACCTATTGTATTATGTTGATGGACCTTAAATATAGTAGGAAATAGGCCCTCTTAGTGCACTCGGGTATTTGGTGATGGTCCAATCGGGTGTCATTAGGTATTTATAAGAAAATTTAAATGAAGCTAGAACTTACCTTTTAGAAACCCACCCCCAATTTTAACGTCCTAGTTAGGCTGATTGGTTAATGTAAATGAGTTCGGCATGTTTATTAGTAGGGTTAGGAACACCTTTAGGGTTGACCTAACTCTAAGGTTGCCCTAACTCACGCCCTAAAAACCCTCACCCCCTTGGGTAGGGTTTTAGGGTTAGAGTTAGACTAAGTTAAACACTCTCTCATTAACTTAATAAGGGGCTAGCTAATTTAGTTGCTTTTCTTCACAAGGCAATCATTGCTTGGTCATACTCCACTACCACCTGAGTGTGCTTGCTCCATGTCCATGGAGGAAAAGTAGTCAAGCCCCCAATAAACCCATTGCAAAGCTGCCTAGTAGCATGCTAAGGGTGATCACCTCTACATCCCACTTATCTTGAAGAAATGGTACTTACATATAAGTAAAAAAATAGGCCCTTCAAAGGAATCTAGAATTTCTTCATTGCTCCGCCTTCATTATTGGCATTTACTCTAAGTTGTCCCTATTCTCAACAATTTCCTCATGATCTAAATTACTACATTGAGCAAGCTGCTTAGCTAGTTAGAGTTCCATTATTGTTGCTTGAATTCCTTATGACTTGCTAAATGTAATTGTAAGGGGTGCCATTGGTATCTTGTCATATCCATCTTCACCATTATAGTGGATCAAGGTCCTCATCTAGGACGTCATTAATATCTTATTAAATATGATGAATATTGGTGGGGTATATTCGTTCATCTTTGCCATGTAGTAAGAAACAACCGTTCTTAGGTCTTTAAATTTTTAAAAATTCTAAGTGAAAGAAAGACTCAACTTATAAAATTTCTCTTTTACTTATTAAAGTTCTAGTTTCGGTCCATATCAATTCAAGTCAATTAATAGATTTCTAAGGTTACCCTAACCCTTGGGGTAGAGATTGGCATAATGGTGTCAACTAATATACCAATATTAGACAATATATATGGTGAGCATAGAGCACACGCCATTGACAAAAATTTATGCAAATGTAACATACTTAAAACATATTTTAAGACACAATATTATATATTTAAAGGGCGATTACACCACACATTAACTTATGAACATTAGCTAAATTTAATGCAATTGTCTTCACACCATTGAACATTATATTAAATTTTTAAAAGATAATGTAATGTCATTTGTTAATGCAAAAGTATTCACACCATAAATAAAAGTATTCATTAAATTAAAAGATAATGTTCAATTAATGTTTTGTTTGTAAATTTTGGCATTAACTTAATGCCAAGGCCTTAGGGTTTACATTAAGGCGTGGAAATGGTGAGAGCTCCAAACAAGCGATTACAAAGGTAAGCTCTCCACATTGTAGATAGCTAAGCATATAGATGCATTCCGTTTTCAGAGGAACAACTAGGGGAACTACTGCCAGCAGACGAGCTTGCAATCACCACTGTGGAGGAGTGCATTCGCTCTTCAGCTTCTCAATTCAGCCTAAATGTCAACTCTTTAGCTTCTCAATTGGGTCTCAGAGTAACTGGCAAAAACGCTCGAGACAGGCAGGTCAACTGGAGCCATGACAAGGTTATGACTTTGATCAGAGTGAAAGCTACAGAGTTTGGCTACTACGATGGCTTGTTTGATCGTGCAAAGATGGTTTCAGCTAAGGAGAAATGGGACAAGATCTCGGCTTCTCTACGTCAGCTCGGGTTTAACGTGATGGTGACAAGTGCAAGACAAAGTGGGTGAACTTGACAACAACTTACAAAGCTGTCAAGGCTTATGATGCAACAACTGGATGCTCAAACTACTTCCTCATGACTCCCAAAGAGAAGAACAACTTAACATCTTGGCTTCATAGAGAACGAGGCATTTGACGAACTCAATGTCTTGCTCTCAGAGGAACCGAACATCACACCAGCCAAGCTTCGAGACAATAGTGTTGCAAGTGGTTCCAGTGGACAAGTTGCTAGTTCCGGTGGTGCAACTATAGGTGCAGCTACGGCCGTGGGTGGAGCAGCTATGGGTGCAGCTATAGCTGCAGGTGGTGCAACTACGGATGCAGCTACATCTCCGAGCTCAGACTGAAGTGAAATGCAATCAAAGATTGGGTCCCTAGAGATCGTGTGCCTGGTTCTATAGGTCGGCTCAAGAGTAAGGCGAGAAAGAGCGACTCTTCATCTCAAATTGGTTTGGCTGAAGCTTTCAAGGAAGGGAACGTTTCATACTTGAAGAGGAGCAAACGCCATGCAGACTTGTTGGAGATGGAACGAACTTGACATGCCGAGTTCATCAGACTTGAAGCCGAACGACTTGAGATGGAGCGAGACTCTAACAGCCAAATGAACAACACTCTAGCTGCATTAGTAGCTGCAATTGCAAAGCAGGCATCTCATGAAAACTAGCTTGTAATGCTGTTACTAATAAGATCTTGTTTTGTTTCCAAGGTTCTTGAGTTAAGCAATGAACATGTTGGAAGTGTTGCTTGTTATTCTTCTACTATGATAGTGGATCAGCTTGCATAAACAGAAGCTTGAGTTTAGAAGAAGAATACAGAACGAGAGTAGTAAAAGGAAGCGTTTCCTACGAGAGATCACTAAAGTTGACAAGACAACACATGAACATGTACTTCAATGATTTCACTCAAATGCTTTAGTTGTTTCAACGGCTAAGCCAGAGGTTGATTGGGTTTGGTGGGTTAAACCACGGTCGACTGTCTGGTTTGACAAGTTTGTCGAGATGATTTACAATGATCATAGGTGGAAGAAGAACTTTGGCCTCAAGAAGCAGACGTTTGACAACATGATACTTTGTCTCAACAATGTTGTTGTGAAGCAAGATACACATTACATAAGCGCTATTCCAGTTCGCATTCGACTTGCATGCACATTGTACAAGCTGAGACATGGATCAAAGTACCTTTCCATCTCTGAGAGGTTTGGGATAGGTGAGAGTACAGCAATAGAGATCGTCAATGAGACGTGCAATGCTATCATCAACATTCTTGGTGAAGTTATCAAGTTTCCAGCTTTTGCTCAAGAGTTGAGAGTGATCATACAAGGTTTTCAAGACCTTACACAATTACCAAATGTAACTGGCTGCATTGATGGAACTCAGATTGAAGTTGAAAAGCCTCAAGATCATGGTGAAGTTTACTACAAGCATCACCATTATAATGTCGCACTTCAAGCTGTCGTAGATAGTAAGAAAAGGATTTTGGACATCTACTGTGCTGGCCAGGATCTGTTCACGACGCTCGAGTTTGGAGGAACTTGGGTTTTTACCAGTTTATAGCAGCAGAGGAGATACTTTGTGACCTGTTCTTGAGCTTCCCGGATACAACTTGAAGCCATATCTTCTCAGAGACAAAGGCTACCATTGTAGCCCAGCAATTATGGTGCCTTTTCGACGGTCAGCAAACCTTTTAGGTCTTAAGAAGTTCTTCAACAACAAGCTTTCGAAAGTTGTTAGATCGTGGAGTGTAGTTTTGGACTTCTAAAAGGTATGAAAAAGCATTCGAACGTGAATTCTAACTGGTTTTTGTGCAAGAAAGTTCCAAATACTTAGCTCAAAGATCCAAATGCAACTTGACATTGTTCCTGATATTGTCTATGCTTGTTATGTGCTGCATAACTATCTCATTGATATTGGTGATGCAGATCTTGATGAAGAATTGTGCGAGTTAGATTTGTTGGAAGCTGAACCCATTGAAGAAGACAAGGATAAAGTACAACAGAATGAACAAGGAGGAGATATTGTATGTGAAAAACTCCTTGAATAGCTTGTAACTGCACTGTAAACAGAATACAAAATTTGAGCTTTTAATATAAAGTTAATGTAAAAAAACATATAATATGTTAATCACTCTAATGTAATACAGTGTGAAGTCATTTACATTACATTAAATTAAGTTAGGTTACATTAACTAAAATTCTCTAATGTTGTAGTTAACTAATGCTGGTGTGAAGATCAATGACATTAACTAATAACATTAAGCTAATAAAACTAATGTAATGTTCACAACTTAATGTGTGGTGTGAATCTGCCCTAATATATTATATACAAACATGTATATTGATATTATGAATTTTAATAGTAAACCATTTGTTCTTGTAAGTGACAACTACACATTATTTAAATAAACTCTTGCACACACAAACACATATAGAGTAGTCAAATCAATAGTAATTCATTTAATTAAGACTTTAATCAATTACAATACTTAAACCTTTTTATTTTAAAGAATAATAATAATATAATTTTTAAGCACATTTATATATTTTATTAAAACTAGAAATGGTGGAGCATAGTTTAAATTCATTTTAGTATGTTAATGAAAATATTATTATATATTTAAAAATGTTATTTAAATACATGTAGTAATGTATATTCATATAAAAAATTTAAATGAAGTAAAGCAATTTTAACATTATTTAAATAAACATATATAGCCATCCAAAAAATAGAATAAAATATTTTCTGCGAATATTTTAATTTTGAAACATTTTGAATTCTTAATTTTTCTAAGGATATAACTAATATTTTTTAATTATTTTATAATATCATTTTCTAAATAAATTTAGTCTCTTTTCGTGTTCTTTTGTACATAGTGTACAGGCACACTGACATATATTTATGCTATTATACATAATGTTTTTATTTCTTAAGAATGTACATGTGTGTGTGTGTGTGTGCGTGTATAGAAAGCGATATATAGAGCGTGAGGGCTGCATACTTCGTGTGTAACGTGGAATCACATGTTTGACCCGAACAAATCTGACACATTTCACAAGGTAAGCAAGCAATCTTTTACTAGACTTGATAGATCTTCTTATTACAATACGTGTGTGTGTGTGTGTGTGTGTGTCTGTGTGTGTGCAAATGGATGTTTGCAGGGGATCCATGTGACATTATTGAAGGACTTTCTGAACTCTAGCAATTCTCTTGTTTGTTTCTTCATATTTTAGTTATGTAATATCAGTTTTTTTTTCTTTTAAAATATTATCTCTTCCTGTACCTGCAACTTGGTGTTACACATTTATCGTTAGTTGCATCAGTCCCCTAGCCATATGTATATACTTAAATACATGGGTATATGTACGCATATACAGCGGGATATACTTGTATACAAGTGGGTCCTTTATAACAAGGAGAACATTAAGTTTAGAAATGGAGGAGCACTCAGTATATATAATTATAAGCACACTGGGTTTCATTCGTTCCAGCTTTTCTCATTAAAGCTGTCTTTTTCCCTTCATCAAATTCAACTATATATTTATTAATCATATTAGTTATCATATATATGGTATACAGAGTGGAAGAAAACTGTCACGCAGTGGACAAGAAAAATATGAACACCCTGTATCCAGTACAGTATTTATCCATATAAGATATATACATATACACATATACAGGTTTGACTTATACTCTGGTTGATTCGATGAGGAAACCGCGGCTACTACTACTGTTGCTTATATGTGTAACAGTAGAGTGTAGCAAGGTGAAGCTGACCCATGTGTACTCCGAGGAGTCCCCGTTCTATAACGGGAGCCTTACCGGGTTCCATAAGCTCCGGAAGCTTATAGAGATGGATGAAGCTAGGAAGAGCGTGTGGGCGGAGAGTCCGATGCGATCGGGTGCGTTTCTGGGTCTCGGACAGTACCTGGTAAGCATTTCATTCGGCACGCGGGCCGGCAGAACATGCTCCTCGTAGCCGACACCGGTAGCGACTTGATATGGGTGCAATGCGGGACAGTTCCCGTCTGTCCGAGGAAACACTGCAGGGGATCGTTCTACAACTCCGGGAGATCCTCCACGCTCTCCTCCGTCCCATGCAGCTCTCCGCAGTGTTTCGGTCACTGCATCGCGCCCACGGCGCCTTGTGGGTACTCATACGGATATGCAGACGGCTCCTCGACTTCCGGGTTCCTAGTCCGAGATACAATCACCATTAGCAACAGTACGGGCGTCCGGTTCAGCCCGAGTTCCGTACAGGAGGGTCCGAGTTCCGTACCGAATGTGGTATTCGGTTGTGGGACAAGGAACCAAGGGAGCAGCTTTGTGGGAACCGGTGGGGTTCTCGGTCTCGGACAGGGGCAGTTATCGTTCGTACGCCAGTCCGGTCCGGTGTTCTCCCATACATTCTCCTACTGCCTGTTTGATTTCCAAATGCAGGACAGACAGAGGAGCTCAAGCTTCTTGTTCATGGGCAAACGGGAGCCGTACCCGTCAAACTACCTGTTCGGATACACGCCACTTGTCACCAACTTACGGGCTCCAACATTCTACTATGTCAACTTGGTCAGCCTCCGGGTGTCAAACCGTCTGTTACCGATACCACAGTCGGAGTGGGCGATAGACATACTGGGAAACGGCGGTACCGTGGTTGACTCGGGCTCCACGTTGACGTACTTCAGGCTGGGTGCTTACCTCCATCTGGTAGACACGTTCATCCGGGGCGTCCACCTGGAGAGAATCCCGTCGTCCGGGAGTCTTTTCCAGGGACTCGAGGTCTGCTACAAGGCGACAGATAGTGACGTGTTTCCCAGGTTGACCGTGGACTTTGCTGGAGGGCTCAGCCTCGAGCTGCCCAGTGACAACTATATAGTTGAGGTTGCTGACGGCGTCAAGTGTTTGGCTGTACGGCCAACACTGTCTCCGTTTGGGTTCAATGTGTTGGGGAATATACTTCAGCAAGGGTACCATGTGGAATTTGATAGGGGGAATGGCAGGGTGGGATTTGCACGTACGGAATGTAGGGATGTTTAAAGAGATTTACTTCATTAACATTAAGCATTTTCGAGTATATTCGTATTTAAAACTGGTTATACTATACATATAAGTTTAAACTTATATATAATGTTTAAAATTTTCATAAATATTCTAAAACTTCAATTTAAAACTGATGTAATATATATGTTATAAAATAAAATGAATAAGTGGACGTTGATGATTATAAATAAACAAATGTTAGTAATGCCTAAATAGCAATATAATATTGTAATATATTGGTTGTGTTTTGGAATTAAATACTATGAGTTATAAACTAATTGATAAAAATATATTTAAATGAAGTGTTAAATACGTAAATATGTGTATTTGAAAAGCTTTAATAGTTTACCATTTAAAAATATGAAAAATTATACATAATTAAAATATGTGTATTAAATGAAACTAGGTTATGCTTCATTATTTAAAAGTATACATATCTGTATTAAATTAATCCATGATATATGTCGAGCATAAATGTATATGTGTATTTATATATATATATAAACATTATTATTTAATACTAGATAATATTGTAAGTAATTATATATAAAAGAACTATATAAATTATAATGTTACTTTTATAAATTAATTATTATAAATCTTTTTTTTAATACTAAATAAATTATATACTTAATTAAGTGCTGTTTAAGAAATTAGGGTTCATTTGTTGAAATGGAGGAGTTCAAGGCAAATGGGAACGAAGCAGTGAAGCGGGGAGATTACGCGCAGGCCGTCGATTTGTACAGCAGAGCCATCGATTTCGCTCCGATCCAAGGTCAGGATGCAGCCGCATTGCACAGTAATTGCTCTTTTGCACATCTCAAACTTGGCCATCTCGAAGAGGTACGAAATACATAAGTATTACATGTATATATCTCACTAACTTCCATCTTTGTGTGTGTGTATGTAGTACAGAATCATAAATAATGATGTGTTTATATGCATTACCATATATGTATATATGTGTGTATGTGTGTACAAATGTGTACAGATTGCACATAAACATATGCAATCTTAAATGTCTAATCCCACTAAATGTTTTCATGATACATACACACGTCAGTATGGTATACAAATTCCTTTAAGTTTTTGTACGTTGATGCATTTACAGCATATTACTGACAATATGTGTGTGCAGATGCACATAAGTGCATTTACATATGCAATGTAAAATCTCCTATACCACTAAGTTTTTGTATTATTTTGGACTGAATGTGTTTCTATGTATGACAATAGAGTGTATGCGTTTCTATAAACAACCTAAAATTTTCGATCCGATATATATTCATACGTATATATGTATATTTTGTACGATGTGTACAGATCTGTATATATTGCTCTATGCAAATGTTAAATCTTTTGCTATACAGGCCTTGCTGAAGCAAACAAGTCGGTAGCTGCAGCAAGCGGATGGACTAAGGTTCATATATATATATATATATATATATATATATATATATATATATATATATATATATATATTATATATATATATATATATATATATATATATATATATATATATATGTATGTATGCGTATATGTATACACATACAGACATAACTCTACACTTTTCATAATACCTTCAAAATATATATATATATATTCATAGATTACATATTTTAATTAAAACAGCCACGTTATGTTGTTACATATGTTACACTCTCACACACGCACACACACAGACACACAAGATTTATAATAATTGTTATTTTCAAAGGCTCATTTTCGACGTGGCGAGGCATTGTTTGCACTGCGAAACTATGCTCAAGCAGAACAAGCATATGCTAAAGCATCTGAGCTGGTGATATCTCTCTCTCTCTCACACACACAGACACGCTTATGAAGTTTTACCTTTATAGTCTCCTGATGATGAAACTGTTCGCAAGAAACTGGTGTTAACACGAGAAGCTCTCAACAGCGGTTTTTACTTCCGACAGGTGCTGTTCTCATATATATTTAAGGATTAAGTGAAATTCTTTTGGAACTACTTCTGTTCACTTTTGGATATGTATATGCATATGTATGTCTTATGCATATCTATAAATACATACACATAGATATTTATTTTTTCTTCTTACTAGTTGCTGGCTGGGAGAGATTTTTGCTTAAATGCCGGAGACTTCATAGAAGCACAGGTAACATATATTATTGTCAATTATCGATTATTACTATTAATGTTGTCGTTATTGTTATTGCTATTATGGTTAGTAACAAAACAACATAACGTGGCTGTTTTACAAGGTCTTTAACGCTGCTAAGCAAATGCAAAACTACGTTTACTTGGTGGGAGATGCAAAGACACGGGAAGCGGTTGTAGTTGATGCTGCATGGGACGTGAAGGTGTATGCGTGCGTGCGTGCGTTTTCGTGTGTGTGCGTGTGCGTATGAGAGAGAGAGAGAGAGAGAGAGAGAGAGAGAGAGAGAGAGAGAGAGAGAGAGAGAGAGAGCGTGTGTGTGTGTGACCAACTGCGACGATGGACAGGGAATCAAGGACTTCGCAGCAGCCGAGAACATTAAGTTGGTACGTTTTATACACGATGAACAGACCCTCTTTCTCTCTTTCTCTGTGGATATATATTATATTTTGAATATTTTTATCAAAAGAAATATGTTTTATAAAAAGATGACTAATTGTGGAAACATAGTCTGGTGCAGTTGTGACTCACTACCACTTTGATCATACTGGGGGTTTACCGCCGCCGCCTTTTGATCGATTAAATATCAAAGTACCAGGCGTGAAAAACTTGGCTGTGGAAGATCATTTACCGGTTTGTATTTCTGAATATTGTCCTTATTAATGTATACATGTTTACTCTGTTATTTTAGTAGACATTGTCGTTAATTCTGAATCATGTTTGTATCACTTGCTTTAGATTTACGTGAACAAGTGTGACGCGGTAACTATAAATACAAAGAACGAGGTACCTGCACAATATACCAGGGAGATGGAGGTGAGTACACACACGAGAGAGAGAGAGAGAGAGAGAGAGAGAGAGAGAGAGAGAGATTATATCAGTCTTCATCCTCACACGTATGTGCACATGTATGCCTGTATTATACATTTGATATGCACATGTACTTCCATGTATGGACGAGTTATATATGTATATGCAGGATTGGAGTAGTGTCATGGTTGGGAATGTGAAACTAGAGTTTATACACACACCAGGTCACACACCAGGAAGTCAGTGCATTTACATACGTAGGTAAGTTATGAGACATACATATACATGTATATATGTAGAAAAGTGTCATTTACACTCTCATTCAGGCCCGACGAAGATATTTTACTTTCTGGAGATACCCTGTTCATTGGCAGGTAAGGATTACACTCCAAATATGTGTATATATATATTAAGTTACACACATATGTGCTTTTATTATAGTAATATATAGCATATTATAATGTTTTTTCCCCTTGTGTAGCTGTGGAAGACTGGACTTACCTGACTGTGATGTGAAAGCAATGTATACAAGTTTAGAAGAAGATTGCATCACTCCCTGATAACACCAGGTTAATTAGAGAGAGAGGGGGGAGAGAGAGTGTGTGTGTGTTTATGCATGTGAACGATCTTCTAGACACACACGCACACACACACACACATATATTTTGTGTGTGTGTATGTACGTGTATATTTTTCAGGGTTTATCCAGGACATAACTATGGTGGTCCATCTACGACAATACGCAATGAAAAAATCAACGGATTTCTTAAGCCGGTCACAGAAAAAGAATGGATGAGATTACACAAACTTTAGCGTGATTGTCATGTTTTGGAATAAACTAAAGGTACTTTATCTTATTTAAGGTTAATATTAATACATTCGTATCTCTGCACACGCAGTACTCCACACAGGTATATTCTCTTTTTAACTTGTAATATAACTTTATTTTATTTACTGTTTACGAGAAGTTTCGTAACCTTATTCCTGCCGTAAGAATCAAATGGCTGCATTTGTTTTTTTAAGTTATTTCATCTTTACAACACTGCAAGCTTTATCCTACACACACACACACACACACACACACACCACACTTATATATACAACTGATGGTTGATGTATGAACTTGTTATGGATCTCAAAACTCTTCTTAAGTCCCCGAAGCGGGATTATCTCATCTCAAACGATGGTAGCGAGGTACTGTTCTATGTGTACATATGTCATTTAGTTTTCTTTTTCATTTAGGTGAGTGTGGATAAACTTATAGGCAAAGTAGTTTGCCTTTACTTTGCTAGTGAAACATACACTACTGATTCACCATGTAGAGAGTTCACTGGTATTCTAAGAAGCATATACAACGAGCTCAAAAGCCAAGGTATGTGCATTGTCCAATATTATGCTATATGTTAAATATTGTGTAATATGTAATATGTAGAATAAGATAGATAAATATATTAATATAGATAAATTGTTATTATAGTACTCTCTCTCTTTTTAAACTATGATTACATATCCAATAAAATTATGTATTTGTATTGTTTTGTCTGTCTATGCCGATAACGTCATATATGTTTCTCTTTCTCTCTAATTCACTCATTCATTAATTGTGACTCTCTCTTTAAACCATGATTGGGTATACATAGTATATCTTTCTGTACATACATATCTAATGAAATTATGTATTTGTATTCCATGTCGATAACGTCATATATGATCCTCTCTCTCATATATATATATATATATATATATATATATATATATATAGTTTAACAGTATGAAATTTATTAGATAACAATTGTCTTGAGGTGGTATTTGTGTCTCGGGATACTTATTACGAGGCATTCGATGCAAGCTTCAAAGAAATGCCTTGGTTAGGAATTCCGTACCCGGATAATGCTTCCAGGAATATGCTCATTAGAGAGTTTAACGTTAAAACTCTGCCAAGGCTAGTGATTTTTGACAAGTATGGGCATGTGTGGAACGAGGATGCACATGAGTTGGTAGAGAGAGATCGTAAGCAAGTATTTTCTACGGTCATGATGGAGAAGGAGATGAATCTACGGTCCATATTCGGATCTGAGAGCATTAATTTTCTCAAGCATACACATCAAGAGGTATATAGCGTATGTCTCTCTCTCTCTCTCTCTCTCTCTCTCTCTCTCTCTATATATATATATATATATATATATATATATATATATGATTTGTTTTATCTTAACCAGGTAAAGATAAACGATATCAAGGAGAAATACATAGGCCTCTTCTTTTCCACACAATCAAGCCGTAGAGCACGAAGCTTTACACGGAGATTATCAACGGTCTATAAGCAACTCCAAACCAACGGCGAGAATTTCGAGATAATCTTCATATCCACCGACCAGGACAAGGAATCGTTTTCGTCCTACGTTGCGAATATGCCCTGGTTAGCTCTTCCGTACGAAGAACAGCGGGTCAAGTCTCAGCTGATATCTCGATTTCACGTGGAAGAAGTACCGTACTTGATTGTCGTGGATTCTGCTGGTCATGTAATCACTAAAGAGGTGCGTTTGTGTTTGTATATATAATACGTGTCTATATGTATGCTCATGCATACGGTCACAAATACCTTATATACATATGTATGCAAACACACACACACACATATATATCACTAAATACATCATCTATATGTATATATTTATCATACAGGGATACTCGTTAATTATGGAGCATGGAGCTGAAGCTTTTCCATTCACGAAAGGTCATATAGCAGCTTTGCGAGAGCTTCACAGAGATTCGAACTCGGATAGTCCTGGAGATTCTGAGCATATTCATCGTGGTCCTCATTGTCCCCATGGTGATGGAACTCACATCTGGATCATCAACAATGTAAGCTCTCTCTCTCTCTCTCATTATTGGGTGTGTGCAAGTTGCATCAAATGTTTGATACGCCTCAAATGTATATATGGCTGTATAGATGATGCAGCTAAATATACATGCATATACATGTGTGCATTTCCCTCTTTCTATATAGTCATCTATATGTATATATTCTCATGAGAGAGAGAGAGAGAGCTGTGTAAGTTGCATCAAATGTTTGATACGTATATATGGCTGTATAGATGATACAGAGCTAAATATACATGCATATACATGTATGCCTTTCCCTCTTTCTATATCGTCATCTATATGTATATATTCATCTGAGAGAGAGAGAGAGAGAGAGAGCTATGTAAGTTGCATCAAATGTTTGATACGTATATATGGCTGTATAGATGATGCAGCTAAAGATACATGCATATACACGTATGCCTTTCCCTCTTTCTATATAGTCATCTATATGTATATATATTCATGAGAGAGAGCTGTAAGTTGCATCAAATCTGTATAGATGATGCAGCTAAATATACATGCATATACTTGTATGCTTTCTATATAGTCATCTATACTATAATATTCATCTGAGAGAGAGAGAGAGAGAGAGCTGTGCATGTTTTTTGTACATGTTGAGCACAGCCGGTGTACCAATGTGCAATATGCAAGAGAACAGGGAGTGGTTTGGGATATATATGCAACGAATGCTCAAGCAGCTTCCATCCCGAATGTGTAGCGGGAAACATGGGGATTCAAGGGGAACAAGGCATGGGATTCCAAGGGGATTCACTGGGATTCATGGAAAGGCCTCAGAGACCGAGAAGTTATTATAATGACGGCTACTATAACCGTGGTAACACTCGTGGTGGTGGATGGCTTAGCAATCTCATTGATTCAGATACGAAAAGACTATAATCGGAGTATCATGGCTGGCCTCCTTTCTATTGTTGTTGGTATATGTTCTTTCAAATTTGGTTCAAAGTAATTCTCTCTTTCACACACACACGCACGCACGCACCACACACACAACCTACACTCCTGTTGAACAGGCAAACTCAACTTAAAAGAGTTTACACTATGCACAAGTTTACTACTCAACAGCAAGTTTCCATATACATCCTCTCTCTCTCTCTCTCTCTCTCTCTCTCTCTCTATATATATATATATATGCATGTGTACTTCCTATTTTATTGAAATAAAGATTGAATAAATGAAGTCTTATCTTAAACTACGTACGAGCAGTCTCTCTCATACACACACAAACACAGATACGCACCCACGGGAGATCTATCTAACACATTAATACCCAATTAAACTAATCTGTGTACAGTGTGTAGTAAAATGGTTTTCATTCGACTTGCTTATATTCATATACCTCTAGACATGGTGTGTGTGTGTGTGTGCGCGTGTGTGCGTGTGTGTGTAAATAGGGAGCTCCTTCAGTCCAAGGCAGGGAAAGGAATAGAAGAACCAGCTCCCAAACCATGCAAACGCTTATCATGACCATAAAAACTACATTTTGGTCAAGCTATGCGAAACCATGAATCGGCAGCAGACCGTCTCCATCCTTCACCTGAGTTGAACTGAAGGAAGCTCCCTCTTATCCACTGTGTGTATGTGTGCGGTCGTGTGTGTGTGTGTGTGTGTGTGCGTGCGTGTGGTGATTAAAGAAAATGATTTTAACTCTGAACTGACAGTCTCTCTCTCTCTCTCTCTAGCATTTTCTACATCTGAAAGGAATGGTGTATATTATCTCTATACTGTATCAAATCATTAACTAAGATTATGAATAAACTGCAGCTAATGTGAAACAGTTTCTTAATGCAGTGAGATAGGAACTGTACATAAACTGCAGCACATGTGTAGAAGAACCATATGCTCACTAGTATATGAAAATCACTGAAAATCAAATTTAAGTGCATATAAAGTTGCAGGAAATTCTGATAAATATATTAAATTTTTTTAATTAACTATAGAATTGAATGCTTTAATATGAAATGTTACCAGTTTTTTCTCCCTTTTCCTCTTTAAGGACACCGCGAGCAATGCTCCTTTTCTCATTGATGGCACTCCCCGAAAGCTACATAACACACGCACACGTATATGCGAAAGCGTTGTGTATTTATATATATGCAGTCAAGTTTTCACACAGAAAGCTTAAAACACACACGCAAGGCGAATAGACAAACCTGTGCATATCTTTGCATATATCAGTAAATCAAGCAGATAAACAAACATATATAAAAACACACACTTTTGAAACTATGAGTCAGTAAAACACTGCAGATTCCTCACAGGGATCTTAAAGACCCATCTGCCCCTTCGAAAACAACCAAAACTAAACTGTGTGTGTTGTAAGTACCTGAATGACCATATATATATAGATATACACACGCATACATACACATATGTGTGTATACATCACTGTTTTCTCGTAGATAGCAACAGGAATATATATATATATATATAAACAATTAAAACACGCTCCACAAGTGAACGGCACATATTGTGATTTGCTTTTTGCTTTTTGCCAGTGTATATATGCACATCACCTTTTATGTACGTATACACACACACACACACACACACACATCATATGCATATACATATACACATACGTATATATTATTTTCTGTACCATTTGCCGGCAGCCGGCCTTGCCATGTGATTGAAGAGTGGAATGTTTAAAGACTGCAATGGATCTCTCTAAGAATCTAAGTATATGTATGTTATTTATAAATTTAATTTTTAAACTTAAATATATTTGATAATGTAAGTCAAAACATTCAGTATTATTTTAGTTATGGACGGTTATGGAGGGGTATCTACATTTAATATGGTTTATACTATAATTAAACTTTTTACATGGTAGTATGTAGTGTCCACATCATACAGGTTTTTATGTAGTGAATTTATTATTTTTCATATTATAATAATTAATATTTATTTATTTAAATTGCTTACTATTCTTTAATAAATTTTTAAAAAATGTTACTACCGACATGTCCAGAACATAGCTTGTTGCAAGTTGAGACATAAGAAAACAAAGGAATAAAGCTGGACAATATACAGACTGTATAGTGGTTTTCTTCTTACGTCAGGTGATATGATTTTTATCATTAATTTAATTCTCATTAATAAAATATATTAATTTTTTTAACTAGTTAACCTAAGTTTAAATTTTGAATTTGAAAAAAGTATAACGGTATTATAAAATTATATTTATTAATTAAATACCAGTCCTTCGCTGGAAAGCAAAGAATGTTTGAGGAACAACGCATGGGCTCAATGATAACAATGCATGCTTCACGCCTAGACATTACATTATAAACACAATGTCTCAATCCCATAAATTAAATAATTAATAATGTTTAAAATAATATAAATTAATATAAAAAAATCAATATAATAATAATAATTTATTATAGTTTACAAAACAAGTGTGTTAGGTAACAGAGGAGTAACGGAGAAAAATAGAGCGCTGGACTGATGCCGTCAGAGAATCAGTTAGTACGTCATAAGGGGGACAGTGGGAGCATCCGACGTGGCAATCCGTGCGGTGTCATGACATGATAGCGGTGCGCCAGGCAAAGGCTGACGTGGTTGTGTCACGTCAGTCACTTCCACGTAGGAGGCTATGTATACGTTCGTAGGAGTACGGAATGCAAGCGTCGTACGCGATTTGACCACGCAATATCCGATTGTGACCTTACAACATCTGACCGCCTTTCACTTTATAATCCAGGTTCCCATGTACATACGTATAAATATGTATATATGTATATATATTTTATTACAGAATATATATATATATATATATTATTACATATACGGACATTCTCTATATTCGTGTGTATTTATATAATATGTCCCACATGCTCTCACAATGTTATATATGTAACATATCTTGTTCACACTAGAAGCATATAGTTCCAACATTTGGAGATATATGTAGTTTCAATTATATATACACACACGTACACACACATACAACCATATAGATATGCATATTATGTATAATGGAGTATGTTGTAATATACTTGTATGCATCGCTAACACACTATTATGTAACGTACATCTCTCTCTCTCAAACACACACAAATACACTAATAAATACACGTTGAAATAAATCTGCTTAACTAGCTTTATATATATTAGAGATGATTAGGAAGAATTAAGCGGTAATAAAGAATCATAACAACTATATTATCGGACATACCTATATTATACAGAGGACAACGAGGCAAGAGCGGCTAAACGTAACAACGTTTTTCGATGATAAAGCTTCCTTTGATGCCTATATTTTTGCAGAAACTCTCCAAATTCCATCTCCCCACTCAATAACTTACGATGTAAAGCCTCGGATTCCTCATCTGCCGCGTTAGCCGCCTCTGCACACATCAAGTACTATTATTAACAAATCTCTCTCCCTCTCTCTCTCTCTCTCTCTCTCTCTCTCTCTCTCTATATATAATATATATATATATATATATATATATATATGTATGTATGTATGTATGTATGTATGAGAGAGTAAAACGCTTTTGTATACACATAGATGCACACACACACACAACACACACACACACACATATATATATATATATCTAAACACACCTTGTAGTCTTTCAATATGCACGCCTGGCGAGCTCCTGGCTAAATTCTTTCTCCCGTCTCTGGACGTCTAAGAATTTTTCTCGTGCAGCAGCTAGTTCCGTTGTGGTAATAATCATGCACTAATCACACAAATTGATTAGTAAACACGCAGACACATATGAGAGTTCTAAAAGATGCTATGTTAATATGCAATATCCATACGATTGCGTGTGTACATAGACCTTCTGTATACAATATAAACACTCAGACATATACATATGTATGTGTGAGTGTATATAACAATATTGTTATATCATACTTATCAAAATCCATAGAGAGTATATATACCAACCTGGTTGTTGAGCTCAGCAATCTCTGCCTCCTTAGTCAAATTATGTTCTATAAAAAACCAAAAGTTTTAAGTAATGATAACTATAAGTATACTATAAATACTCACTTGCGAGGTTTACATTACTTTTCCTCAGATCATTCCGTAGCTAATAAATAAATAAAGAATACTGTTAAAAAATTACGCATTTAAAAAAAATAATTAAATTACCGTGTCAAGCTGCTTGACTTCCTCCATGGAGTGTAGATACTTCTCATACGCGTCTTTGTCATTTAATAACTTGCGAAGCTCATCCACACTATATAATAAAATTACACATACATACATATTTGTTGTACTGTAGATGTATATATTAAATAATTGTAAAGGATTCATGATAAATATGCATTCATATATATATATATGTATCTGTGTGTGTGTGTGTACATATGCAACTAGATCTGATAATTGTGAAAGATTATATATCTGTACATATGCAACTAAATCGGTCACTTCGAATGTAATTGATGCATTTATAGAGAGAGAGGACCTCTTATCCTGCAGCCTAGATTCATTCATAGAGCTCGTCCCCTGAACATTCGATGGCGCTCCAGTGTACATGCCAAATGCCCTACAAACTGGTGAAACCCTAATCTCTGTTCAAGCAAAATATTCGTAGCATATCCTACCCTAGGCAGTATATTCTTATTCGACACGTGTCAGAAAATGGCCATCGTAGTTATCCCACATGCATAAGCTCAGCCCCGGACTTGTCATATATATAGGGCCATGTTTCAATGCTTTATTGAGTCTGCCCGCTTCAAGGTGGGTCATTATGGGTACATTACCGTAGGATGGTGATATCCATGGTTGATAATGGACGGCGGATCCCGTCAGGCGGGTAACCGAGCAGCGGAAGCCTCCACTCTTCCCAGTGAAGGGATTACAGACTCTTTTCTTATTTTCTATTAATTAAATGATTTATATATACTATCTTAACTTAAGTTGTATATTAAAAATCTAGTTTTAATTAATCAGTGTTACATGTTATATTTTAATATTATATTATAATAAATTGATATCTTAAGATTTTAAAAATATGTCAATAGTTTTATATATTTTATTCAAATATGCAAACTGAATCGACTTGATTAAATAGTTTATATATACTATAAATCTAGTTTAATTAATCGATGTTATTTACAATATTCTATTATAATAAATGATACATGCATACTCTTAAGATTATTAAAGTATGTCAAAAAATTTATATATTTTATTTTAAAAAATCATTATATAGTGCAAATTTCAAAAGTAGTTAAATGTTTGAAGTGTATTGTGTTGTGTGTCTCTGTACACTTGAAACTCTCTCTCTCTCTCTCTCTCTCTCACACACACAACACACGCACGCACAGCTTGACACAAGCAGATTGATGAGATTAAAAGGAGTAAAATAATTTACATGAACAAATCTAGAGTAAAAATACAGCATATTTTTTTTTTTTTTTCGTTTGTTCTTGTAAAGATACAAACCCCCAATGTGTGTCCGTTAGCAACACGCAGTAAAAGAAATAAAACACAACAAAACACCCCCATAAACCCTTTGCAAAGCATTCTGCTCAAATTAATAAAGACAACTAATTAATTAATGATTAACTTCCTTAAATTAATGCTTCTTACCTTGCTTACGTGTATAGCTTAGGATGACGTGGCCATGTACGGAGGAGAGGAGGTGTCATGATGAGATGGCTCGTACGGGTATGATAGCCATGGATGCGTTGCTGCCTCTGCTGCACTGGGGCGGTTTTTGGGGTTTATCTGGAGAAGGTAGCCCACGAAGTCTATGAAGCCCGGGTCCCCCATTGGCAGCCTGTGTGCTAGTGTTGTCTTCTTGGGTATTAAGTATTCCATTCTTTGCGTTTCCTGTGTTACAAAACCACGTGTTAAAACACGTTGTGCCTGCGTGTGTCTGCGTGTGTGTGTGCGTGTGTCAGAGAGAGAGAAAGAATATTATATAACAGATTCTAATATAGTTTATGGATATACATATATCCTATTTAGACATGTTGGGAGGCAGAAACAATATACAACAGCTTGCTCTTCTATAATATGTGGTCCAAACTTTAAATATATAACACGCACGCACGCAAGGACTGACAGGGTTGAAGCTAGGTAGTAATATCACCAATGTATATGAAATCTAAACACGCTTAAGGATGCTATATACAAGGTATACACGTGTGTGCGTGTGTAAGAGAGAGAGAGAGCTCATACAGAATATATTGTAGATATACAAATAACTAAGTTAAACCAGTTTGTGTAGTGTGTGTGTACCTGATTTCGCTCATAAAGCATGTTCCCTTTGGTCAAGAACTTGTAGGATTCACGTCCCTTAGCAACCATCTCAGGATCAAGCGGACCAATAATGCCAACCACTCGAGCAAGCAACGTAGACAAAGAATCATTTTGAAATAATACCTGTTTGAAAGATAGACTCATTGGTTATATAGTAGTTATACACATTTAAGTGCAAATAGATATGAAAAAGTGTGTGTGTGTGTGTGTGTGTGTGTGTCTCTCTCTCTCTCTCTCTCTCTCTCTCTCTCTCTCTCTCTCTCTATATATATATATATATATATATATCTTCATCATTCTTACAGTAGATGCATGCAGACGTTCTACTAAGTTAGGCATCTCATTTATCAATGAAAGTTTTCTGAGGATTTGATAATGGACGGCGGATTCCGTCAGGCGGGTAACCGAGCAGCGGAAGCCTCCACTCCAACCAGTGAAGGGATTACAGACTCTTTTTCTTATTTTATCTATTAATTAAATGATTTATATATACTATCTTAACTTAAGTTGTATATTAAAATCTAGTTTTAATTAATCAGTGTTACATGTTATATTTTAATATTATATTATAATAAATTGATATCTTAAGATTTTAAAAATATGTCAATAGTTTTATATATTTTATTCAAATATGCAAACTGAATCGACTTGATTAAATAGTTTATATATACTATATACAAATAGTTATTTACAATATTCTATTATAATAAAATGATACATGCATACTCTTAAGATTATTAAAGTATGTCAAAAAATTTATATATTTATTTTAAAAAATCATTATATAGTGCAAATTTCAAAAGTAGTTAAATGTTTGAAGTGTATTGTGTTGTGTGTCTCTGTACACTTGAAACTCTCTCTCTCTCTCTCTCTCACACACACACACACACACACACGCACGCACAGCTTGACACAAGCAGATTGATGAGATTAAAAGGAGTAAAATAATTTACATGAACAAATCTAGAGTAAAAATACAGCATATTTTTTTTTTTTTCGTTTGTTCTTGTAAAGATACAAACCCCCAATGTGTGTCCGTTAGCAACACGCAGTAAAAGAAATAAAACACAACAAAACACCCCCCATAAACCCTTTGCAAAGCATTCTGCCTCAAATTAATAAAGACAACTAATTAATTAATGATTAACTTCCTTAAATTAATGCTTCTTACCTTGCTTACGTGTATAGCTTAGGATGACGTGGCCATGTACGGAGGAGAGGAGGTGTCATGATGAGATGGCTCGTACGGGTATGATAGCCATGGATGCGTTGCTGCCTCTGCTGCACTGGGGGTTTTTTGGGGTTTATCTGGAGAAGGTAGCCCACGAAGTCTATGAAGCCCGGGTCCCCCATTGGCAGCCTGTGTGCTAGTGTTGTCTTCTTGGGTATTAAGTATTCCATTCTTTGCGTTTCCTGTGTTACAAAACCACGTGTTAAAACACGTTGTGCCTGCGTGTGTCTGCGTGTGTGTGTGCGTGTGTCAGAGAGAGAGAAAGAATATTATATAACAGATTCTAATATAGTTTATGGATATACATATATCCTATTTAGACATGTTGGGAGGCAGAAACAATATACAACAGCTTGCTCTTCTATAATATGTGGTCCAAACTTTAAATATATAACACGCACGCACGCAAGGACTGACAGGGTTGAGCTAGGTAGTAATATCACCAATGTATATGAAATCTAAACACGCTTAAGGATGCTATATACAAGGTATACACGTGTGTGCGTGTGTAAGAGAGAGAGAGAGCTCATACAGAATATATTGTAGATATACAAATAACTAAGTTAAACCAGTTTGTGTAGTGTGTGTGTACCTGATTTCGCTCATAAAGCATGTTCCCTTTGGTCAAGAACTTGTAGGATTCACGTCCCTTAGCAACCATCTCAGGATCAAGCGGACCAATAATGCCAACCACTCGAGCAAGCAACGTAGACAAAGAATCATTTTGAAATAATACCTGTTTGAAAGATAGACTCATTGGTTATATAGTAGTTATACACATTTAAGTGCAAATAGATATGAAAAAGTGTGTGTGTGTGTGTGTGTGTGTGTGTGTGTCTCTCTCTTCTCTCTCTCTCTCTCTCTCTCTCTCTTCTCTCTCTCTCTCTCTCTCTATATATATATATATATATATATATATATATATATATCTTCATCATTCTTACAGTAGATGCATGCAGACGTTCTACTAAGTTAGGCATCTCATTTATCAATGAAAGTTTTCTGAGGATCCAATTTTGACTTCTATGGTTAATAGAGATCTAGAGGAAGCTATTAAGTTTGCACGGTCAATTCTTGATAAGAGTATTTGGTATTTACGTGTGCCCCTACATGAATCATACATGTTAAATAGAAATTATTGGACTATTGAATTCTTGAACGATTATTGAATTATTAGTGACATAGGTGTATGTATATAAGTCCATATTAGGTATGAACACATGTCATTAGATATGCATATGTATGGTTGTATATGTGTATGTACGAGCGTTTGTATACCTTGTGTTTATATACAAGTCATAAACACACACACACACACATATAGGCATAAGTATACATACAATGGCACGCATGCATAATACTTCTAGGTCCGCATTATTTTTTTGCACAACATTATATTTTCTGATACTACACATCACACACACCAGGAAATATTGTACATGTGCACGGATTATATGAATACTTACATTTCCTGAGCAGAGCTCGGCTAGTATGCAACCGAGGGACCATATGTCGATCTTCTGGTCGTACGGAAGTCCGAGGATGACCTCGGGTGCCCTATACGAACGTGACTGTACGTACGAACAGAGGTGGTCGCTCTGGAAGCAGCTGCTCCCGAGGTCGATCACCTTCACCTCGCAGCGGCTGTATGACTTCACCAGAATATTCTCCGGCTTCAGGTCGCAGTGTATTAGCCCCAGCCCGTGTAGAAACTCTAACGCCTCTAAACATTGTCGTGTAATAGACTGCAGACTTTGTCAATTAGTAAAAAAGAAGTAGATAAACATAGAGTGGATACATAAAACAAAAGTATATAAGCAGATATTTAAACAGCATTTATATATAGAATAGAACGAAGCTTGTATCTATAAATAGATACACATATGGCATACATTATGAGTTTGCATGTAGACTCTATATACAGACAAAATACAACAAACTGTATTTAGTAGAAATAGGCATATCTATATACATATATGGACGCACACAGACACATGCACACAATGAGGTTTGGTCGAATATATAGAACTAGTATATTGTTTCTAGTGTCGATATACACAATGGGTTCGTCTGTGCTCGAATATACACGCATACATACATTATACCAGGCAGAATGCATTTCCTTGATTAAAAAGAACCAGGTAAGTAAATAAATTTAAGAAGTTGAATACCTGTAATCTTGGCATCGTGAAATAGACCTCCCCTCCCGAGTCTCTGTTGTACTTGTGAAATTCGTATAAATTAGCTCGCAATAGTTCACATACAATAAACAAATGCTCCTGGAAAAGACAAACTGCGCTGTCAAGGCGCGCGCGCACAGAAGTACATATCTAAGCACGTATTGACTATACAGCATATGCACAGGTAGATATATAAATGCGTGCAAACACATACGGTCTGTGCCTATGTGCACAGGGTCATAAACACATACATGCACACGAATTTTCACACACCCACACACACACGCACACGCACATACATACACATATCGTAAAATACATAGATCTTACCCGATGATAAAAGTAATCATAAAGTCGTAATATATGGTACTTGTCAGCAGGATCGTGCTTGTTGATATACTTGAGAAGCTTAATTTCATCGAGACTTTGATCAAAGAAATCCTTGTTGTTCTTGATGATCTTCATACATACGTCCATGCCTGTGTGTAGATCGTGCGCTTGGATTGCTTTACTGAAAGCTGCAGATCCTAAGTACTCCGTTACATGGTAGCGCCCCGCTATTACTGAGTTTATTACCACTGGGAAATCCTTCTCTTCTTCAAATCCCGTCCTGGATACATGTATTATTTAGTAATATGCACTTACCTAGTATATTTCACCATATCCATACATATAGATGTGTGCTGTATGTCCATACGTATGCATAAGCTAAGACTGATTATACAGACACATATACATATAAAGTTTCAATAGAAGTGCATAGTAAACCTAAAAGATTATAAATACCTATTTTTTCTGTGGATTATCTTCAAGTCAAAGGTCTCAAACTCATCTTCCTCAGCTTGAAGACGTTGAAAGTGTTCATGAACAGCAATAGCTTCTTCATCATAAGCAGCAGCAACCTCAGTCTCTTGTCTTTGCCCCTCATCCTCTACATCTTCGTCCTCCACACGGTCTTATATCATAAATATAGAAACCAATTCAATTACAGTATATAAAAACTTTGCACACGCTATATGTTCTGTAAAATATAACTGAAACAGTATGCATAAATATATATACACGCTATCTGCAGTCACCGTAACAACTAATCCTCTCTCATACACACGCGTCTATTGAGTAAAGAGTTACCTTCTTCCACGCTGAGGCAATCATCGTCCGTTGAACCTGGAGACACGGTAGTGGAACGAGTAATAGACACATGGTCATGGTCGTCATGGTCATGGTCCTCAGCCCCGCTAATTATTGGAGAAGATTCACTACTCTTTCTCTTCCAAGAAGAGACTGTATCATCAGGCCCAATAACGAACCCATTCGTGAATCTATCCGGGTCCTCACCACGAGATGAGACATCTCTAGCTGACCATATTGATCTTCCAGACTCTGCCCGAGACCCCTCAACCTCCCCTGCACTGGATGGTGATGGAAACGAGAACCCACCGAATTGAAATCCCCCTAATTGGTCATCGCCTACTTGTGCTTTCAAGTTCCCATTTCTTTCCTGCTTATGAGCTTCGAATCAAAATCAACGCGCGCGGGCACGCACACACATGTACATATATACGCCCATATACACCCACTATTACGCATGCATGTATATATGCATGTATACAACATAATTTAAGCTATGTGTATGTTGTATCTATGTATCTACTAATGTATATGTATAGTAGTCATACACATACACATATTTACACAGTTATATGTGTGTGTAAATATAACTGCTAACACGCTAATGTCCCATTCATAAATCCATGCTTGTACGTATTATACGTACTATGAGAACTAATATATTAAGATATAGAAGGTTGTACACAAACATTGTCAGAAATTTGGATGTACTCACATAAATTGTGTCTTTGTATAAGTTATCAGTATTACTTGACAATATAGACATATCGAGATTCATATATGTATAGAAATGAACTCAATAGGTATACACGTTACACACACACACACACACACACACTCACCAAGTAACAAACCCATACGTGCACATACCTGTTGCAGCTCCGCCCCATTTGTCCAGGTTCCTCTATAGTACTGAAGCATGAGCTCCCGTTCTTCGTCTTCTACATATCATCATTAAGTATGTATAAAGAAATCCAGCTTCATTATACATCGTTGTCTACCACTAAGATTCATGATGTACATATTGTGAATACACAGCTATACATAATATATCGTGTACATTGGATACTATAAACTGAGGTGCAGGAAGGTATGACAACATAAAAAGATTTAGTATGCAAAACAATCATGTACCTGCACAGCTCGGCCCTCCAAGCTCCTTGAAGCCCTGTACAGTCTCCTTCTTAAACTTCCCATACCCGTTCAACTCACAGTCTTGTAGGCTGCCGACTTCACCTTCACTGCTCTCGGCGAGATAAGTTTCTCGGATCTCCCTGCTAAACTCATCCTGTGTGGCGGTATCTGCTGCCTGATCCTTCCTCACGGAATTCCCCTGATATATATTGGTTTAACAACATTACACAGTATGTGGGTACATATATATGTATGTGTCTACCTGTGTGCCTCTTCACAGAAAAAAAGATGTTATGTAGCTATCTAAATCAAGATATATCATGGCTATAAGCATATAGACGTGCATTAGCTACATATCAGAGCTTCTTTACCTATTCATTAGACGATAACCAAAATAGGATTCCAGTCCAGCCGTACATTTCACCAATGCATACAAAGAGAACTATCTATTAAATATTTATTATTAGCTGGAGGATAATGAATACATAAGTATGGAGGCACATTAAGAGCCAGTTTAACTAAAAATGCAGTTATATACTCTAGTTGGATGAGGAATCCGACTTCATAGGCCATTTGACTCTCTCTCTCTCTCTCTCTCTCTCTCTCACACACACACACACACACACCTGAACAACGAACCCTTGCCAGGCCGGTTCGGACCTAATTTGCTTAAGCTCTTCAGGATCGAGAAGCTGCCCATCATAATCATTTCCATGCTGAGCCTCTCTCGTTCTGTAATATTCTTCCCCGGAGAAATACGATTCCACATACGACCTGTCCTCGTCATCATCGTACTTACCACCGTATGTACCTTGGTGACCCGGTAAACGCTCCATCCTGGCTCTCTCTTCCTCACTTGGGTAGTGTATCTCATTTGCAAGAAACGCTGCCTGGTCTTCTATAGTTCTACGGGTATACCCCGGATCCTCGTCGTCCTCGTATGCGTCCGAGTCCCAGTAGTCGTCTGGGAAATCTACGGCTGATCCATCACCCACGGTTGCAAAGGATGACAGGAGATCCGTCGGATCTTCTACTATCCCTTGACTAACTGACGGCCTATTGCTTCCCCCAGAGCGTTTAGTTCCTGCTAAACAAGAAAAAAAATGAGATGGTTATTTTATTCTACAAATTTTCATAACTTATCTACACTATAGTGCAGCATTTTGGTGGTCTGGCAAGAGTTTATAGGAGCAAGACACAAAAGCTAATATAAACGTATATGCACACAGAAAACAACGAAATAATATGCAAGTGAAACGAGCTAGGAGGGCATTATGTCATATCAGACACAATACGAGAACAAAGAACGTGCAGATAAAAGAAAGAACGTAAACCACAAACAAAATTCTGAACAAGCTATCTGCTAAAGAATAGACAGCTTCGTATCTATAAAAAATATAGAGCTTGAACTAACACTTACACACATACATATATTTGCATCTGTACCTGAAGACGATATATCCTGCCCGACCGGAACATCAAGGAATGAACCAAGAGCGAACTGGGCACCTTCTAGTGCATCAATATCAATGTCAGCTTCAGAATTCTCTCGACCATGTGCACCCCATTCATCCGGGATCTTATCAGACGACTTTAACCTCACCGGAGGAAGCCTAGGAAGCCCACCTGATCTCTCCGATATATCAGCAGGCTGCTGCTGCTTGCTCATATCTTGTGACTCATCCGCCTGATGAACAACCGACTTTATTCGAGCACCTATAACCTTTTTTTTCCCTTGTGGGTTTCCCAATTCATCCAAAGGATGCACCTTTCCCATTTGCAATCCTTGCTTATTCCCCGGAACCCACAGAAGCTCATCTTTCTGGTCCCAGAATCCTTCATCAAGACTCGACCCACCCTTACCAATCTCTTGAACTTTCTTCTCTTCTAGAACACCTACTTCCTTCCGTTTCTCGGATTTCTCCGTGGTCTTCCGATTTAACCCAAAGAGCTGCGCGCATCCGGTGCCGGAATCCTCTTGGGGGTCGAATTCTTTCAACGGAACCTTGTCGCCATTGCTAAGACCGAGATCGACGTCAATGGAGAACAACCCATTTGAGAGTTCCCGACCAGCAAGCTCCGCCTTCAAAGCGGCTTCTGCCTGAAGGAAATGGTGCTGCCTGAGATAGTCCAAGATTGTGCTGACCGAATCGGCCATAGCTGTTCTTCAATCAAAGACGCATCTTCTCTCTGCTATATACCCTACTATCCAATACATTGATCGATCACATTCCCGTAAGCGGAAGATTTCAAATCGCCATGACCGCCGCATTTATTCCGGACGAAGAGAGAAACAAAAAGAACCCTACCAGACAACACGAAGCTTGATCGATCGCATCCTCCCAAAGGGCGGATTCAGGCCGCCATCATCTCACGAAGGAGCATTCCCCTGTTGCGTCCCAGACGAAGAAAGAACGGACTGAAACCCTACCAGAGAGTATACACGAACCTTGAGATTATCAAATGATAGCATTTTCCAAAGCAGCAGATGTCATGTTGCTATGATCTCAGGCAGGCGCATTCCACTGTTGCATCCCAAACGAAGACATACCAGAAAAAGCCCTACCTGGAGGATTCCTATGGATTTTCCTATACCCTGCTCACTCTGGATTGCCCCATGGATACCTTGCAAGAACGATCGAGCGCCACGGATTCAGGAGCGCATTCCTTCGGACGGACGCATCTCAATGCGGAAGCACACGGCAACGTCTTCCCTGAAGAGCCCTAATCCCGCCGCAAGACGCCATAGCCCGCTTCGTTCTGTAGGAGGGAATTCATTTTTTCCTCATTTCTTTTAATATTTTACATACGAATGGTAAAAGAGATGACTTGTGCTTAAATTATCATTTAAACTATCGCATATCCCATATACCTAATCGTGATGCTTAACCAACGGCTCGGATTAATTATACTTTTATTCTCGGCATATGCTCACTATGAAATCTTTAAATTAAATTATCATTTAAACTAACGCATATCGCATATACCTAATCGTGATGCTTAACCAACGGCTCAAATTAATTATACTTTTATTCTTGGCATATGCTTACTGTTTAATAATATCAAATGATCATGTCATAAGGCTGACGCACCTTGAAGAAACAAAACAATTATTCTTTCAAAACTTCGTAAACGATTCGTTTGGCCATTGTAGAACAGTCTCTAAAACTTTCTCTCTCTCTCTCCCTCCCTCCCTCTCTCTCTCTCTCCTCCCTCCCTCTCTCTCTCTCTCTATACAAAGACTACATATATAATATAACAAACGTGCCATTTTCTCATCCAGCTTGAATCCTAATTAGCTGTTATTTTGTATTTATAAATTATATGAAGTTGCATAACCATGCATTAAATAAGAAGAAAATTCTCTACTAGAGTAACGCACACAGGAGATCTAAATGCATATTTATCAGCATATATTCACATGTATCACACACATACATACACTCACGCGCACGCACACACATTTAAAGTGACATTATATGAATTATTACTACTTTTAAGGAGTACACGTCGTACTACTGGTCAGTCTCATGAAAGAGAGAGAGAGTGAATATTCATTAGATTCTATTGAAGTTTGCATACACACAATATCACACGTACCTTGTGTGTAGTTATTGTTATATATAATTATATAAGATACAGAGAATATTATTATAATGCAATAACTGAAACAAATACAATTTTCTAAAGTATTTGTTTAATCAGTTTAAACCAACCTCAATTAAATCCCTGACCAAAATTGCCCTCCAAGCCCCTTCTTCACCGCTGCTGTAGGAAACATATTTAGGTCACACGCACCCATAACAATATTGTAGTATGACAGCTTCCTGTTAAAGCGATAGATTATATGATCCATATACATATATATGTGTCACCAACACACACACACACCACGTACTTACCAAAGAGCATAAGCGTGCGATTAATTAAAACCCTGGTCTTCTAGCCAATGCATCGAGGTCCCGTTGAGAAGGAAAATCCTTATAAGGATAATAAACCTGTTGTGGGTGATCGTAAAGCACTACAAAACTCATGGTCTTGTAGTTAATCTCCACGTGGAAGCATTTACGTGGCTTTATTGCCACACGTGTCGCAACGCCCCTGCGTTTAACGTTGCCACCTGCGCGACCACGTCCTCTGCCACGTCCACCCCTCATTCCACCCCTCATCATTCCACCTCCTCTGCCTCTACCACGTTCCTGAGTAGCATTACAAATGTTATTAACTTACTTTTAGGTACCTTTTCTATTGTGTGTGTGTGTGTGTTAGCCAGAGAGAGAGAGAGAGTTCCATGTTAAGTAAATAATACAATACCAGGACATAGCACATAATAGTTTCATACATATATAAACAGATCATATGTGCAAATATGAGATATACATCTGTTCTTTATGTGTGTATGTAGGAATATACAATGAATGATAGATGAGCTTACAGGAGTTCCTCCTTGCCTTGGCTGTCCAAGTACCCAGCTTAAAGCACTGTCTGCTGCACTTTTCTCAGCTTCCTCTTCACTATCGCATGGTAAACTGTTGAATCTCTTACCTATACAAAATATATACACATCATATATTATTAATAAGCAAATAACCCTAAATTCAGTTGTCTACTGCTCTCTGTCAGGACTGGGTAAAACAAGGTATACTTTAATAGGAACTCCAGACCGTAATATATATATATTATATAATATGTATACTTGCCTTTGACGACCACAGTGCCAACGAACTTGTTTTTAAACCCTGATGAAACACTGTAGCGAGGAGGTTGAAATCCTGCTTTTATGTACATTGCACCCAATAACGTCTTTGGATCCATCTCCCGCGTTTTGCTGTATAAATACATTGCAACATCGTCCTGTATACTCTGATAAAACACACCAATCTCTCAGAACATGTATATTTGTGCATATAAGTATTTGTATATGTAGAAATCATTGTATCAAACACATGTTTATGTATGTATTATATATGTGCGGGCGTGTGTACAGATGTAATCAATTAAAAAAAATGTGATTAGATGTACCATGTCTTTCTCAATAATGTCCAGAATAGTCTCCCTCTCATCTCTGCCTCCACCTCCCACCTTTTAAAAAGAAAATTCATAAAACTAATAAAATTCATATAAAACATACGCTTACATCTGAATCTATATCCTCACTATCTTCACCTCCAGGCTCATCAGCATAAGCCCTGGAAACAATAGGATATAAGCCCTAGAAATAATATAATCTACACATAACTTATCTAGTATATACTTCTTACATTCACAAATCAATAAACAGTTATACTTGAGGGTAACTAGTATATGACATATATGATATACACACAGACAATGTATATGGGTATACAAATAAGCTTTGTGCCTGTGTTACGCATTGTTATTACATGTTTTATCTATACAGGTTATATACACATGTCTATTGTATTGTGTTGCAAGTTTGTATTTAACTACATATACATGTATAAATGTAGATATAACACGCATAATGAGGTACAATATACACATGACGCACACGGGTATGTCTGCCGATATGTATCAGTGACCATGTGTTTAAATATATATGCATATGGAAGGGAATTTACAAATATCTATAGCTGCAAATAAACATATATACACATTGCACACATACACACATCCATATGTTTAACTCATACACACATCCATATGTCTAAGGTGCACTTATTACTACAACATATGCGTGAATGACTGTCCGCGTGTATATAATACAATGTAATATACGCATCGCACATATACAAACACATGATGCACATGGTAATGCATGAAGCCTCGGTGTTGTGTTCTGGATTCTATTCAAACCGAGTGTTATGAATGCATATCACGTATGGTAAGCATCCTTTATCTACGGTTTCCATAGCTGCAAACAAACATATAAATACATTGTTTATACATACATAAATGCCATATGGCTGCAAACAAACATGTCATCTAGCATACATATATACACACATTCCTGTGTATAATGCAATATAATATACACATAACTCATACAGGGTATGCATATCAAGCTTTCTGTGACTGTGTGTGTGTGTATAAGCCATGTGGTAGGCATGTTTCATCTGTATCTATGGTGTGTAAGCTGTATGTGTGTATGTTTCAACAAAATAAATAATGTACATATAAACATATGACTATGGATGTATATAGTATGCAATATAACATTAACGGTATTCCTATCCGGACTCGTGTATGCATATAATATATGTAAGTTGTATCTGCAAGTTTGTATACAACTACACACGTACAAAGATATCTAGGGTATACACACCTAGATTGAAGTGTGGACGATCCGAAATGGAGGCCGCTGCCAGCGCCGACTGCCCAAGAACGGCCACGACTGGAGCTGCCGGAGGCATAGGTACAGATCTCCCTGTGCTGAGGAAGAGGTGTAGCACCAATGTCATCGCTCCAGCCGCATCGCTCCCCTCGCCAAATCCGGTGCAGCAACCGCCGCTCCAGCGATCAATTACCGCTGCTCCTTCCTCCAATCTGCCGAACACTCCCCGGCGCCCGCGGAATCGGGACAGCCTCAGCATTCTCCTCGCATCACAAAAACCCTAAATCTTAAACCCTAAACCCAACTTTCAAAAACAATACTTAAATTTCAATTTCAATTATTCAGCAAGAGAACGATGGCAACGGAAAGCCATGGTATATACTCAATATATTTCCTTTGTAGTATACTCGCCTTGGTACGGATCAATCACTAAATGCTACAACTGGTACGGGATACTCGCTGATGCAATCATTCCACGGGTTGCACTCTGGCGGCTGAACATCAGAGAGAGCGCGCCATACCGCGCTGTTGCACTTGAACCCGGAACCGAACGCAATCTGCCACACCCTGTCTCCCTTTCTAACCCTGTTCTTCGCCTCGGTGTAGGCAAGCTCGTACCACAGCGAGCTGCTAGACGTGTTACCGAACCTGTGCAGCGTCATCCTCGACGCCTCCAGGTGCCACGCGGTGAGCCCCAGGTTCTTCTGTATCGCATCCAGCACCGCACGGCCGCCCGCGTGGATACAAAAGTGCTCCACTGCAAGCTTGAAATCCGGGATGTACGGTCTCACCTTCCTGTGCATTACCTTGCGGAGGAAGAGAGTGCAGAAGAAGAGTAGCTGCTCGGAGGCCGGCAGTATCAACGGTCCCAGCGTGGTTATGTTCGTTTTCAGAGCCTCCCCAGCCTGGTACATAAGGTCCTTGGAGAGAGTAACACCCACGGTCCCTGCGGAATCCTCCTCTTGGAAGACACACCTGTACGACTCGTCGTCTGCCCCCTTGTGGGTACGTACCACGTGTACAAGCTCGTACTTGGAACCGCTCCGTCTTCGGTTTGAGAGCAGGACCGCAGCAGCACCCATTCGGAAGATACAGTTAGGCAACAGCTTTGCTCGGTCGTTACCGTGGTACCAGTTAAGCGTGCAACTCTCAGTGCTGACTATCACTGCCAGCGTCTCCGAGTGGACCTGGAGGAGATCCCTGGCCAACGAAATCGCGATAACGCCCGCACTGCAACCCATCCCGCCCAGGTTGTAGCTCAAGATGTTGCTCCTCATCCCGAACCTGTTCACTACCACAGACGCCAATGACGGTGTAGGCACGAACAGGCTACAGTTGACTATCAGTACGCCGATCTCCTTGGGGCTGACAAGTGTCTTCGCCAGCAGCTCCTTCATTGCGGAGAAGACAACCATCTCCGTCTCTTCACGTGCCAGCGACAGGCTCCCACGGGGACGGTCCATGAAGACAACAGGAGGCAGGTAGGTGTCGTCCCCCAGACCTGACCGGTGCACGATCTTCCGCTGGAATTCAATACTGGACGGCGAAAACTCGCTCACCTTCAATGAGGCCTCGATAAACCGGTCCTTCGAGCACCGCAGATGTTCCCGGGGCCTGCTACAAGCGAAATCCACGAGGAACACTGGCCTCGGTCTTGACATGATATACAGCGTCATTGCAAACACGATGACAATGGTACATACCAGCACGCTTACAAGGTTGTAGTGCAGACTTAACCTTCAAAAGGCCACTGTTAAAAACATATATATGAGAGAGAGAGAGAGAGAGAGAGAGAGAGAGAGAGAGGGAGTACCAGAGGTTGTGTAGATCGTGCTTGTTCACCATGCGACCAACCCCGAGGGATGCAAGCAGTAAACATACTATCGGAATTGCAAATAGCCACAGGAATTGCCGAAGTAAATCGCGGTACCCAAGCTTGACATACTTAAGCTTGACCGATGTAAGCCATGACGGCATCTGGAGCCGGTTACTACTCATGGTGAATGCCTGTTCTATGTATTGTACTAACTCAGTAGGACATCTGAGAGCTAGATATGACACCCTTTGGTAAGTAACTAAACTAAGAATGAAACTATAAACTATCCTGCTCACCTAGCACATGGTCTACTGTACACAAAATGAATACTTGCCGGTGGTAATTAATGTCGGCCGCTTCCTCGATCCTTCTCTCACTAAACTTCCCTAGACCCTTTTAACTATTAATTTAGCTACCCTTTTAGCAAAGTAAAAATGCTTATTATTAATGTAAAAAGAATAGACCAGCTTACTTGTGTTTTATGTCTATACTCCATATAGTGGTAAACCCATCTTCACAAAGAAGTAGACGAGTGCTCCGGTGAAAAGATAACTATCTGCACGATCAAGTATCCCTCCTACAAAAAAGAATGTGTGGGTCCAGTTGTATACACAAATTCAATTATTCTATATTCTATAACTTTTCTGTGTGTATTAGTAAGATAATATATTCGCTCTTATCATACCATGGCCTGGTATTAGCTTCCCGGAGTCTTTTACGCCAGCGTCCCGTTTGATCATGGACTCCGTTAAGTCACCAAACAGAGACGACATGAAGACCAGAATCGCCATTCCTACAGCACTGCTTATGAAGGAAAGAAAGACAAGCTTAGATATTAAGTACTGTTATATTATATATAAGAGATATAGTATATAATATAGTTAAACCCGACCTGAATGTTGATGAAGGCCACTGTAGCAACTTAGAAAGCAATACAGTAACTACTACGGAGGAAGTTAATCCAACGGCAGCACCTTCAAATGTCTTCTTAGGGCTCACATCATTCAGTGGTGTTCTTCCCAAGAACTGTTCACAAAAAATAAATAGGATCTTTATATATACGCGCACGTCCCACACAGAATATTAAGAAGAATAATGCAACAACTAGCATATTTATTTGTGATGTGACTCTACATAATAATAGTAAGAGAACAACCACATAAAACTAAACAGTTGACTCATAAATCATAAAAATCAATAAAGAGCCGAAAAACGCATGAAATATGTGTATTCTGACCTTGCCGCCAAGAAAGGCACCTGTATCTGCAGCAATAACAGCGCAAAAGGAAACAAGTGTCGCGACAAGGCCAACAGTCCATTGAGCTCTCCCTCCAAGTAATACAGGCCAGTAGCCCGCTAATTCTAATATATCAAGCATATCAAATAAATGTTAGTTGTGTTTGTGTGTGTGTGTGAGAGAGAGAGAGAGATTACTTGTTTGAAGAGCAGGAACAGCGAGGGAACGAAGTTTCACCCAGAAGCTGGGTAGGTAACCGCAGTAGAATATCCCAAAGAATCCACTGCTAAGTTGTGGGAATCTTGGGCTACGTTGCATCAACAGTATCGTTGCCAGGAAGAAGGCTGCTGTAGTCACAGACACTCCCATTCGTCCCCCGAAGTATCTAACATGCACACCTGCGTATAAATATCAGCCACTCAAATTTATCGTCACTCACTCAGACACACCACACATACACACACAGAGAGTATATATAATACATCAAAGATCATTAACTGTAAAAGTATATCTAAGCCCAGTAATATACACGTGTATATGTATAGATAATGTACTAAACTGTATACAGATGTACACAGGTACAGACAGGTGTTGTATGTGCTGTATATAAATGTATAACTTACAAGGTCATGAGAGGCATGGCTGCACAGAAAGCCGAGCATAAATGGATGACAAACGGTGGCAGGGGAGTTGTTCCTTGAGTAATCCCTTTGCTTCTCACAAGCTCAAAGTATTCCCTCGTTCCCAGATATACCGCAAATGAAATAACGGAAGCGAATAACCAGCTTCCAGCTAGCACGGGTGCGATTACCCCAAATCCTATGAATATTCCCGACACAAATCTATCCTTTAACTGCTTTCTCTTCAACTTTTGTGCATCCAGAATCTCCAAATCCTGCATAATGATAAATATTAGTACAATTACACAGTTATCAATATATTGTTTAGTTTTGTATCGCTTATATAAGATTCAGTTGGTCAAAAAAGGAGAAATATGAGTGTAAGAATCTATGTGTTTGTATCCTTTTCATCATGCATGAACTTGGTTGCTAAATGTTAATAAGCATGTACATACGTGTGCTTTAACCATGTTATCCATATGTAAATTTGTGTATAATACACACACAACACACGCAAACATGCTTCTCCATTCCGATTACACGATAAGTTTAAATGCATACGGTAGATATATACGCATCGGTATATATATCATATTATACATCCCTAAAATGTCTATTTGCAATGTACCTCTTCTTGTACTCTATTCATCATACATGAACTCCAGTTCGATTCAACTAAGTCTAAATATGTAGCTACACACACAGATGTCTATGAACATATATAATATGCACCTGTTGTATGTGCGTGTGTGTGTGTGTGTGTATCGACCCGTATATCTATGTGTGCGTTTGTGTTCGACAAAGTCTGAATATACATAAGCTAATAAAGACCTTTTGTTTCATTTAACTTCAATTTGAATGCATGATAGTATCTTTAAAGTTCACATTATGCCCATATATATGTGTATATGTGTATATATCTGTTATATAAGCAAATCCTAATACCGTAGAAAAGAACCATTTTAGCGATCTATGTATGTTGCATGTTGATGCATAAACATATATATACACGTACATACATAAATTACGAAAAGACTATACATGTATGTATACACATTAAGTGTGTATGTGTCTCTGTATATATAAATTCCTCACTCACTATGTGAAAGATATACTAAAGAGACTGGATTACATATATGTGTTTGTATATATCTAATTAAAAGGCATTATCTTTGTATATATACAAATGCATATCACATAGATACACAAAGACCTGTGTTTGTCCATATGCATTTAATCTTAGCATACATATATGTGTGTATATACACAGTATATTTCCACTGAATGCATCACCGAAGCTTTTTACCTCGGAAGGGACACCGCCTTCGGCTTTGAGAGCTCGAACAACCACCATAGTATTCCTGGGAGACAATCGGCCATGCCGCAATCTAGCAAAAGAATTTCTCACCAGATATGGCGACGAGCTGCAAGACGCCATAGACGAGGAAGAAGAACGAGGCCATGGCGGCTGCTTGCAGGGACAAGCCGGCCATGGCGTTGCGATGAAGGAGTTCGCCATTGTCATTGTCGCCGTCCGATCATCGCTCCACACACATCCACTCTCTCTCCCGCGTTAGGGTTGTTAAATTATCCTACATATGCATACATTGCATACACATACATACTACTGTACCGTATATACGGCTCTATATACATATATACCGACATTCATATATGTACATCTTTACACACGACAGATGTACATGGCTCACATATGTCAGCTTCATATGTACACATGTACAGTTGATATCTTCAATATCAATTCAATATCTCACACAGACACATCTCTCTCTCTCTCTCTCTCTCTCTCTCTCTCTCACACACACACACACACACACACACACGTGTATTACACAGACACATTCATGTACAGACGGAACGCACGTATATACACATATTATATATAAATCCAGTGTCATTTCCTGAGAATAAGAATAGATAGAGAGAGAGAGAGAGAGAGGGACATACATACATATATATATCCATATCCATACACACACACACATATATACACAGACTTATACACACACACACACGTGTGTGTGTGTATGAGTATGACATGATATACATACAATATACATATATAACATGATGTATAAATGTACAGTACACTATTATCAATTGTATCACACACACACACACACACAAAGAACCAAGCGTGTGTGTGTGTTTTTTATACCATGTATTCTCTCGATGATAATATTATAATATTATATATATCAAATGTATAATGTTATATAATATATGTGTGTGTATTTATCTATCTATCTATCTATCTATATATATATATATATATATATATCCATGTATTGATAACCCTAAAATTGAGGTACATTTTGTGGGGAGGCCATGCCGCTGTACGATGTGTTTGTAATCTTCAAGCCAATGGTAGACAAGAAGGCGATCACTGACATACTCGTACGCATTGGGCACAAGGTGTATCAGCAGAACGGCGTGGTCACAGATGTCAAATCTTTTGGCCGTCAATTCCTCGCATACGACATCAAAAAACGCGATGGTCGCCATTACGAGGTGCGTATGCGTGTGTATTTGTAAATACACACATGCGTATGTACGTATTTCCACTTGCAGCAGATGCCCAGTAAGGGCATTGCAGTTGTATACAGTCACATATATCTCTTTGATGTGCTGTATAGATATGCACATGTATACGTACATATCTATAGACACATATGGTTATATACAGATGTAACATAACACACACAGGTGTGTGTGTATTTGTTATTGTAGGGGCAACTTATGCAGATGACAGTGATGTCAACTACGAACTTCAATGAGCAGCTGCAATACTTAAACAACGATGATAGGCTGCTAAGGTGGCTGCTTGTGAAGAACAGAGGCACACAGTGGTTGGATGCGTTACAAGGTAAACTTCCCTCTGTTTCTGTGCAGGATGAGGAACTCTTCAGATCTCGATAAACTATACTCTCTTTCATTTTAAACTTAGATGTTCTTTTATTTTATCTTCATAGACAATATATATGTAATAATTTTATTAAGATGTTTGTGTATATGATACATGAACGTTTTCCTCACACACACACACATGTATGGGAACGTTTAAGAAATTATGTAAATCGCATATTTCTCTTTCCGTGTTTGCTACTCTTAGACTGTGGCTTCCTAACCTGTTGTTTAGGAATGTTCTTCGTACCTTTAACTACAGTACTCCTATTTGTAACAATGTTTTGTATTTTCCTCTCAACCCTAGTATTGTTGTTTCCCAATCCCTCTGACCATGTCTTTAACCCTCTTAAACCCATCCTTTCTTCCTCTCTAAACTTGGCAATATAGCCGTCATCGACAGGGGGCATCGAACAAGGTACCTGATACACAATTCTAATGTTATAGTGTGTGTGTGTGTGTGTGTGGGAGAGTGAGAGAGAGCTAAACATATGCATCTGACACAGTAAATATAAGAATCTCTCTATGTCGCTCTCTACATAGATATTATACATCTATAACAACTCTGCTATTAACATACTATATAGAGAGAGAGAGAGAGAGAGAGAGAGAGAGAGAGAGTTAATACTCTCTCTCTCTCTTAACTTACAGAAGGCTGGAGGTTGTGATTGAGAGAGCGTTCGAGGAACTTCTTTTGCACAGGATCTGCAATGCATAAGACTGCATTCTTGCAGAGTAGCTGAGCTCCTTGCGGGACTGTAGGCTGGAACTTGAGCAGCTTAGAGTATTCCTTCAGAAGATGTAGCATGTAGTCGTACACGTGTTCCATACTTAAATCGTCCCTTAGGAACTCCTGTGCATTAATCCCAATCTCCTCTGCCTGTATACAAAATTCACTTAATATTTATACTCTCTCTCTCTCACACACACACGCACACAGATCTCTCTCTCTCTCTCTCTCTCACACACACACACACACACACCTCTCTCTCTCTCTCATACACACACACGCGCACGAACACACACACACACATCTCTCTCTCTCACTCACTCACACATACACACGCGCGCGCACACACATACTTACCTCGTCAGGGTGACTGTTTCCCCACTTAACAGCGTGTTTAATCGCCGGACATAAATTCCGACGATCGATAGGCCAATAATGGTTCTGTGGAACTAGTCCCCTCATGAAAAAATCGGTATATTCCGGATCAACGGTCAACAGAGTTGAGCCGCAGGCCATTATATACTTGAAACTAACTGACCAGGCATATCCTTCCGCATATATTTTGTACCTGCATATACATACACACGTTCGTACACCCTTGTGTGTGTGTGTATCTGTCTTATTACCTGTGATGGCATTGATTGGAGAGTTTGGAATTCTTATACCCCTGTTTGGCTTCAGCATTCCAGTTCTGACACACGGGATATTTATAGAATATTCTACAATGAGGATATTCTAAGGATATTCTAAAATGAGGATATTCTTGGATTATAGCTTACTTGTACGTATATGTCCGCACCGAAGTCCTGGTTGTTGTTTTTGTTGCACGTAAGTAGCTCTGTCCGAACCCTGGCCCCGACATTAGGGTTCCCTTTCCAATAAGCTCGCGGCTGTCTGTCAATCCACTTTGTCTTCTTCGAACCGTCAAATATAGACGCGGATTCCTCGTTCCATGGCCCAATGTTCAGCTCGGACCTGATCAAAAACGTTATAAATTATTAATTAATTTAAATACCAACAATATTTCTACACACACACACACACACACACAGACGTGTTTTACATACAGGCGTGCATGTGCATCTGAACGTGTCTACAGCTGTGCATCACTTGATCATCACACTATGTGTTGTACATAAACCTTTATCTGTCCTTGGGTGTATTCTGCTATATATACATTCAATGGTATACATATGTGTGTGCGAGTAGGTGTATAAGACAGTACAGTAGTAGGAACCGAAGACGTACATTCTAGTTACAACCAACTATTGATCTACCGTACACGTACGGTTCGGATTTAAAGATGAAAAGCTACAGAACATTCCATCGATATATATGTGCACACACAACACACATGCATCTTACCATCCCCAATAGGACCAGTCTGGAAAGGGAATGTCATAAGAGTTTCTGCTACCACAGTAAGCAAACAATGGAGGGGGAGGACTGCCCTTCTTAAACTTATGTTTGAAGTAATGGGGCCGATCCATGCAGTTAAACATCAAATCCACATCCGGAACTTCCCCAGGATATCTCTCCACAAGCAGCAACAATCCCCACAGCGTAAACATCATCCTGCTCTGCACACACCTGTGATACAGATCCGTATACAGTCTCCCCCGTACAATCACAACTCGAAACGCCGCAAAACTCCGAGCTCCCTCTATGTCATTCCTTGTAATCCCCTTCTCCCTCCACGCCGAGAGGTCCTCGTGGATCCAGTGGAAGAACGCCGGACACGTGTCGCTCCCGTTAGATGCTCTGGGCGTGTAGAACTTGGGAATTTCGAATGTGCACGCCAGGTAGTTGCACTGTAAAATCTTGCGCGCTCTCGACTTGCTCCTGTCGTAGGTTGCATGGAACGGGTGCCACGGGGTAGGACTCAGATTGTCTCCTGCTACTGTTCTTGTGTTCCATCCTCTGTTCTGTATAAAAAAACCCAGTGAGACATAAGGGAAAACAGCTGAAGAAAAAAATATACCTGTGCGTAAGAATATGCCAGGTACACAGCAGTGCCGAAGAATACGATGAACAGAACGGGAACTACCCGATTGAACACCCAATTTGTTACAGATTTCTTCTTGCTAATTCCCCTCTTCATGGATCTCGAGAACAGCACCGCCATGGCTCCTCCTGGAATGATCTAGATTTGAAAACATTATATTGTGGAATCCATAACACCGGACCTCATTTGTTCGTTTCCTTCTCGTTTTGGACCCTCTCTGACATCGTTTTTCTAAGTTAAACCTGTCTTAATTAGATGCTATCCTTGTCCGTTGAAACTTCCACGTGGGTACACCATTAAAAAATGATGCTATTTTGCGGAGATAAAGCCCTAATAAATATTTAACGTGAACCGTTGGATCTACCACGTACGTAACACTTTGTGTAACCCTAGGTTCAGAAACCCTAATTAGGGGAATGCGCACTATTTCCGGGTATATGCGTATACATGGCATGCATCTGCATCATATATGTTTGACTTCTAGATGTTTAATTAATACGTAATAACTCGAACAGTGCATGAGTGCGATTAAAGCATGGTGGAGTTTAGGAAGAAATTCTTTTCCCTTAGCAGGTTATTCATTACTGTTATCGGATTCATCATTGTAATCGGATTACTGGTCTTCACTTCATCCCCACATAAGGTAATTCTTGACATATATATGTATATAAATTCATGTAATTCTCGTATTATATCAGGTTGTAAATGATTATACTGGGAATTCTCTGCACTTTCGACTAGAACAAGGGGATACTAATCAGATTCTGAACTGCTTAAACAAGGAGCAATCCTCTATATGTCCTTCGTACTTTGCCTGGATTGAGAAAGACTTGTATCCATGGAAGAACACGGGGATATCTCAGACGGACATCGCGAATGCGAGATCGAAAGCAGACTTTCGTGTGGTTATCGTGAACGGGACGCTCTATATGGAGAGATACAACAAGTGTTTCGAGTCAAGAGACGACTATACTTTGTGGGGTCTCCAGATGTTGCTCCGGGAATTCCCGGGTATGATTCCGGACGTGGATTTGATGCTTAATTGTGGAGATAACCCTCTAATTACTCGAGACAAGTATACTGCAGGGCCTCCACCTCCACTTTTTGCGTACTGCAGCACTAAGAATGAAGACTATGACATTGTTTTGCCGGACTGGTCTTTCTGGGGATGGTAAGACTTGTTAATGCATGCATATATGTATAGCTGTACTGCACACTAGACTATGTAGTTTTCACTCTATTCTAAACAATTACAAGTAGACTTTGTGGTATTTAAACAGTTAACTACTATGTTAGTACGTAATTGCAGTGTGTATGCATGTGTACTGCACACTACACTATGTACTCTAAGCAGACTTTTGTGGAATGTTATTTAAACATCTGACTTCTATGTTACGTAATTGTGTGCTAAACACGGCTACCACTTATACATGCAGGTGTATGCATGTGTATAGATGCTATATACACCAGAGCAGATATTTCTGCCCTTGATGTTATATATACCAGAACACACACACAAATGCGATACATATGTAGGTACACATGCATGTAGATGTCATGTATACCAGAACACACACGGAAGTATGATAGTGATGTAGTAGAGTCATGTCAAGATGACATTGGACAAATTTGTCAAAAAGTGTGTATGGTGAGGGTCCCTCTATATGATAATAATTTATACATAAATAAATATGTTTACAGGCCGGAAGTGAATATTGCTCCATGGACTGTGGAGAAAGAGAAGATATACACTGGTTCATCTAAGTTAAAATGGTCAGAGAGGGAGCCAGTTGCTTATTGGAAAGGAAACTATTGGATGGGGCCAGCTCGAGCGGATCTCATAAAATGTACCGAGGACAAGAGTAAGAGTTACAACCTAGTCACATACAACCAGGTACACACATATACACATACACATACACCTAACATTAGGGTTTCATAGAACTGGGATACAGAAAGGCAAGGGAAGTTCCAGACATCAGATTTATCCAAGCAATGTACACATAGGTATATAGGATTAATAAATACTTAACTATAGATTATAATCTTTGATTAAAATGTAGATATAAGGTGTATGTTGAAGGGAGGGGATGGTCTGTGAGCCTTAAGTATATCATGTCGTGTGGATCAACTGTTCTTCAAATCGAGCCTGTATATCAGGAGTTTTTTTCTAGATCCTTGATCCCATTTGTTCATTACTGGCCTGTGAAGAGAGGTGACATTTGCAATTCTATAAAACATGCAGTGGATTGGGGAAATGCCAACCCAGAACAGGTACATGCGTGCGTGTGTGTGTGTGGATATGTATGCGTATATGCACAAACCACATATGGTGTTTTACAGGCGGAAGCAATAGGGAGGTGTGCACAATCCTTTCTAGACAAGGAACTCACGCTGGATTATGTGTATGAATACATGTTGCATCTTCTTCAGGGATACTCCAGATTACTCAAGTTCAAGCCGGTACCGCCTCCCGGTGTGCAACCCATGAGTGCTGAGTCTAACTTGCTTTGGCATGAGTTAACCATGGCACTGCCAAAGAGGAGACAGATGTGTACATTGCCTAACATGACTGCAGATGAACTTCTTCAGAAGCAAATCAACGGTTATAAAAGGATACAGCTATTGTAATCGTTTAATCTTGTATATTTATGGAGTTGATTTGTATATTATAAAAAAATAAATTATTATTATTATTATTATATATAGAAATTATCTTTTCCACTTTCAGTATTTATATATCTTTGCTCCCAAAAGATTTTATCATTTGTGTTCACCAAACAGTAGGAATTATATTTTCCACTTTCACTATTTATATATAGCCTTAATCAATCTGAGATTTAGAGAGATGCATAGAGAGTATTTTAAATATATGTTATATAATCTCATTTAATATATTATATTGTATTAAAATCACATTGCTGATTTTAAATTATATTATATGTTATATAATTAAATATTTTAAATTCTATTTTAGCTTAAAAACAACACTGAGATCTACGTGTCACGCGGTTGATTTAAATTTTAAACTTTTTAAAATTTAAACAAATTAAAATTTATAATTTTAAAATTGATATTATTAATTTTCATGATGGTGTCACAATAGATTTATTAATGTTATTTTTTATTTAATTTATTTTTGTAATGTATTTATCTTTTTTAATCTAGGACTCTAAAATGAGATATTTTAACATTATCTACATTTTAGGGTTTTAGGATTTTAGGGTTCTTGCTGGGACAGGATGAGCATAGATTTGTGCGGCATCGCGGTAAGAATTCCTCCTCATAAGCACAGAGTAGCATGTTCTAGCAGGCGCATTTTCAATAATGTAAGAATCAGCCATGGCCATGTTGTAAAATGCACATATTCTCCACATAATTGGGAGCCACAAGAGGAGCTTCATAATCAAAATTGGCAGCCACAGCAGGATCATAATTGGCAGCAACAACAGCAGCATTACAATCAGCAACAACAGCAGCATTACAATCAGCAACAACAGCAGCATTACAATCAGCAGCAGCGGCCTTATAATCAGAAGCAGCAGCGGCCTTACAATCAGCAGCAACAGGATCATAATTGGCAGCAACAACAGCAGGATTACAATCAGCAGCAACAACAGAAGCATTACAATCAGCAGCAACAACAGCAGCCTTACAATCAGCAGCAACAGCTGCGGTTTTACAATCAACAGCAACAGCAGCAGTTTTCCAATCCGCAGCAACAGCAGCGGTTTTACAATCAGCAGCAACAGCAGCCGGACAGTATACAATCCCAGCAGCAGCCAGAGCCCGATTTTAATGATATTAGCGGCCTGTCCGATTTGTCCGATCTGAGTTCCGATACGGACTCGACCAGATTTGTCCCCTCGTTCTCCAGAGTTGCACGTAGAGGATTTGCCAAGAGATACGAGCTGTTTCCTGGTGGCCCGGTTGATACAAGCCCACAGGTGGATATATATACATATACATATACATATACATACATATATATATTATTATTTTGATAGTATATGGGCAGTATTTATCGTAGAATCTAATTAATATTTTTGATAGTTTATTATTTGATTGCATTCATTCAACTTTGAGTATACCGTCGTTATGCACATCATTGTTATCGCTCTACTTTCATGCTTTACAGCATTTATTATTCTTTTTTCTTTTTCCAGGAAGGACAGCAGGATGGAATCACGCCCCGCATTCCGGATGAAAGCATGGATCTTCCAAAGGTATGAGTAGTCACGTGTGTGTGTGTGTAGTGTGTGAGAGAGAGAGAGGGGTTAATGTATTTCTTAAAGGGACCAACACACAAGGAGATGATAGCTGCACGGAGGCATTATTTGAAGCGTCAGGCACGTCGGGGATTGCTTCCACCATCAAGACCCATTAGAAAACGCTTTCCGCTTGATGATTCCTTCTGAAAAGGAATGAAAAAGAACTCCTGCAGGTGAATATTTATGATATAATGATATACAAATTGGTGTCCACATCTGTAAATGTAAATCTATATTATATACATGTGTATAATCAAAGTTTGTACACGGATATTGCAAGGTTCGGTTTCAATAGAAGAAAGTATAAACTCTTATATACACCATTAATTTCTTCGGTGTGTGTGTGTGCACGGGTGTGTTGTTGTTATCGCTATAATTAGAATCACCCATAAACATGCTAAATAGCTAGGCCTGTGTGTGTGTGCATTATAAATGCTTGAAACAGGTAATAATAATGGAAGCTTGTAATATATGTAAAACACCACACGCACACGCACACGCACAAACACGAGCGCATTTATGGCAATTTGAAAAAACCATCAATATTTAAATATTAGTATCTGTTATTTTTATACTTACTTTTTTTTTAAGTAAGGTATATTCTTAAAATATACTTCATATAGGATATTTTGATTTTTTAATGATTAATATTTCTTAAATAATTAAAATAAAATCTAAAATGCATATATCAAGTTTAAGTTATTCAATAAATCTTTATATTTCAGACCGCACTTGTGTGCCATTGAAAACTTTGTTATATGTATTGAGTGAGTTATATAAAAATATATATCATATGTATAAATGATATAATTTAGCAATGGAATGTGTGATTATGTAATTTACAAAACTATAATAATTATTAATACTATTTGTCTAAGGTATTATATATTAAGTTTCATTTAACATAGTTTAAATGTAAAAATTAAAAATATCTTAATAATAAGTTTAACCTTTTTAGGGTATGTTTTATTAAAACTGGACGTATAAACGTGCATCTGTTTATTTTAATTTTTTATAAAGTTGAATATCATCTTATTAAGAAATAATAATTATATAAAGTAGAATATACTGATAATAAATATATCAACGGTCACATTTCAATAGGGTATGTAATTAGGGCATGATCTCCATGGGAGCTCCAAGAAGATCAGCAAGATTAGCACAAAAATCAGAACATACACCAGGTTTCTAATTAATTAAAATGTAAAATACATAATATGATCTAAAATTATCATTACAGAATTCTCAATCCCAAAAAGCATTCAGAAAACAACCCAAATTAAATGGGGTAAGAAATAACATTTTATTTAAATATATATTGTATATATTAAGTTTACAAAATCAGCAAAGAGAAAAAAACTACAATTGAAGAAACCTATCACGATTTGGAACACCCCAAGTTAAAACGCCTTCCAAGTCGCGATCTTGAGGTAAATTAGTGTTAAACTGTAGGATTAGCTAAAATATAATACTAATTAATTTGATTTACCAGATGGAGCTCTGGAAAATGGGATTTTTGAGGGTTATTGGCGTGGATGAGGCAGGACGTGGTCCCTTAGCTGGTCCTGTTGTTGCCGCTGCATGTATAATCCCTGCAGGTCTTGTTATAGAAGGTATACCAACTTCTGTGTGTGTGTGTGTGTAAGAGAGAGAGAGAGAGAGAGAGAGAGAGAGAGAGAGAGAGAGAGAGAGAGAATTCGCTTCGTTACATTTTTATATAGAATACAGACTATATATTGCAATATACCTGAATTCCGTGTGTGCAGGCATAGATGATAGCAAGAAGCTGACAGCTGATAAGCGAGAAGCACTGTACTCTCGAATCGTTTCAAGTCCAGGGGTTCTTTACTCTGTAAGTGATATTGAGATGTAAACACACAAGCATCTCAAATATAAGTTATCTGTGGATGCTTTATCAGGTCTGTATAGTGGATGCACAAACAATCGATGAAATTAACATTCTTCAGGTGAAACATCACACACACACACACACACACACTGTGTACACCAAATGCACATACATTCCGCAGGCAACAATGCAGGCTATGACAAGCTGCATCCAAGAACTTACAAGAGTAGAGGATTACATCCTCGTGGATGGAAATAGAATTCCAGACGGTTTACCTGCAGAAAATGCAAGATGCGTTATAAGGGTGCGTGCCTGTGTGTGCCTGCATGTAAAGAGAGAGAGTGCTTACTTTATGTGTTTGATAGGGCGACTCGGAGTGTCATATCATTGCTGCTGCTTCCATATTAGCCAAAGTGACGAGAGACAGGCTGATGGATGATTATGATAAGTATGTAGCTAATTATTTATATCATAAATATATATTGTAATATATTCTAATTAGTAAATATAGATTATCAACCTTGAGCTTATTTGTTCATCTCGTTGATTATAATGCAGGAAATGGCCGGTTTATGGATTCAAAGACCACAAAGGCTATGGTACGGCATCACACACCGCAGCGTTGCTTAAGTACGGTCCTTGCGATATCCACCGTCGATCTTTCGCGCCTCTAAAAAATCAAATTGCAAAAGCAAAGTAATGTCAGTGTGGCGTATTGCTATGAAATTGTAATACAGTAGTTTAATATTACGAATGATTAAATAAACGCTTACTTGGTTTATCACAGCATTCGGATTGTTTGACTCCTTTCATATGTTGGCCTGTTTGAGATTGCAAGAGTTTGCAAAGGCTCACTCAACTCAGGGAATATGCTCTTTAGCAAAAACCTCCACTTAATGGTTATCAGCGTCCATCTGCGTGCATTTACACATCAGTTTATTACATTAAAACACTGCATATACCATATAGTAGCATACCAAAATATACACACCTGCGAGAACAAACACACACTCTCTCACACGTCAACTTACCCTTTAGTTGGAGATCGTTCCCATTTCCAACTGCTTACAAGGTCTGGCCAAAGGGAGAAGTTATCAAGTGTCTGTCCTTTTATTGCTTCCATGACCTGATTACAACTCGTATGACATGGTCACAAAAACACACGCACACACACCTCATCAGTGTGGATAATATTGCTGTTGTACAATATTTCTCTTGGATTTTGATCATCAATTGCTTTGACCTTCACAGATAAACCAAGCACATCACCAGCTTTTGACTCATAAACAGCAGTACTTCCCATTGCGTTTAAGACCTGTAAAATGTAAAGTTTTAACAATAATATATATATGTATATGTATGTATTTATATACACAGATATAATAAAATGCCTTATACAAACCAGTTCAACAAGCATGTTTGAAGATTGTGAACCGGAATAGCTGCATTCTCAAACGTGAGATCCCCTGTCTGACTCTCAATCCTGAAATAATGTACCGCAGCTTGAAACACACCGCCCATTGTTCCTCCAACTTGCAGCTGACTGTGCACCTGTCGTGCACACTTGAATGTGTGTGTTATGAACGTATATCTCTCCTGACACATCATACCTTGTTGTTCACAAGCAACTCTACATTGAAGGCTGCCAGGTTACTCAAAGGATTGACTGTTGCATCGTTCTGATTGGCTCTTTGTAAAAACTGTTTGACCTGTATAATGGATAGTATCAACACTCGCAGGCACACATTTTTTTGTTATATTCATTTGTTACCTTTGCTGCTGCCTCTACTCTTTTGGCATGTTCAACCTTGTTATCAACATCACATCCTGCAAAGTAAGCCCATTAATTAAGCATAAATGCTAGCTTAATATAATTACCTCCAAGCCTTGTCAACTCGCTCTTCACCAGTTCCATCCTCTCACTCCACTTCTTTTCCGAGTTCTTTTGTAGACCCTCCAGAAACTTCACTTTCTCCTTAAGTTCTTGAACTTCCTCACTTGTGTTTCCAAGTTTGCTTGTAATAGAAATTTTGAGCTCCAGCAGCTTGTCCCGGACACATATCAAGTTCCCACAAGCATCATCGCCTGCATAAAGAACTCTTAGTAAGGATTCCCTCTTCTCCCTCTCTCTCTCTCTCTCTCTGTGTGTGCATGTGTGTATACTCACCTTTGAGGACAAAGGAACTTCCGCCAATGTCTTGAACAGTTGAGCAGATGTCCTTGATAACTGGATCAAGCTGCAAGGCCTGCACAGACAGTGTCTGAGCCTTCCCCAGAGCTTTCTCCTTTGTCTCTTTCGAAGATACAAGCTCCTGTTTGATCTTCTCAAGGAGGGATACGTTGTCCAAACACTTCCCAAGTTCAGGTAACACGGCCTGCATTGCCTTCAGTGTATGCTGAACCCTGTCGAACTCCACCACCTTCCTGTCCGCCTCTGCGAGTCTGGCATTCAATGAGTCTCGTTGCTGTAATACACAGAGAAGTATCAGTATGTGTAAGTGTGAGTGAGAGAGAGAGAGAGTGTGCAGGTGTATGTGTGTGTATATTACCTTTAAAAGCTCATTTATTTTCACGTTAAGTGAATCCTGTTCCTTCTTAAGCTCCGCAACCTCTTCCAGCTTCACATTCAGCGAATCCCGTTCCGTCTTAATCTCATTAATCTCGGTTAACTTAGCATTCAGGGCATCTCTTTCAGCCTTAACTTCCTTAAGCTCGGAGAGTCTCGCATTCAGAGTAGCATTAACCTCGGCCAACTTCGCATTTAGTGCATCTCTTTCTGCCTTAACTTCCTTAAGCTCGGAGAGTCTCGTATTCAAAGTACCATTAACCTCGGCCACCTTTGCATTCAGTGCATCTCTTCAATCTTAACCTCCTTCAGCTCGGAGACTTTTACATTAAGCAGCTCTCGATCCTTCTTAATCTCCATAACCTTGCTAACAAGCCCTGACAGTTCAATTGTCACTTCTTCTAACTCTGCTAATGCAGTCCCTGGTTTAGTTTTCTCCTTCTCGAGACCGTCACCAAGTATCTGTTGCAGCTTTCTTACTGCCCCCTTAACCTCACCACAGCCTTCAGTAACCCTCTGTAAAGTACTCTCCAGCTGACTGTCCTCCTCTTACCGAGATCCCTGTACTCGCTTAACTTGCTCGTCAAACTCTCATTCTCCTTCTTCAGCTGAGAAACCCGTGAGATAATGAAGAAGAACTCTCCTGTTAATGCTTTCTTCTCCTCCAACGCTTCCAGCAGCTCCGAAAGCTGCTCGTTGATCTTCTTAATCTTGGACTCCACCTTCTTCTCTTGCGTGAGTGACTAGCCTATTATCTTGCCCAGCTCCTCTAGTCCTAGTATCTTACTTGCTGTTTTGCTGTGCTCAAGTCCCCAGACTGTAATGAGGAACTCACTGTTGCAGAGCCTTCTGGAGCTGGGAAATCTGCTTCTCGAGTGCGTCTTTCCCTTCTCCGCTTCCTTGAGAGAGTCTGCGAGGTCGTCCATGTTCCTCTCCAGTTGTCGACTCTTGGATGCATTCTTTGTTACTGATGCTTCCGCCGTTGATTTCTCCCTTTCCAACTTCTGTACATGGCACATTGTAATCATATATATCTTCTGAACGTATGTTGGGCAAAATATATGATATATTATACCGGTTGTAGTTTGCATTATATACATATATAATATTACATGATATATATATATTATATATATGGTAGTTATGAAGACTAACCTGCAGAATATCTAGTTTCCTGCGTACTTGCTCCCTGATAGTAGTTAAGAGTGGATAGAAGCCTTCATTTTCCAATTTGGCTAAACCTAAATCTTCCTTCATTTGTGTAAGCAAAGCACCACATTCTTCTTGTTCATATTGCAAAAGATTTGACGACCTGTTCGCAGCATCCGCCTTCGAAAAGATAAAGTAGATCACATTCAGAGGTCTCACATATATTTCACGCACACACAAAATATAACATAGTTCTACCTTAGAAACGAGCATTTGGAGCAGTGCTTGGAGTCTGTTGAATGCAGTAGCGACTTTTGTCCGTGGATTTCTCAACTGAAACCTCGATGCCTTTCAACAGAACAACTGGCTACAATGCGATCCAATCCTTCTACTTTTTCTGCCACTCCTTCAAGTGTCCTCAAAGAAGCCTGCATATGTAACGCTAGTATCACAGTTAACATAAATACTTACTGTACTATTGCAAACTATATGGCTATACTACAAGTCACACGCACACACACCACACGATAATACTCAAGGTTCTTACCAAGGCTGAGTCACGGAGCTTAGTTGCTTCATCAGCTCCTTTCCTGATAGATTTTATCTCCTCAACTAAGGAGTTAACCTGACTATCTTTTGATCGAGTGTCTTTCAACTGCAAAGCCACGTGGTTTAGTACATAACATACGTGTAGGCTGTACACGTACCATGTCATCGTGATCAATGCGTTCCTCAAGATCTTTGCTGCAATTTTCATCCCTCCGTTCTTTTCCGACTATCTGTGTACTCCCAATGAACTTTTACAGCACGTATACAAATGTGTGTGTGTACTTGCTATTGAGATACTTATAAACTTACCTGTTCTTTGTCCAAAGTAATCCAGAAGATAAAATGACTCAAGGGTTCTTCAACGCATTTTACAATTTCTGCCATGTCATTTTGCAGCATTTCTAGTGTGGAGTCCTTCTTGGTAATTTCATTCTTTGCCTCCATCACCTGAATATATGCAAAATATATAATAATATTAGTCGATCAAAATAATCAACAAACAAAAGTATAATAATACTGTCATGTGTAACAAAAATATTACATACCCTTCGCTTGTTTTCATCACTGAGCATTGAGAGTTTTTTCTCAGCAATGTCCAGCTGAGCTCTTGTATAAGCCATATCTTTCTCATAAGCCTTCAAATAAACTAACTGTGTCAGTTACAAACTTACACAAATACATGTGTGTGTGTGTGTGTGTGTGTGTGTGTGTTGTGTACCTTGCAATTGTATTGAAGCTGATGCCTCAACTGCCTTACTTTCCTACGTTGGTGCTCGAGTTCGGTATCTCTTTCATCAACAAGTGATTCTAGTGCTGATATCCTGACTAGAATCCAACAGTTGAGAAAACAGAGTATCCGATATGTTTATATAACAATATACATTGTTATACGTATATAACGTGTGCGTGTGAGTGTGTTATCATTTAAAAGATGGCTTTTAGTACCTGGCCCTTAGGCGCTGGATTAATTCATGACTTCTCTCTAAGTCATAGTGATACTGCTTCTGCTCCAACTGCATTGCGGACTCCGCTTTTCTTGCTTTTCTTCTGTAAAACTCCACACCCCATAGCTCTCCGCATATCTGAAACCATAACATATGCATATCTCACAAACACTATGCATGTGTATATATATGTATCCATACTACGTATATTTATTAATAAAGCATGTATATGGGTACTTACATGTAATACTGTGTCGGATCCAGAAGTCCTTGCTTGACCTTCTGCGACAAAACGGATCGGTCATTCTGGCGAGGGTAAGTTTAATGTGCGGAAGAGATGACTGTATAGAAATCATGGAAAAAATAGATTAAAAAAAATGCTTGTTTTCTGCGATTTTCGATCAAAAGTGAAGAATTTCACGGACTATGGATAATAATGAATATTAGCATGCTTACAATGCCTGGAGAGGCAAAGATTGGCTCTGCCGGAGATTCATCGCCTGTGGAATCGATCTCCGGAGCTAATCCAAGTGATGTGTGCGCCCTCCTACCAGGCATCGACATGGCGCTGCTACTCCCCGCATTCTTCAGGGAGCTACTAGGGATTGAAACACGAGATGAGAAGCGCCATTGAACCTCAGCCGTACGATTTCAAACTCTACCATAAACCCTAACTTTAAACAACAGCTATCGTTTTACCCTTAGTTATTACCCTTAATCATCCCCTTAACTGCCCTTAATCTATTAACGAGAATATTCAAATCTGCCCTTTAATTTCTTTATGATTAGCTTTGGGGTTTTGGGGTTTAGACGACTAGGGTTCATGGCTGAGATATTTATGCTTTTTTCACTGAACTCAAGAACCCTAATCCCTGTGGAAGTAGAAGGGGTAGCGGCGCTTCTTGAAGGAATGAGCAATGGGAGACGATTTCGAAGTAGAGCCTGGATTTCGCCGGAAGCGTCTTCTCGTAGGAGATCCAGTTGAGGTAAATCGGCTTCATACTTTCATACATAAATCCACAGATTCAAGCAATCTATGAGAAATCGTATGCACATAAACAGTTTTGCATAGAAATCCCTCTCTTCAACAGATTTTCTGCTTGATATCGCATTCAATCGAGTATTCATGGTGTCGCACAAAATTCCCTTTTCTAGTGATTCAGTACTCTTTGGCCAATCAAGTATTTCGCATCCATATGAACAGTTTCGCACAAAAAATCCCCCTTGTCTCATTTACTAAATATCTATGCTAAATCGCACGGTTTGGCATGGAAATCCCCCATTTCTACTGAATTTAGTACTCTTTTTTTCATTATTTTCTTCAACATTCGTAATAAATCCCCTTTTTCACATGAATATACATATAGTTATGTACGATATATTAACAGTAATATCATTATATGCAGTAGGCATTGATTCCCAACTTCTTACGATATACAGCACATACACACGCACACGTATGGATATGACTTCTTTTTCCTGTAGATTTTGCAAATACTCGAAGGCTTACGTGGGGCCTGGGTACCTGCCGAAGTTGTTCAAGTCAGACCAGGCCGTCGAGTTGTAAGATATATCCACGGAGGTATTTTAGTTTATATATAATTTGGTTTATGTTTGTGTTTCTCATTGTTGTTATTTAAAATGCAGATGGACAGAAGGATTTAGAATCTATTTCGGTTTCTGAATGTCTTGATGGTGAGGACGTGCTTCCACCAAAGAAACGTGTCCGCCTGCGTATAAGGCCTACTCCACCGTCTATTACCCGTCCTGTTCTATGGAAGAAGAACACTTATGTCGATGCGTATTACGGAGACGCATGGTGGGAAGGTAAACATCTTGGACACATACACACTGACACACATCACATATACTGTATTTGTACTCATATAACTGCAACAATTTTATTCATATACACACAGATATATCACATACACGTGTATAGATACGCGCAGGTCGCGTAGATACATAAAACATGTTATTGTTTGCAGGAGTCATTCTCCAAGACACATTAGCTCAGGACTCAGAAGCTCGAGTGTTTTTCCCGGCGGAAGCTTACGAGCAAAAAATTCCACTCAACAAGTTAAGATTATCCCAAGAATGGAACGAGTGGAATATGTCTTGGAGCGTCAAAGGTCAGACTCATGACGAGGAACTTTCAGAGCTCTCGAGGAGAACGAAAATTTTTCACAACGGTATTAGTTTGCTTTCATATTGACACTCTCCGTCTCTCCCTCCCGCCCTCTCTGTCTCTCACAAACGAAGGATACATTATACTTAAGCTGTATGTAGGTAGGACTAGCAAATTAAATAAACAGCCTATGCTTTTACAGGGTTACACGATAGTGGCACGCCAAAAAAGTCAGCTGTGAAGTCAAATATACAGAAGAAATCATCAAATAACTCACGTGGGAATTCCATATCAAAGACTTCAGAGCCATCAGACGATAGCGAAGACGAGAGCGGTGATTTCTTAATTCGAAGTTCTTCTTTAAGCGACAGGTTAGTACATTCGTTTTTCTAAATAATAAACGTAATATATCTTTCCATGTGTATGCATTTGTTTATGGGCTTAACGTTTTCCTTACAGTTTCAAAAGCTCTAGTAGGTTAGCATCAGAGGAAGTCAAAATTGCTCTTCAGAACGCGGGATGGACGCTCAGTACTAGGCCACGGGTTGGTACACAGAGAAAAGACGTTCTCTACTTGTCTCCGGAGGTATTCTTATTATCAACTCTCTATATGAATCATTGTCCTAGCTTACAAAGTTTTAACTGTAAACCTATATAGACTGATGTATCACACACACACACACACACACACACACACACACACACACACACACACACACACATATATATATATGTATGTATGTATGTGTACGTATATGTATATGCACGCGCGCGCGCGATTCACGCAGTGCGTTTGTTGTATATGTAGGGAAAGTATTATCGAACTTTGCCTGCTGCATGCAAAGTGTGGAGCAAGACACATCCGTTAAGCAAAAATCCAACGCAACTAGAGTTGTTTATGCATGAGAGGGCCCGGAAATGCTCGGATACGTATGAACTTCCAGGGGAATCTAATATTTTGAAAAGGAAGGCAGTCTCAGAAGATGTTAATACTTCTCCAAAGGTTCGTTAATCTATTAAGATTATGAATAGTGTACGTTATTACATATGACATACATTATATATATGTGCGTGTGTGTGCGTGTGTGTGTGTTACATTGATAATATGCATAATTTCTAATGTAAATTTTCAGATGAAGAAGAAACAACAGGAGAGCTTCAATAGTTCGCCGAAGCCCAAGAACAGGAATTTACGTGCGCGGTTGGAAGTTGTTCTTCACGAAGTTCCAAAGCAGCAACAAGTGGTGAAGAGGACTGTTTTAGCTTGGTTAATGGAAATGCGGGTGTGTGTGTGTGTGTGTGTGTGTGTGTGGTATATGCTTAACATATGTGACAGGTGCTGCAAGATAATGAGGAGGTTTGCTACGTGAACAGGAAGACGAAGACAATGGATATTTTTTCTCGAGGGGTATGCCAAGCCAGAAGGAATTATCTGCAAGTGCTGCAAGGTATGAAATGAACACTCGCTATTTAAACCAACAGACGCATTGTACATCGAGAGAGAGAGTTTATGATTATAAGAATTAAATATTAACTCTGTTTAAACAGGTCCTCTGGAGTTTAAAGAAGTTCGAGACCCATGCAGGAAGCAAATTAAAGAGGCCGTTTGCGAATATATTTGACAGTAACGGGAGGTCGTTATTGGAGCTACAGATGAAGGCCCTCGCTTTGATGGATGGAAATGCGTCTTCGGAAGATTCTAAGGCATGTAAGATTGACGAGAACGACGATGCTTGTGCTGTTTGCGGTGACGGGGGTCAGCTTATTGCTGTGACCACTGTCCCTCCACATTTCATCTCAACTGTCTTCTTTTAAAGGTAATTTAATTAGACAAGTATATATAATATATTCCAGTATTCTATGTGAGAATTAAACATCCTTAAACAAACTAACCCAGAAAGTTCAATCACCTTAAAGAGCAATATAATAACATTAATATTTGCATAAATGCATTTATATGCAGGAAGTTCCGGAGGGTGAGTGGTATTGCCCTTGCTGCCGATGTGCAATATGTGGGGGTAGTGAATACAACCCAGATGGAAGTGTCTTCAATGAAATGACTGTTCTTCTCTGTGACCAGTGCGAGCGTGAATGTAAGTAAATATTGTGTATATGATGTCTTGATTTATACCCTTTCCGTCTGTGCAGACCATGTCGGATGCCTGTATGCGAGAGGCATGTCAAAAATGACTAGCTGCCCAGAGGACTTATGGTTTTGTGGAAGCCAGTGTGACAAGGTACTTACTACTTTGAGTCTTAATATTACAATATATAAATTAGAAATATTATAAATGACCAGGATCTCTCTCACACACGCGCGCATTAGTGTTATATATGTACGTGTGTCTCTTCATATGTGTTTTGCATAGATATTTAAAAGGCTTCGGGGGCTTATTGGGGTATGCAAAGAGAGTGGGGAGGGGTTCTCATGGACAGTCCTAAGATCAGGAGAAGAGGACAATACAACACCAAGCCCTGTTCATCTCGAGCTCATGGCAGAACACCGTAGTAAGATCGCTGTTGCTGTTAGTGTTATGCAAGAATGCTTCATACCCATGATTGATCCTCGTACCAAGATTGATCTCCTCACCCACATTATGTACAATCGTGGGTACGGTCTCTCTCTCTCTCTCTCTCTCTCTCTCTCTCTCTCTCTCTCTCTCTCTCTCTCTCTCTCACACACACACACACACACACACACGCACACGCACACGGGCAATGTACGTATGTGTATATCTTTGTCATTGTGTAATATATGCATGAGTATTTACTGCTAGTGATGCATATACACATCCATCACATACTATTATACCACGTTGTTAACATATCATATACTATATATTGCATGTAAATATTCAAGAATATGTTTTGTATATTAATAAGCACAACATACAACATATATGTGCGTATGATATCGATTGCCTGATTTGAACATGCGTTGCCCGCCCATATATACACATGCATATCTACGTACATTACTTAATCTTGTGTGCCTGCAGGAAGGCTGAGGTAAGCCGCTTAAATTTTCGTGGTTTCTACACTATTATCTTGGAAAGGGACGATGAAATCATCTCAGCTGCATGCATTCGGTCAGTATGACATACTTTTAAAAATGGCGTATAAATACATAAATATAGTTTAACGCCTTACAGGTTGCCTTTGTTATTATATAGATGTTTTATAATATGTGTGCAGTATTCATGGTGATATCCTTGCTGAAATGCCACTGATTGGAACAAGGTTTCAATATCGTAGACAAGGAATGTGTCGTCGTTTAATGTGTATAATCGAAAGGGTAACATTATTGCCTATATCTTCTTATACCATATTAATATCATAGACACGCGCACGCTCACATAGACACATACACATGATATCTTTGAATTTTACATATATAATTTCGTTTCCTTAAATTTGTAGTTATTAGAAAAGCTGGGTGTGAGATCCCTTGTGCTACCTGCTGTGCCAGAGCTATTGCAGACATGGAAGAATGCATTTGGTTTTCAACACATGACTCCTGTAGAGAGGCTCGAGCTCGTCAAGCTTGGTATTGTATCATTCCCAGGTGTCACATTTCTCCAAAAGAAACTCTGTCCGGAAACCTCCGGTGGTACGTATGTATTTGGTGTATGATATAGATATATGTAAAATGAGACACAAGAGGTGTACACACATAGGATGTTCGTAATGTTTTAACATGGAGTATAATATACTAGGTATACACAATTAACGTATCAAATTGCAGCCTGATGTTGTTTGGAATGCTTGAAATTGCAGACGAGCCTGATGATGTTTGGAATGCTTCTGTTACAAGAATCTCAGACCAAGTTTTCTCCAATGAAGAGTGCAATTTTAACTTTGACACGTAAGCTTTTTGTTTACTCTGTGACATTCTCTCTCTAACCAGTATAGTACATATAAATACACATGAAATGGATTATCCATATTTTGATTCATTAAGATCTCTCTATATATACATATGTACACATACGTGTATATGTATATACAGCTGACTTTCTCCATACAGGCCAAATGAGAATCCGGATGTAACAGCAGAACGAGTAAGTTTACTTATTTCATTTTTTTTATACTTAATGACTCGTGATTCTGTAATATGCATACTTTGACACCGTCTTCGACTTATCAGATTACAAGCAACGGTAAGCCGTCTCAACGCACAATAACAATATGCAAGGAGTCTCAGTCGATGGGATATACCTCAGATGTGGAGGAATACCCCATGGCTATGCGTCTTTCTTCTATCCGCCACATCATAGGTTTGTTACCTCATGTTTATAAATTATTATATTGGCATCCAATGCTCAATATTGGGCACAAACGGATACATTATGTAAGGTGTATACATGTACTATCTCTACGTGTATGTACTGAATGCACGGAATGCGTATGGTGTATGTAAGAATACATATATGAATATTATGTTTTAATACACATCTGCACACACACGTATGTATATGTGAACACGTATGTGTATTGGTATAGGTGGAGAGCCTTCCCTCATTGATGGACTTCAAACGGTGGACAGTGGTGGGTTTTTGATATCCAACGTAGTGAAGAATATTAACAAGGATAGGTTTGGATCCAGAAGAATATCCGCTGTCAAATGTCAACCATTACAGGAACCACCTGATAATGGTGAGTCTTCTTATTAAATCCCTGCCAAAGGTTTAAGTAAATGATTAAATAATAATTAAGTTAACAAGAAATATTGTTTATTTATATTTTATAAATATATCCCTATTACAGAAATTAATTATATACTCGTATATTTTTATAAATTAGATACGCCACAAAATGCAAATACGTGGGAAATGCCCTCTTTATAGTTGGAATCTTTATAAATATAATCATTATTTAATTTTTTTATATATATTTAGCCATACTGTTTAATTACCTGGATCTAATTAATTGATACTTCAACAGCTATAATTGGTTTATTATGTTCTATACATGATTATATAATTTTTGGGTGACATAATGTTCTGCTATTCATCTACACACATGCGACGTACGCGTATATATAAAACAACACGGGAACCTTTTCTTTATAAAATAAAAACATGGATAGGATATATTTGTTAAATATGTAAAAGTATATAATTAATTATTAAAGTTTAAATTAACATGATTTGTTGCAGTTCATGTGGGGGTTTCAAAGGGGAGCGGACTTGAACCGCAGCTGTCTTGTATGTTCGACTCTTTATGGACATTGGACGAGCCTGAAGATTTCAGCCTTTGTATGTGCTAATCTCTATTTTAATTCAGGTCTTATTTTTGGATTAAAGTTTAATTTTTTGTTTATTATGTTTTGTAAATTGTTTTAATTTATATTATTTAGCTTTTTTTAAATATAATTTTATAAAATTTGTACTTTAAAATTTTGAGTGTAAATTTTAAATTAAAATTTATATTAAAGTGTTGAAAGAATTGTCATAGATAATAAAATCTAAATTTTATTAAACACCACTTTTTAAATATAATTGAAAACTAATAAAATTTGGTTGGGAAAAAATTTGAATTATTACCTATACTATTTTCTTTAGACTTTATATATTTAATTTCAAAAATATTATAATATTATATTATATATGTAAACATGTACACAATATAACTATAGATACACATGATATCATAAGCATACATATAGATCTTATCTAGTTAATGATTATAATTATAGCTAGGGTAGGTTCTATTGCCTAGTCAATATAATTTGTAAATTGACATGGAGGACTGTATAATAGATTTTTAATATTTATTATTATTATTTTTTTAAATTTGATTTTCATTTAAAATGTAATGAATATATACATAACAGATCTTTAGAGTTAATACATATGGTTTTTAAACGTTTTCTAATTTATATACAAATTTCTATATATTCTTATTTTTTTTGGTTTTAATATTTATTAATTTATTCTTATATCAATTTTCATTTAAATATAAGAAATGTATATATAAAAGATCTTTAGGGTTAATGTATATTGTTTTTACACATTTTTAATTTTATACAAGTTTATATAGATTTTTATTTTTTAATTCTATTATTTTAAATTGATTTTCATAAGAAGTGTATACATAAAAACCTTTCATGTTAATGTATATTGTGTTTACACATTTTTTAATTTATATACTAGTTATCTATACATTTTTTTTTTTGATTTTTGATTTATTATTTTGTTTATTCTTTTTTTGATTTTTATTTTGTGAGAGCTCGGAATATAGAAATGTGTATATCCATTAGTTCAGAAACCCTAACTTATATACAAGAGCGAGTGGTCCAGATTGAATCCAATCCGACGGCTATCAAAATCCACTACGCTAATAATAGTATGTGCACATGCAGCCGTACACGTGGATCTTACATCATCCCCTCCTCTCGGAAGGGTGTAAGTTGGTTAGGGTTCTCTTGTAGACGGGCCCGGATCTGGAGGAACATCAGGAGGAGGCACTGGTGGATCTGTAGGCGGCACAACTTGTTCCCGTTGCACAAAATGCTTCAACCGTTGTACATGTACAATCTCCGGAGGATCGGGTTGAATGTCGTGCCGAACCTCATAAACCTGTGGCCTACTTGCCGTAGCACTCGATACGGTCCTTTCCATGAGGAAGGAGACTCTTAGCTAAACCACGTACCGTAAGCTTGGGAAAACGAACCAACACCAGTTCATCAACCTTGTACTCCGCAGGAGGACGATGATGCGAGTTGTACGTTGTTGTTGTCCTACTTGTACGCGGCCCAAGTGTTCTGCTGACTCCGCACGAACCAATGGAAGAATGCTCGTCAGATACCGATCCCACGACCTAGCATCAGCAGCTCGCGGTAACCGAGAAGGCAAACCCAACTCCGTTGGCAACACCGGGTCATGACCATACAAAAGCTTATATGGGGTACCAATGGAACTTTGAACTCCAGTGACATAAGCATATCGGAGAGACGGCAGATAACCATCCCAATCTGAATGTTGAAAGTTCACATACTTCGCGATCATCCCCTTGAAGGTTCTGACAGCCGTTCCACTAAACCATCTGTCTGAGGATGATAAGCACTTGTGAAAGTGTGGCGTATCCCTAATCGAGATGTCAAAACATGAAATGCCTCAGCCATAAATGCGGGACCATTATCCGAGAGAATTCGCTCCGGACAAGAATGCTGAAACACGACCCGATTCAGGAGAAACTGACCAACAGCAGAAGCAGTCGCACTAGCAAGAGCACCAACTTCTACCCAACGAGTTAGGTAATCAGAAGCAATAATAACGTACTCGTTACCAGCAGTTGACCGCGGAAAAGGTCCCATCAAATCAAATGCCACCAATTCAAACGGACGAGAAACTGCAATTGACTCCAACCGTCCTTCCGAAGCACATGGGGGAGTATTGCGAGCTTGGCACCACACACAGCTACGCACATACCGAATCACATCTCCTCGCAACTCCGGCCAATAGAAAGATCTGCGCAGCTTCTCCATCACCCGACGATGTCCCATGTGCCCGCCAAGAATAGGAGAGTCATGGTAAGCATGGAGGAAGCGTGGAATGAAGATTGAAGGCACCACCAACCGCAAAGGATCATCTGGATCAGTCCCCACAAAATAAAGAAGGTCATCCTGAAGGCGATACTGTGAATGTAAATGCCTGAAAGGCAAGTCATCAGCAAGTGATGCAGGATTCTCAAACCCATCACGAAGCCTTCGAATCCACGGCTCAACCTTTTGAGCTTCCCGAACCTCATCCAAAGACGGCAAATCTAACTCTGCATTCTGCGGACACTGAACGTCAAGCACAGCAACTGCTGATGGTACGGAATCTTCATCCAAAAAGTCCACTGAAGCTGGAACAACTGGTTCCTCTGGGGCAACAGAAGAGAGAGAAGGTGGAAGAGGAGCCCGAGAAAGAGCATCAGCATCAGCCATGGAACTCCCTGGACGATGAACAACTTCAAAGTCGTAAATTTTGAATTTCAAGGCCCACCGAGCAGTACGCCCAATCAAATTCTTCGCTTCAACAACGAAGTGACTGCTGCATGATCCTTCCAACAACGTCCGCGAACCATGCAAGTAGGCATGGAGCTTCTCAAAACCCCAAACTGCTGCTAGACACTCCTTTTCAGTTGTGGAGTAATTCACCTCTGCTGGCTGCAATGTACGGCTGATGTACGCAATGGGATGTCGTTGGCCAGGAACACTCGTACTCTCCTGCATCAATACACCCCCGAGGCCGATGTCAGAAGCATCTACACGCAAGATGAAAGGACGGTGTAATCCGGGTACGCCAAAACTGGAGGAGTCGTCAACAACTCTTTGAGATCTGCAAATGCCTGCTTGCAATCCTTAGACCAAACAAAAGAAGTCATTGACGATTTCAACAACGCGCGCAACGGTGCAGTACGATCTGAAAGATGATCCACAAAACGACCCAGATATTGTACCTTGCCAAGAAAGCGTTGCACATCATTCACACACTTTGGCGTAGGGAACTTCAAAACTGCAACTAGTTTGTCAGGATCGACTTGCAAACCTTCACGTGAAATGCGATAACCCAGATAAGTGGTGTCCTTTGATCCAAACACACACTTAGATGGCTTCAACTTCAAACCAACTTCCCGCATCGATCCAAAACCTTACGTACATCACCGACATGCTCCTCCCACGTTCCATCCGAATGGATCAAAACATCATCGATGAAATCGGCAGTCACCTCCGGCATGTCGCAAAGAACCTCGTCCATCATACGCTGGAAAGTTGCTGGAGCATTGCTCAAACCGAAAGGCATCACCAGGAACTCGTACAGGCCAAATGGTGTCGAAAAGCAGTCTTGGGAATGTCCATGTCAGCCATCGGAATTGCCAATATCCAGATGCGAGATCTAACTTGGTGAACCAACGGCTCCGCCCCAGTCGATCCAAAAGGTCTGCAGTATGAGGAAGTGGGTACACATCTGAGACGGTTACCTCATTTAACGGGCGATAGTCAATGCAGAATCGAACGCTCCCATCAGGCTTCGTCACAAGGTGAGGTTCGCACGCCCAAGGACTTCGAGACTTCCGGATAACACCCTTCCTCCAACATCTCTTTGACATTCGCTCGTAAGATCTTGAGCTCCTTTGGTGATCGACGCCGAACAGGTACCTTGATTGGCCTAGCTTCTCCAGTTGGAATAGGGTGGCGTGTCGCAATCTTAGCCCCAGATGACAAGTCGAAGTTGAAAAGATCAGCATACTCCTTCTTGAGTTGATCAACAACTACAGCACGATGATCATCTGATGGATCCAAAGAAGGAAAGGAAGAGCATAAAGGAAAAATGGTTGGAAATAGGGGTGAGACAAAAGTGATGGAAGCAGAAGTGGAAGGTGATGGACGAAGTGGAAGCAGATGGACGAAGTGGAATAGAAGTAAGAGGAATGGAAGAAAGACAAGAGAGAGTCAAACAAGGGGGAGACTTTTCAAAGTCACACTTGGCATGATTGCGAGTTAACCAATCCATACCAAGAATAAGGTGAAAAGCTTGACTCGGCACACCCGCAAAGACTGAAGCTCAAGCTCACAATCATTCACACGAACAACAATGTCCACTTCATCCCGCGAACAAGCATGAGTATGTCCATTGCCGTACAGAATGAAGACTAGTTCTACCGCATGACGCAAATGAAGACTGCAACGTGTAGTAACAGATTGAGAAATAGAGGACAAACTCGAACTTGTATCCACCAACACTGAAAGGAAAAACGGGACGAGGCGTGCGATTAAAACGAGCTTGAAAGGTGAAACCGGATGATTTGGTGCCGAGTGAACCCCTTGATGATATTCCCGAAAGAAAGATGGAGGGGTCACTAATTTATTCGCACGAGGACCCTCCTCTACTCGTGCGATTCGTCGTTTCCCGGAAGATCCACCGCATCACAACCTTCCATTGCAGCAGCACCAACCGGACGTTGTTGACGCCATGGCCTCCATCCTGGAAATGGGGGACGCCAATCGGGAAACCGTTGACAGTGCCGATACGTGTGTCCAACCTCATCACATGCCCAACAACGAACTGCACGTCCACGTCCTCGTCCACGGGCCCCACCTTGTGCTGGTACACGAGCAGCAACAGCCTCAACCTCCATCGGAGCAGGTCCATCTCCAACATGGAGTGGAACAAGAGCACGTGAAGGCGCAAGTGGGAGAGGTGACGACTCATATCGTTGTGCCAGCCTCAAAGCATCGTCAAGAGTCACTGGAGCTAGTGCATGCACAAGCCCCACAAGGTCTTGACGAAGTGCTGGCCACAACATACCTAACTTGATGCGTTCGACATGTTAGGTTCTGCACGCAGTAAAAGGCTTCGAAAGCGAACACCAAACTGCATCACCGACTCAGATGGCTCTTGACGAATACGATGCAACTGCTGAAAAGCATCATCACAGTCGTCCGCATGCCCAAATGCACGTTTGAAGATCTCTGGAAGAATATTCCAATCTCTACGAGTTGCAACGTCCAGACCATTGTACCACTGCAACGCCGTCCCTTGAAGACAAGTAGGAAACTCGCGCAAACACTGAGCACCGTCCCACGAATGATATGTGGCAACCACAATGAAGTGATCAAACCAATGGTACACATCATCTCCAGAAAGAAATCCGGCCGAACACGGGGTTTGCAACATGAGTAGGAGGAGTACCTGGACTGTGAATGCTGCCATCAACTGAGAATGATTGTTTAGTTGCACACACATGGCATCCAACAACTGCATGAGTAACTGCTCCACAGACAAGGGATTTGCCTGTTGTGGATTCATGGACGAAGAAGAGACAAAATCCACAAGAAAGGAATAGATCTAGACAATGGAAAAGCTAGACCTAAGAAGACAGAAAATTGATAAAAAGACACAAATCCGAGCACTCCGAGGACAATTAGAGGTGCCCCTCACCTCCACCAATGTGAGAGCTCGGAATATAAAAATGTGTATATCCATTAATTCAGAAACCCTAACTTATATACAAGAGCGAGTGGTCCAGATTGAATCCAATCCGACGGCTATCAAAATCCACTACGCTAATAATAGTATGTGCACATGCAGCCGTACAAGTGGATCTTACAATTTAAAATATAAGAAATGTATACATAAAAAAAAAAACCTTTAAGGTTAATGCATATTATTTTCACATATTTTTCCCTTTATATATAAGTTTCTATACATTTTTATTTCTTTTGGTTTTAGTATTTATTAATTTATATTTCAAATATAAGAAATATACATAAAAGACCTTTAAAGTTAATGCATATGGTTTTTTACACATTTTTTTATACACAAATTTTATATATGTTTATTTCTCTTAGTTTCTAAAATTTATTATTTTATAATTTAAAAAAAAGAGGTATACCACTTGCCATGTCATCACCTTCCACACCACATGCCATGTTAGGTGATGTGGAATTCAATGATGTGGAGGGGGTTGTATAACAAAATCGTCTTAGAATTCATGTGTATCAACACATACATTACATATATGAATGTACAAATATGTATGTGAACAGATTCACATTATACTTACCTTAAAACTTTTATAGTATTGTACATCTCCAACATTATTAGTAATATTTAAATGGTCAATTTAATATTTAATTGTGAGTGTCAATTAATTAGATAAATAAAATATTTTATTAAATGAATGTATTTATGATAACCTAAAATGAATATGCAAAACAATTGGTATAAATAAACCAACAAAGCATAAGATTATAGTCTTTTTACCTTAATATCAAACATACTTAATTCCTCAACTACAATTGAGTCCTGGCTCAAAGGCAACTACAATGTTAACACCCTTGTTTTCTCACCATTCAAGAGGAAAACCTTTGCCCCCACCTAGGTTCTCCTACATAACATGTTGATTGTCTCATTTGACTTGGTGGAGTGGCCATGAACCAAAAACCCCAACCTATAAACCCTTAAAAGATTGCACTCTGCTTTTTCAATAGTAGCAGTGATTGAAATATAAGTGCTATCCTCTCCCATATGTGAAACATAGACATCCTGTTTGAGATTGAAGGAATGAATCTCGACAATTGTATTAGTGACATGGCATGGCGGATCACAATGCTACACGGAGTGTTACATCATGGTGGTAGTGAAAAAAAAAGAGTTGGGCATATGCATGTATATATATTTAATTTTATAATGCATTAACTATTAGAGAGTTATCTCAATCTCTTCTTCATAAAGTTTACATGATATCAGAATTTAAAAATTAGTGTATTTGATTGTTTGTGCTAACACATGGCGTCTTCTTTTTCATTAACAGTGTCAACAAATAAATTCCTTGACAAGTTCTTGGAATGGTTCACGAGTGGAAACTTCCACATGAGATGCTCCTCCTTTGATGCGCAAGGGCACTTAGGGGTTGTGGATGGCACTAAGGTGTGTCTTGCCCAAGATTTGCAAGTTGCATGGGATGCTCGCAATCGGAAGGTCTTGACTATAATTGGTCTTGCCCTTGGCCAAGAATATGCTGACCTGATTACTCTTGCCTCACATGCCAAGGAGAATTGGGATGTGCTCATGTGCTCATGTGCTCGTTCAACAAGGCTTGACAAGCTAGTGAACTAAGCCTTAAGCAACTGTTCTTCAGCTCAAGATGGACGTTGTAGAGACTATGCCGGTGGTGGTGCAATTGGTTCAAGTGAAGGCTGCCCTCTCAAAAGGAGATTAAAAAGATGTCTTCCTCAACAACATGTTCAACACATACAAGAATGTCGCATTACACTCCTCAATTTGCCCAAGCAGAATTTTGAGGCAATGGTCTTAGTGGTGATTGAGGAAGCTCACAACTTTCAACCCACAACTAGCAATAATGCTCTTTATGTTGGCAAGAGTAGTGGTTGCCAACAACACCAGCCATGATAGGCAACATAGATGTTGAACTCAAGGTCGACCTCAATAGTTTGAGCTCTGTTATGAGTGCCACCAGACGGGTCACTTGCCCCATGAGAACCAACAACAAAAAACAGAAATAGCAAACCGGCAACCATGTGAGGAGGAACAATGCATATTCCTGGCTCAATGAAGTGAGCCTTAAGTGGTTGGTCGCCTTCTTGTGGCTTGTAGAGGGTCCAAACAATGCAACAACATAAACCTACAATGTTATGGTTGGAAATTAGTGCCAAATACATGCCACACCTCTTCATGAGATCTTCATTAGCTATCACAGCTCAACCAATTTCAAGGTAGTAAGCCGTTAAAAGAAAAGAACTCTTCCCAAGGCCCTAATTGGCGTCTCTAGATTTTGGTGAATTTTGTGTAGGGCTCTCATCACAAACTTATGGGGGTTGGTAGCATCCTTGTGCAACTGCAAGGCATTGTCCATACAATCGACGATGTCTACCATATACTCAGCTTAATGGAAACACTTCAGCAAATTTACAATGTTGGCTTCAAGCTAGTGAGCCTGTCATCAGCTCATCAACTTGTAACTCATGGCATTCATTATGGAGGTCTCTACAAGTTGGATGCCACGTTATGCATGCCAATCGTTCAAGCCATGGTGGCACCATTCATTTGTCACCTCATGACTTGTAGTTGTGCATAACTGTTTGGGACATGTTCATTCCCAAGCTAGTTAATGGCATTGCCATTCATGGTGGCAAGAAGCTTGACTTCTGTGAGGCATGTGTTAGGCAAGTATATAAGCTACCTTGTCTAGAGGCAACAAGGCCTCCAATGACCAAACCAATGAAGTTGGTGCACTCCAACATGTGTGGACCAATGAACATGCTCACACTTGGGACAAAGGCATATTTCATGACCTTCATTGATGACTACTTGAACTTTGTTACGGTGGTGTTGATGGTAGCAAGTCATAGGTTTTTTCCCATTTCTTTGGTGTTCAAGCAAAGGCTAAGCTATAGACTGGCCATTAGCTTCACTACATTCGCACCAACAATGGCAGCGAGTACATGATGGAGCTTTCACTAATTACTATATAGCACATGATCAATACTTAGCTTTGTACTCTCCATTTCAAAATGGGGTTGTTGAGCACATTAACAAGACACTGGAAGAGGCTTTTTGTAGTATGCTCTTTTTTATTGGGATGCCCAAGACATACTTGGATGAGGCGGTGATGACAAGTTGTCAGCAACCATTGTTAGAGGCATGACTCCTTATGAGGCATGGACATGTAGGCGTCCTAGTATAGTGCACATCAAGATGTTTGGGTGTGTGGCATTCACTCACATCCTCAAGACATGCACTAGAAGTTGGATGCATGAGCCACAAAGTGTGTGCTTCTGGGTTATACTCCCACATGTAAGGCATACAAGCTCTTGCGCATGGACAATCCACGGGGAGTGCACTTAGTGTAATTTATCTTGGACACGTACGTTCAGGGTGTAGCTTTTAGCCCTAAGTATACCATAAAAGTTCTACTTTAAACCCTTAGTATACCAGAAAATTACACAAGACAAATCTTACTCCTAAAGGTGAAAATACCTAAATAAATAAGAGAAATACATAACCCTTTAAGTAGATCCACCTCTACTTCTTCCATGTCCATGGCGTCCTATTCCTTTGCCTCTACCCCTGCCTTTGCCTCTACCTTGAGCTCTCCCAGTAGTTGAATTGGTAGCAACTTGTGGAACTATACAAGTTAAAGTTACATGTCAAATGTACATAGGCCAAGAAGCTTATTAGTTAATCTCTTGTCATCAATAAAGTTTCTGCAGAATAACTCAACTTGTTGTGCATCATCGTGGTTCAAAGTGTATTTTTGAGTTTGTGATTGAAACGTCAAGCTGACAATTGATATGACATTGTCAAGTAAAACAGTTGCATGATCTACTAAGTCATATGTCCACTCTCCAGATTGTTCATCCTTTTGATACCATCAAAGATTGAGACGGATTGGATAAGATGGCCTATCACTCAAATCCACAAGCTCTCTAGTCTCCCTCCAAGAGTTCCCAGCTTTCCTAGACATCTTTAAAATCCTCCCAATATACCAGTTCCTACCCTCGTAAAACACTGCAATATCTGTACCATATGAAACTAAAGTTTGTGTTTTAATCCTCTCCATTTGGCCACTCTCATACACACTTGCTTTCACTTTTGTTAACCTATCTTTTGAAAAGAAAGGACTACCGTTGAGGTGAGAAACAAGAGTGCTCTTAGCAATTTTCTTTGAATCAAGTTCAACGTATTGTGTAGCCTTTTGAACTTGTCCTATTTCCTCTTCCTGATCTAGCATCATATAAAATGTATGCCTTAACTCCAATGTCAATGCTAAAGTCTCATCCTTGTCTTGATTTGTTATAACTGGCTCACTTTCCATCTCAGGATCATCTGCTTCATCACCAATAGAAGTTTGTAAACTAGTTGTAAAGTCAATCTTGTAAAAGTCTTCAAAGGCCCATGGACATTCCCACCAATCTTTATTAGTTGACACTCCAACTATTGCAAGCATCTGTTGTGCCTCTGCCAATCCATCTTTGAGAACTGCTACTAGCTGATCATCTGTTTCTAGACCTTGAAAATTTGCTAAATCCACAACAACATTACTATTTTGTCTCTAAATGTGATCAAAATAGCTTCCTGTTTCTTATGTGCAACAGGAAAGTTTAATGTACCAGAACTTTTTGATCTCAAACCGGTTCATACCAAATTTCACAGCAATCTGATCCTGATAGCCAAAGAGGTACTGGAACTCCTGAAAGTTTTCCCTAAAAAGCTTGATCAAGAGAACAATGTAATGACAAGAGATCTCGATATCCAAAAAGGCCTCATTACTTATGAAGTTTTCCTTCAACTAAAGGTTGGTAGAGTGACACAATCCAAAGGCGCGCAAAAGTCTAACTAAAAGAGTTAAAATTATAAAGAAAAAAATTATGAACTTTAAAAGTACCTGAAAAAGAAACTGACTGTGCTTGCAGCTTTTACTCGCTTTGCTAAACTTTTTGTTGGAGAAAGAAAAATGTCAAAGTAAAGAGATGCTGCATAGAGATACACTTCTGTGCCTTGTGTGCTTCTCGCTTACAATCTTCACATTCTCGAGCTGCTCGCAAACAACATTGAACTTTACATGAGCATAAACATTGTGCTGCAGCCCAATTTTGTCTATCCTTTTCTCTCTACATCACCCTTTTGCAGTTCATGTTCTTGTTGAGGGAAAACTTCATGCACCAGCCCATATTGTGTTCAACGTCACTAAGAAATCTCCAAATGACCAATCTCTTAGCAACAGAATCCAAAGGGTTGACTAATTTCTTTCCATTATGTGGAAAATCCTGGTCATGCAAGCCTTCTACCCCACAACCTTACTGCTCTCTACGTCGCTATAAAAAACCAGCCACTCAATCAACCTTGAATGGATCAGCTTTCACCTTACTATAGTCCTCCAACATGATTTTTCTACGTCGACCATCTCTGTCAAAGGCATGTCCAACCACTGCTCCAAGAGCACCTTCCAACTTGTTTTCCCACATGTCTTCTAGCATTTGCCATTGTTGTCAAACCTCTCTATGTGTAAATTGGTTGCATGTCAACTGAATTCATCAAAGTTAAGTGAGGCACATTTTCCACCAGTGGATTAATCATGAGAACTCTTGCATAGCTTGCCATCTGACATGTCTCAAAAGCCTACACACAAATATGTAAATTATTACGATAAACTATATTAAACCAAAAATAACAACTTACATGTGTAATAGTGTTGAAGCTTCTTCACCATTGCCTACCATCACTTTAAAATTTGGTTGGCAAACATGATTCTCAAGCTTGCCACAAAAACCGAGCAATGCATCTTGATGTGGAATCCAACGGACACATCTTTTAATTTGAGTTTCATCTTTAGATATCTAAACAAGAACTCCTCCCATAAGATGAATCTTTTTTGTGTAAACCCTATAAATATCGGCAAGCTAGCTAAAAAGCTCCTCACTAAAACCAACAACATATCACAATGTCTTATGCATGGATCTCTTTGTTGTATCCATGGATAGATTGCCAAAGTTCAAAGCTAAAAAGTTGTGCATCCAAGCACCTCCAAAAATCCTCATAGCCTCAAACATATCCTTAGTCTCTACACTCCAACATTTACCACTGTTTGGACGACTAATATTCTGAGCAATATCTGTCAAGAAGCCCATAGAGCTGGAAGACCTTCAAATTTTCCATGATCATGTGCCCCTACTATATCCCTACAAAACTTGCAAACATCACCTCTACACAAGTTCTCTCCCAAAGCATCTGTAATATTTCTTGATGTCATTGAAAGAACAGTAATTTGCATCCTTTGATAAAGCACCAGTTTTTTGTATCGTCGAAGCTCATTAGCACCAAACTTGCATTGGTTCAATAACTCTCGACTTGAAAGCCAACTAAGCCTAGTTCCTTCTCCAGATGTCTTGCTACCTCGACCAAGTCTTCCTGAAGTTACTGCAAGTTCATGCCTATAAACCCGCATTCTAAAGTCATTTTCCTTTGGTATATTCACACAATAACTACATTGAAGGTTTTCAAACACTCCTATTGAGATCCGAATGCATTTTTTGTGCTGAAATGTGCCTTCTATCTTCACCTCTTGTCCTCTATATGTGACTATGTCTACAACATATGGCTCAGGAAACCAATTCAAGCTGCTTTTGCTATCATGAAGGAAGCCCTTCAAATCCACAAGCTTTTTATTATATTTATAATGAGTTTGCCAATAACCCTAGCATAGGTTCTTCACTAACTCACACCCTGAAATATAGAAATAAGAATCATATGTATATACATACATAGATATTTACATGCCATCATACAAAATACTGTTTTAAAATTTAAGCAGAATTAAAGTAATTTATAGGTCTCATCATTCAGTACAATGATTTGAGCAAGCTAGCAAGTGATATAATGTATAGAAGTAAATGTGAATGAAGCGTATCACTTACTACTTGAATCACCCTCAACATTGGCACACCACCTGTAATATTAAAATGTTATAGTAGTTACATATAAATTTATAAACAAGTTAACATTAAAGTAGTAGCCATATATAAACTTTAAAAGAAACTTACTTATTATAGAAAAATAATGGTTAAGGCCTCGCTGGTTTCCATCAGTACAAGCGAGTTTGAAGGCTGACCAGCTAAAGCAAGATCTGCTTTATGTTTTCCCCTCCGACCACTATTTTTATTCTCTTTTCTTACAATAGCATTGACATGCATACGACTAACAGTTGTTCTTTGATATTGTTTGCACATGAACCTGCAAATTATAAACATATTACACATTTATAATAAATCAAAAATAAAATTTATAATAAAACAAAATAAAATTTACCTTTATATGGATATAATGAAATGAGGTTATTATCATATGTGCACCAAATCTTCACTTTCTCAAGGCGTTCAAAATCACTACTCTCCCAAAGAACGAATTCACAATGTAATTGCTCACAAAGATCTGTCACTTCTTTCATTGAGTTTTCAATCAACTTCCTGTTTATTTCACTCAAAGATGCCTCAAAAGAGTCCATGCAATTAGACATAGGAACATTGGTTCTTGAGCTCTTTGCCAAGCATTTTCATATGTTGTTTTGACTTGAGATGTGAGGATATGAAATTCTTTAATGTATCTCGAGTGGATTCTACCTCATTAGATTCTAGTAACTTTGGACTCTACACACCATATGAAAAACTTGCATTTACCGTTAACATCCTTACTTGCAGGTTCAAACCTGTCCATGCGCTACTGCAATGCTAGCTTGCTCTTTGCTACTAAAACATCTCTAATCCAGCGTTTTCCTAAAGCACTAGCATTCTTGCTCCACATTCTAGGCCAAGAATTCTCAATATGCTCAACCTAAGAAAATAAAAAATAAATTATTTAAAATTCAAATTATTTTATGTAAACATACCTCAACGATGGGCTCAATTTCATTGTGATCTTCATCTTCATCTTCTATTGGTTTACATCAACTTAGCTTCTCAAGTTTCTCAAGAATAGTTTTTGATATAAACATCTTTCCCTATAAATTCCCATTTTGCCTCTTGTTTGTTTTAATTTCTATGCCTTCAGCTACATTTATAAACACACATTTCTTTGGAAGAATGTCCTCTAAATCATCTTTTATTTCCTTCCGTAACTCCTTAAATGTTAATGTGTGTCATAGTTTTACTATGACTCGACCCTTTACTTTGGGGTTTGACTGTTGTTACCTACTGGATTATGTGACGAACCCTAGATGTAGAAGAAACAGGCCCGCATAGTGCACTTGGGTATCTAGTGATGGTCCGGCCGGGTGTCGTTAGGTATTTGCAAGAAACTCTAGGCGAAGCTAGCACTTCCATTTAGAGAACCCTCCCCCATTTTGACGTTCCAGGTTAGGGTTCTTCGCATTATAGCTTGTCAAAATAAGGGTTAGGGACACCCCTAGGGTTGACCTAACCCTAGGGTTGCCCTAACCCCACGTCCTAAACCCCCCCCCTAGGGGTTAGGTTTAGGATTAGGTTAGGACAACCATTTTCTCTAAGGGCTGGCATTTCCGTGCCAGCCCACTTACTCATTTAGGTAAACAGGGGGGGGGGGTCCGTCACATAAATAAGGTAGAGTATATGTAGTGAGGCTTCCTGGGTTCAAAAGAGAGCTCGTTAACCTCCTACCGGTGCAAGCTAAGCTTGTGTCGTCAAGGTGCAACCCTCTGTTGTGCCGCCCAAACTTCCACACGACAGGGGTACAACCCACCCTAGGGTTAGACTATCCTTATCGTTGGCAGGATCTTGCCTTTGAGACAAGGGCACGTCACTTCCAAGGAGTTAGCCAGATTCCTTGGTCCGAAAACCTGCTCGCAAGCTCAAAGGTATTGCCCGAGTTCACGTTCCGCAGAACTAGTGGTTGAGGCCTTGCTCCGGCCGCCTCAACCACGCCAAGCTAGGAACACACCTATAACTCGGCTTCGTGCATCCTGATTCACAAGGTGAGTCTCGTTCGTGGACTTGGTCAGTTAGGGTTTAGTTCCTAAGGGTTGGGTTCCTAATACGGGTTACTTTACCAGATTCCGTGGGGTTTCCAGAGAGGGGATTCCAGGGTTGGCACCTGGCAAGCCGCCTTTGTGGCACCAGGTAAAAACTCTGACAATTGGTATCGGAGCAAGTTCTCTGCGGTCAGTAGGACTACCTTAAGTCATAGAGTGTTTCAATGTTTAGATAACTCTAAATTCTTGATCTACTCTATCGCTTTGGTTAACATGTCTGTATTCTGCGCAGAGAGTTTGATCCTGTGAGTTGTCAAACTTCGGAGAACACTTGCTCAGTGAGTCGGCGTGAGATTCTAGGTATGTCCGAAAGTCTTATGCTAGTTCAAGCTGATGTGTGTGGGTGTACAACCTGTGCAGGGTGTTTCCAACTTAACATTGGGAATATTCCGAGCATATTCTCCGAGTGTTGAAACTAGGGTTCAATACGATGAGCAAAAGAAAGCAACCGGAGCCTGAGGCAGAGAGGGCTGTCGCAGAGGCTCAAAATGAGGAGATGGATGAAGCTGATCCAGGTCGACCCCCTAGGGCTAGGCAGCGACCTGGTTGGCGTGAAATAATGATGGATGCCCTAAACGAACTTCGAGGGGATGTCTTGGGATTGAATGACAGAATCGATAATGTTGCCGTTCGGATTCCAACGAATACGGCAGTGCCAGACGTTCCGCAACCAGACACACGGAAAAAGAAGAAGAAGCATGACTCAGAGTCAGGTTCCTCTGAATCAGATTCTTCGACGGAAGTAGTTGGTGGAGGTCCCAGTAAATTCAAACCGGTAAAGCCTTCGAATTTCATGGGTTCAAAGGATTACAAGGTTTTGGATGACTGGTTGTATGATATGGAAAGCTATTTCGAGGCTTGCTTCCGTGAGAAAGACAGAAAAGGTTGCATGTGCTAAGCAGTTTCTTAAAGAAGAAGCTAAGACTTGGTGGCGAATTGTTGAAGGTGAACGTGGATACCGAAACAGCTGGAAGCACATGAAAAAGGAGATCAAAAAGCAGTATATGCCGGATGATCTCGGTTTGCGATTGCGTGCTGACCTGGCACTTTGTCAACAGGGAGTTCGGGGAAGTCCTATGGACCACGTTTATCGATTCGAAAGTGTACGGCGATTGGTGCCAAATATGAGCGATGATGAAGCTCGAAGTTGCTTCATGGCTAGCTTGAATGAGAAAACGCGAAGGGAGATCTTAAGGTACAAGCCCACAAGCTATCGGGAATGTCAAGAGGCAGCTCAAAAGGTTGCTTATGGCATGTCGTTAGAAGACTTGTACAAAGGGGAGGAAGCAAAACCTAAACCAAGGAGGTTTCCTCCAAAGTCTGGGTTCAGAAGGTTTGATAGGCGACCAGATCAATCGCCATCAATTCGAAGTGCAAGTCCCTTTGTTGGCAGTTCCAAGTTTTCGGACACATCAAGACCCACCGGATTTCGGAAACCATTGGCGTTACCACCTCCTCAGCAGACCAAAGGATCGGCTCCAAAGTCTGCTCCCCCGCGTTCCGCAGGCGGGGTCGTGAAATGTTATAATTGTAACAAGCCTGGTCATTTTGCTAAAGAGTGTCCGGCACCCTCACAACAATCAGGACATTTCAAGGCGATGGTAGAAGAGGAAGTTGCTGAACCAGAAACGCTTGAAGATCCGGAAGATGAGTCAGAAGAGGTAATGTTGTGCCAGACACAACCTGCCTTATTCGCTATTCAAGACAAAACTGACCCTTTGCTATATTTGACAGGAAGGATACGAGGGGACCGAGTCCGAATGATGATCGATACTGGAGCAACATACAACTTCATATCGACTAGTCTAGCTCGTCGATTGAATTTGGATGTAATAAAGATGTGTGAAATAAAGATCAATTTTGGCAAAGGTTCTCAAAATACTAATAATATAGCAAGGGCAGTTCCTGTCCAAATCAAAGATTGGAAGGCTAAGCTAGACTTAGTTGTCTTGAATATGACGGGGTTTGACTTTGTTCTGGGTATGGAATGGTTCCATAAACATGTAATCGAAATGAGGGGTTCCGGAGATAATCGAATCACGCTTGCAGCAGATAAAGAAGCCATTAGAAAAACGACGCTCAGAATGGAAACGCTAACTGATAGGGATTGGAATCCTATGTTCCTTACCTTGACTCAGTTGCGTAAAGCAGTTAGACATCGGGAACGTGTGTTTCTTGCAATGGTTTTGGATACTGGTGAAGTCAAAATAGGAGATGGTCAAGAACATGTTCCCGAACCTATTTTGGAAGTCTTGAACATGTTTAGGGATGTGTTACCGGAAGATTTGCCGCCTGAGTTACCTCCACGTCGAGCTGTGGACCACAGAATAGAGGTTTTGCCGGGTTCGTCTCCACCGGCAAGAGCCCCATATCGGTTAAATCCTCAAGAGTTGATTGAATTGAAGAGACAGCTGACGGAATTGGTTGGTCGAGGACACATTCGACCTAGTCGATCACCATATGGTGCACCGATCTTGTTTGTAATGAAAAAGGATGGTACGATGCGAATGTGTGTGGACTATCGAGCACTGAACGCGATAACTATCAAAAACAAGTATCCTCTTCCGCGAGTGGACGACTTGTTTGATAGACTATCAAAAGCAAAGTACTTTTCAAGAATAGACTTGAGGTCTGGGTACCATCAGATTCGGGTAGCAGAGAATGACATTGAGAAGACGCTTTTCGAACGCGTTATGGATCATTTGAGTTTTAGTCTTGCCATTCGGGTTGTGCAATGCTCCAGCAACTTTTTGCACAATGATGGATGATGTGTTTAGAGACTATCTAGACGAGTTCGTGGTGGTGTATATTGATGACATTCTGGTTTTCAGTTCGACAATTGAAGAACATGTGGAACACTTAGAAAAAGTGTTTCAGAGGTTGAGAGAGAACCAGTTGTATGCTAAAGAAAGCAGTGCGCATTTGGTCAAACCAAGATAGATTTCTTGGGACACTTGATCTCAGGTGGGGAGGTTTGCCATGGACCCAAAGAAAATTCAAGCTATTACTGAGTGGATGACCTTAAAAGACGTGCATGAAGTTAGATCATTTCTTGGTCTGACAGGGTATTACCGAAGATTCATAAAGGGTTACTCAGAATAGCGGCCCCATTGACAGATCTTACGAAGAACATTCCATGGCATTGGACTCCAGAGTGCCAACGTGCATTCGTCAAACTTCAAAGAGGCTATCTCTTCTGAGCCAGTTTTGCAGTTGCCCATCTTTGAAGATCCCTTTGAAGTAGAATGTGACGCTTCCGACTTTGCAATTGGTGGTGTATTGCAAACAAAAGGACATCCAGTGTCCTTCTTCTCGAAGAAGTTAGATGCCGCGCAAACTTGATGGCCTAACCCACGAAAAGGAGATGTATGCTATTGTTGCTTCCTTAGAGTATTGGCGTCATTATCTTCCAAGTCATGGCACTGTGGTTTGGATAGATAGTGTAACTCTAAGGTATTTTGAAACGCAGCCGAACTTCACCAAAATATGCTAGATGGCAGCAGAAGTTGGCACGATTTCAGCCTGAAAATCAGACATAAGGTGGGAAAAGAAAATGTGGTAGCTGATGCACTCAGTAGAAAGGGTCATCTTCGTATTATGTCAGCACCCGTGTCAACTTTGGTGGATGAATTTGTGACGGCGTATCCTCAGGACAAGTTTGCCAAGGAAGCTTTGAGCCTGGTAGCAAAGAGGAAACAAGTTCATCAATTACGAAGAGATGGTAATATTCCAGCAGGAATAGAAAGTCGAATGGATGCACTCAAACAGGCCCATTTTGCAGTACGAGATGGAGTTCTTTATTATAAAGAAAAGAGACTCTATGTTCCAAAAGGGACATGGAGGGAGAGGCTATTAAGAGAGCATCACGACGTTCCTTTGGCAGGGCATGGTGGAAGGCACAAGACGTTGGCTTTGTTGAAACAGGGATTCTATTGGTTGGGTATGATAGACGATGTTGCCAAGTATGTCAAGACATGCCCACATGTCAACAAGTGAAAAGTCGTTCACAAAAACGAGCTGGGAAGTTACAATGTATACCGATTCCAGAGCGGCCATTTCAAAGTGTTGCTTTGGACTTTATCATGGGATTGCCAAAATCTTGTGGTTTCAATGCTCTTATGGTAGTGGTCGATCGATTTTCAAAGGTTGCTCATTTCATTCCAACTGTAGAGACAGTGAATGCAAAACAAGCAGCAAAGTTGTTCTTCCACAAAGTCGTAAGAGTGCGAGGGCTACCGAAAACGATGATCTCAGACCGGGATCCTCGATTTACTGGCAAGTTTTGGGGAACGTTGTTCAAGCAATTTGGGACGATGCTGAGGTTTAGTACGGCTTATCATCCACAAACGGATGGTCAGACGGAGAGGGTAAACCGACAAGTCGAGGACTATCTCAGATGCTATGTTCAAGGTGATCAACTTGATTGGGCTGAACACTTAGATATGGCTGAGATATGTTACAATAACTCGATGCACACTGCAATCGGATGTAGCCCAATGGAAGTGTTAACTGGGAATAAGGGTGGTATTCCTCAGAGTATGGTGTTACCGAAAGACGATAGCAATCGAGTTCCATCTGTAGCAGAGTTCACGGGACAATTGTATCGAACATGGGAAGCTGCTCATCAAGCGATGGCTGCAGCACAGGAAAGGTATCGTCAGCAGTACGATAAAGCATCGGCGGGATGTAGAGTATCAAGTTGGGGATATGGTATTGTTGAGTACCAAAAACCTGAAGGTTCCAATGACTCTTTCGAGAAAGTTTCTATTGCACTACATAGGTCCATACAAGGTGGTCAAGCAAGTAGGGAAAGTGGCTTATGAGTTGGATCTTCCTCCGGAGTTGGGAACAATACACAATGTGTTTCATGTCAATTTGCTCGAGCCATTCCACAAAGATGAGAAACATCCGCAAAGATATGAAAACTTACGACCGCCCCCCGAGCTAGTTCATGAAGGTACGGAGTACGAAGTCGAATCCATATTGGACAAAAGGAAGGTTTATGGACCGCGAAAACGTAAGTTTGAGTATCTCGTCAAATGGAAAGGCTATCCAGCGTGCGAATCGACATGGGAACCATTGGAGAATCTACAAAACGCGATGGAGTTGGTGAATGAGTTTGAGGCAAGGTCTCAAACTAATTAAGGAATAAAGTTATTTCTTCTTAACCTAGGGGCCGACAGACAACATTAACTAGAGGCCTCCGATATAAATTCTAGTTAACTAAAAAGAAATTAACTAACTTGTTGTCTGTGTCGGGTGACAGACTTTGCAGACGTGCAAAAGGTCTCCAAATGACTTCTTGTCGCAGGTGGTACCTCCGGCAGCTGAGTTCTCACTCAGTGAACGACGGTTCTGAAGTATTTGGCTTCGCGTAATGCAAGGGGGGTAATAAAACTTGTGAACTTTTTGCTGACTCCGCATAGAGTGATTAGCGTTAGTTTTCAGTTAATTTTTCCTAACCTAGTCTAGTCTTGGAGTTAGACGTCAACGAGGACGTTGACATTTTCAAAGGCGGGGAGTGTGTCATAGTTTTTACTATGACTCGACCCTTTACTTTGGGGTTTGACTGTTGTTACCTACTGGATTATGTGACGAACCCTAGATGTAGAAGAAACAGGCCCGCATAGTGCACTTGGGTATCTAGTGATGGTCCGGCCGGGTGTCGTTAGGTATTTGCAAAAAACTCTAGGCGAAGCTAGCACTTCCATTTAGAGAACCCTCCCCCATTTTGACGTTCCAGGTTAGGGTTCTTCGCTGATTATAGCTTGTCAAAATAAGGGTTAGAGACACCCCTAGGGTTGACCTAACCCTAGGGTTGCCCTAACCCCACGTCCTAAACCCCCCCTAGGGGTTAGGTTTAGGATTAGGTTAGGACAACCATTTTCTCTAAGGGTTGGCATTTCCGTGCCAGCCCACTTACTCATTTAGGTAAATAGGGGGGGGGGTCCGTCACATAAATAAGGTAGAGTATATGTAGTGAGGCTTCCTGGGTTCAAAAGAGAGCTCGTTAACCTCCTACCGGTGCAAGCTAAGCTTGTGTCGTCAAGGTGCAACCCTCTGTTGTGCCGCCCAAACTTCCACATGACAGGGGTACAACCCACCCTAGGGTTAGACTATCCTTATCGTTGGCAGGATCTTGCCTTTGAGACAAGGGCATGTCACTTCCAAGGAGTTAGCCAAATTCCTTGGTCCGAAAACCTGCTCGCAAGCTCAAAGGTATTGCCCGAGTTCACGTTCCGCAGAACTAGTGGTTGAGGCCTTGCTCCGGCCGCCTCAACCACGCCAAGCTAGGAACAACACCTATAACTCGGCCAGTTCGTGCATCCTGATTCACAAGGTGAGTCTCGTTCGTGGACTTGGTCAGTTAGGGTTTAAGTTCCTAAGGGTTGGGTTCCTAATACGGGTTACTTTACCAGATTCCGTGGGGTTTCCAGAGAGGGGATTCCAGGGTTGGCACCTGGCAAGCCGCCTTTGTGGCACAAGGTAAAAACTCTGACAATGTGGGTAATACCTTGAGCATTTCAATCTTCTTTTGGCTCCCATTCTCTTGTAGGAAAACCACAATGTCTTTCGTAGCCATGCAGTCTAGCCCCACCCTAACAATAGATCCCCTGCTCTAAGATCCACAGTAACCCTAAGTATACTTAATATCTTACACACAAATCCTACCCAGTAGCATATATGTATGCGTATCTTACCAAGGTTTTTTAACCCCTTGAGTGCACGTACCCTAGAAAAATAGTTTACACTAAGTGCACTCCCCATGGGACAATCACTAAATCATTATGAGTAGGGACGTGGTGTTCAACGAGGCTAAAGTTTATGAGAGAGCCATCGTTGTAGCAGATGCTAAACTTGGGCAACTACACCTAGAGCAAGTGACCGACTTTGAATTGGTGGACAATTGTTGCAACAACGATTTGAGGACCTTGCCTCACTTGTGACTAGTCCCTCAACCCAGGTCTCAATCCTCTTCCTATAGCACTTAGAGTTATTGTCTCTGCCATAGTTACCTCGCCCAACTTTGAATACTGTAATTTGATTAAACCAACAAAAAACAAAAAGGTATAAGAATGTATTGCATGCTAACTATATATTTTGCCTTCACAATATAGAATATTTATTTTATACCAAAAAGTCTTGGACTTAAAGCTCAAGCTTATAGATATGACGGTTTTTTCATGCTTTAGACCTTTACTAGTCTTTTCATATGCTAAGATACAGTCAAATGCTGGTCCACGAGCCAAGTCAACATACAGAGACAAACCCAAATCAGATGCCTAGCCCTATGTATATACAGTGGCAGTCACAAATCGAACCTCTTGAGATCTATATAAGGGGTGAAACATGTGAAAACTATCAACTAAAAGGGATGAGACCAACTCACACCACGCACATCAAGAATGTGCTAGAAAATGCCTAACCCACACCAACCATCCCCCAAGAAGCCCACAAGTCTATCCTCCATATGGCATTGGAAAATGCCTAACCAACCAACTAGCACTCCACAAAAATTTATAATCACCAATTTAAGCTACCAAAAAGCTTTGATCAACCCATAGGGGCCAAGCCAATGATGAATCATTTGGAATACACCCCCCTTAGAAAAGAACCATAGAAAACACTAGAAAGTGCCTAACCCACACTAACCAACACCAACTATAACCAAAACAAAAAACAAAACACAATGTAGCTGAACAAATTCCAACCAATTCACATGGTAAGTCAATAAAAGTTTATCTCCCATATTTGAATGATGCTAATTAGACCACTAATGGTGACCACTTCACTTGAAACCTAATGTAATATGAGTTGATATTATGTTCAACGTCTTCTACAAATGAGAAAGACATAGTTGGCACATCCCCCAATAGAATGACATCGTTTGAAAAACCAAGGTATTAAGATAATGGGGGAAGGAGGATACAATAGGTGAGAAAGCAAAGTAGAAATAGCCACACAATAGTGAAAAATGCCATTGCTGCAAAACATTAGATGGCCATGGAAAAACATAGCAGATGCTAGAATTGGGCAAATGTTACATGGAAATCCCCAAACACTTAGATGAAAGTACCAACTACAATGGTGTGTAGTAACTTAAACAATAGTTGAAAGCCCAAAAAGGAATTCAAAATGGCAAGAAAACAACACTTGAATAAGTTTCAAGTACTTTAAAAGAAGTCAAATGTGGATCTCACAAACCATTTGGAGTTCGTATCTAAAACTTGGTCTATTTCATGCCCACCATCTAAGGCATGTATTCAATTTTAAAATCCGATAATGAATTGATGACCCAAGAACCCTAGAACCCACTTTTAAGAACCCTAAAAGAAGTCGAGCTTAGATCTCACAATCCGCTCAAAATTTGAAGTTGAAACTTGGTTCGGTTGATGCCCACCATCTAGCCATGTATTAAATTTTAACATCCAATGGCGGATTGATGAGCCATTTCCCCAAGAACCTTAGAACCCCTTTTTATATAGATACCTAAATTTGGGCCAAAATTTAAAAACTGTTTCTTTGATAAATTGTTGCCAATCATTTAGGGATGTTGTCAAGCCATTGATAAATAAAGCTATAGTCCAAAAATATAGATTTCCCCAGCCACTAAGACCAAGGAAGAAAAAGCAAAGCAAAAATAGTAAGTGAAGGAGGAGATTAACAAATTAAGAGAATTACATGTTCTAGAGAACTTCCTAAACAACAAATCTTGAGTAACCATGGCCATGATAGATTGTGCTTTTGCATGTGAAAAGTCTAGCCATTGAAAAGTGTGCACAATAATCCATGGTGTATAATTGGATTTACAAGTTTTCTAATCTAATATTGGAGCTGAGGGATCTATGCAATCCACCCACTGATTTGTAGATATGTATCCCGTTAAACAGAAAAACAAGAAACTCCACTTTTTCCTGTTTAAACCAGTTTCCTTTCTCCTAACCTTTAAGAAAGGCTACACACTATCTTTACATAATCTCCACATATGTATATAGTAAAACCTTCTCTCAATGCCACAATGACTGGTCTCCAAAGTCAAGGGCAAGAACGGATTTTGGCTATTGCCTTGTTAGATCCATTCATTGAGAGTATACATATCACACACAAATCTTAAAATGCAGACCTTCATTACTAACATGAATACAAGAGAACAAAGTGTGGAGACTCTCTCTCTCCTACTAGAACTTCTTGTGGAGACCCCCTTCTCCCTTACTCTAACTACTTCTTAACTACCCTTCCTCTCGCCACATCATCCTTTTCCTTTTCCTTTTCTTTACTCACCTTTTCCTCTCGGTAAGGATTTTCCTCCTTCACAACCTTCCTTCCATGCTTACTACAGACCTTCCTACCTTTATTCTCTCCATAGTAGGATGTCCTATGCTCCTAATATTTTACCTTTAACACTACCCTTCCTTATTCGTTGCTGTGTCCTCACGGCAATACATCCTGAGTATCCTCATGATACTCCACCTCTTCCTGATCCTTATACTTTGGAACTTGGCCTTTTCCTTGTCTAGTTCTTGTTGCACCATTTCGACTTGCAGACAAAACGCCTGTGTCTCCTTCCTGAGTTGCTCATTCTCCTCTTAAAGACGCTGGAATTCGTCCACCACCACTAACAGAATAGTAGCAGTCTGTTGGCTCTCATCTCGCGCTCACACCAGTATCTAAAATAAGGTCATTGGCTCTTGCACCGTTAGCAAGGGTTTGAGCTCCACCATCGGACTCGGGGTCCCTCTGTTTCACCGGTTGCTGAATACCCTTGCTCATCATCCCCTGAATGGCAGTCATCTTGGGCATCATGACACTCTCCACAGCTTGCACAATCAGTTGCTGGATATCTGCTCTATCCTTGACCGTATATCCTGCGTTGACCAGATGGTTTGAAAAGGCTTGGCACCAACTGCGTTGTATCTTGCACCTCATTTCCACCTCAACCACATGTTCTACCATTCTCAACTGCAACTGTGCCAACACCTGCGCAAACTACATTTGCATTTCTGTGACATGCGCATCCTTCCACACAAATGCCCTCCGACGCTTGAACGACATATCTGCTTGTATATTGCACTCCTGCTGCTGCTAACATGGATCCTCCTCATCTAAACGGAAAGCAGACACCGGCATCCCCTGCGATCCACTGCCACGATACACACCCTTCCATACATACCTCCATGTGCTCTTGGTGATGACTGGAATGGTGGCAGGTTAAATTGGTGTCTCGGAAACTTGGATCCTCCTCAACCTCTCTTGCAATTTCCACAACACCGTCAACGGTTATATCCACAGTTGTAGGCGTAACCACCGGACCCAGAATATCCAGAGATGCTTTATATACCTTGTGCTTCTCTTCTTGCTGATCCGTCCATTCGTCTACCACTGCTTTGCCCTTTTCTGTTGCCTTCTCCTCAAAAGGGTCCACTATCTCTAACGGAACTATCATCATTGGCCGCCCCTCCCTTGATTGCCCTGGAGTAGTCTCCTATTCTATTATCACCTGCTTTTTGGAAATCCTCTTAATCTCTTTCCTCGTCTTTGTCCTACGCTCCTTTTCCACTTTGCCGCGGCTCATCTTCCAATTGGCCCTCCTTCACAGGTTCATCTTTCTCTCCTTACTCCAATGGTTCCTCCTCCAGTGTCGTACCTCCTGAATACTCCTCTTCCTCTTCTTCCAGATCCACCACAAGCTTTTGTTTTGCGCTCTCCTTTGCTCCTGGCTTCAGCTTCCAGCTTCTTCCTCTAAATCTTGTGGTCCTCTTCGCTATTGTCGGCCTCTCCACCTTAATCTTCTTCTTCTTATGCGCCTTCTCTTCCTGTTTGTCCTCTTCTCCTTGCACATCGCCACCTGATTCCTTCCCTTTTGACTCCGATCCTTTGCGCTTTGCCCTATTTCCTCTAGAACAACTCTGTTTCCTTCTTGACTGTTTCATACGAGCCACTATCTCCGGTCTTGTTGGCTCTCCATGTTGGCGTACATAGTTTGTAATGACTTGCACCCATGTAAACGCCATCATTGATGAAGGTTCTCCTCTTTTCTCCAATTCCTACATAGCCCAGAGGTGCTCCCGCAGCCTTTTCAAACAGGTACTGAGCCACTCCCACCCGCTTCTTTGCCTTCAATCCATCATACAATGACATGACTGGATTTGATGCTGTGATATGCAATGTTTGGAACTCAAATTCATTGACAAAAATTTATTACCAACTGCGTCTCCTCCACGAGATCCGACAACTTCAACCCAACCTTACTCACATACTGCTTTCCTTCCCTCAAATACTCCATGAGGTGAGCCTTATTGGCCTTCATCTCACCCTCCCACCACGGCAACTGGAACACCTTCTCAACCAACTTTTTTGTAATGAGAAGTTTCCTCTCCTCCAAATACGCCATAAATCCTAGCTCAGGTTTCTCTACCTTTTCCATCAGCATGACCAATGTAAAACACTGCTCGTCATGGGGCTCTTCATCTCTCAAAATCTGTGCATACGCCCATAAACCGAGCTCCCTCAACCCTTCTCCATCTCTGCAAAGTATTCCCACCTTGTATGTACCAACTACACATGCCCCAATCTCTCCCATTAGTGTCAAGCCACGATCCAGGAACCAGGAAGAGAGCAGGATTCCAAGACAGGAAGGCTTGACTCAGGAACAGGACCGAGAGCAGGACGGAACTAGGAACAGGAAAGACAGATCCAGGAGCAAGACAGGATCAGGATAGGATCCGGGAGCAAGACAGGATCCAGGAATAAGACAGAACAGGACAGGATCCGGAATAGGACAAGATCCAGGAGCAGACAGGATCCAGGAGCAGGACAGGAAACAAGAGCGAGACAGGAGCAGGACAGGAAACAAGACAAGACGAGATTGATCGTAGTAAGACTGGTGTTGATAGTAACTGATTGTACAACAATTAGGTCGGAGCTTTTATGCTCACAACTCCAAGAGCTAATCTAGGCATGATGCTAAAAGTGGTTGCATGCATGCAAAAGTGATGCATGCATGCAGAGGCTAAGATGAGTCCACATGTCCCTTATCCTCTAGGCATATCCTGTAGGAATATCCTGCAACCGATCTTGTGTCCGGAATCCTGGTAGGATATCCTGTAGGAAAGTCCTGCAACCCATATCCTGTATCCGGAATCCTGTATTCTGTATCGGGTCGTGACAGCACCTCCTCCCTAAAGACGAGTTCCACGAGTCTTGGGACCTGGTTTAGCAGGATAATGCCGATGGAAGGCAGCAACCTTGGAAGAAGCATGGAGTAAGTTGGATGCAGGTTCCCAAGTGCGATCAGTAGGCAGGTACCCTTTCCAATCCACCAAGTATTGGAGTTGGTGACGATGAAGACGAGAGTCAAGGATGGCTGCACTTCGTACTCAGGTTCAGTGTCAATGACCACAGGAGGGGGAGGAGAAGAAACACGACCGGGAAGAGAAGAAGGATGATACGGCTCCAACAAAGAGGTGTGAAACACAGGATGAAGTTTCACCGTGGATGGTAACTCGAGTCGGAAAGCTACAGGATTTACCTCCGCCACGATCCTATAAGGGCCCAATCGTTGAAAATCCAACTTAGAAGAAGGCCTGTTGGTGCGAATGTGTCGACGAAGAAGCCACACGAGATCACCAATCTTGTATGCAGGTGCCGGCTGACGGTGAGCATCAGCATGATGCTTGTATCGTTCCTGTGCCTGTTGAAGATGAACCTGGAGATCATCCTGTACCTGCCGAAGATGCTGAAGACGATCCTGTACTGCAGGAGCGGAAGAAGGAGAAGCGGGAGGAGCAAAGTCAAAACGTGGATGGTGGCCTGTAAGAGCAAAGAAAGGTGTCTGTCCTGTAGATGCGTGGATGGAGTTGTTGTAGGCAAACTCCGCCATTGGAAGGAGGTCCAACCAGTTGTCCTGCTGGTAACTGATGAAGCAACGAAGATACTGTTCTAAGGTCTGAATTGTGCGTTCGGACTGCCCATCGGTTTGTGGGTGATATCCTGAAGAAAGATCCGCTTTACCTGTAGACTCCGAAGAAGCTCTCGCCAAAACTTGGACATGAATTGTGGACCTCGATCGGAAACAATGCTCTCAGGAAGACCATGATGTCGGAACACCTCGCGGATCACCAACTCGGCAGTTGTCTGACCTGTAGCTGTCTTGTTGCAGGGTAGGAAATGAGCCTGCTTGGTGAAACGGTCAACCACCACAAGAACTGCATCAAATCCACGAGAAGGAGGAAGATCTGTGAGGAAATCCATAGAAATGGATCTCCAAGGAGCAGACGGAACAGGAAGAGGACGAAGAAGACCAGAGGGTGCATGATGAGGCATCTTCGACCTGCTACAAGTGTCACAACTCCGTACAAACCTCTCCACAAAACCTCGCAACCCAGGCCACCAATAGTTGCGAGTCACCAACTCCACTGTCTTGGCCACACCAAAATGTCCTGTAGCCGGGGTATCATGACAATCCTGTACCACACGAGTCCTGGAAATACCAACAGGAACGTACAGGAGACCTTCCCGGTACAGGAGTCCATCCTGTATGGTGAACAGGTTGTAGTCTGGACGGGAACTGGAGGAAGAGGAACTTGCAACGTCAGGATGAATGTGTGAGAACACATTCTTTGCCAAGTCGTCTGTAGCCAACTGCGAACGGACGTCCTGTAGGAGTGTTGAATTTGCTGGAGCCTGATGAACCTGCAGTGCCGCAAGCCGGAAACGATCAGGACCCAACAACACTTGCCTTTGACAGTCAAATGCAGGATCGCCCGGGCTTGGTGCAAGGTAAGAGCGCCTAGACAATGCGTCCGCCTTGCCATTCCGAAAGCCGGGCCTGTAGACGATGACGAAGTCAAAACGTGATAGGAACTCTGCCCACCTAGCCTGTCGCCGACTGAGGACCCGAGCCGTTTGAAAGTACTCCAGGTTCTTGTGATCCGTAAGAACTTGTACAGGATGTGCAGCACCTTCCAGGAAATGCCGCCACTCCTCAAACGAATCCACAATGGCCTTGAGTTCCTTGTCATGAATCTCGTAGTTGATCTCCGCCGACAGGAACTTACGAGAGTGAAAAGCTACAGGATGAAGCAACTTGTCCTCTCCAACTTGCGATAGCACGGATCCTACTGCAAAATCCGAGGCATCTGCTTCAATGAAGAAAGGATGAGAAGGGTCAGGATGTGCTAAAATCGGAGCTGTCGTGAAAAGTCCTTGAGTGTTGTGAACGCGTGTTCCGCCTTGTCGGACCAAGAGAAAAGTCCTGTGCGCTTGGTGAGTTCTGTGAGTGGAAGTACACGCTTGGAGAAGTCCTGTATGAACCGCCTGTAGAAGTTTGCAAAGCCAAGGAAACATTGTACATCTCGTACCGACTTGGGCCTCTCCCACTCCACGATGGTCTTCACCTTGTGCATGTCCATGGAAACGCCAGCAGGAGAGACGATGTAGCCCAAGAACTCCACCGAATCCCTATCGAAAAAACACTTCTCCAACTTCGCGTACAGGCCATGCTCGCGAAGCCGCTCTAAAACTAGTCGTACATGCTTGTCATGTGCCGCCTGGTCCTTGGAGAAAATCAAGATGTCGTCGAGGTAGATCACCACAAACTGGTCCAAGAAGTCACGGAAAATGTCGTTCACCATGTGTTGGAACACAGCTGGGGCATTGGTAAGGCCGAAAGGCATTACCGTGTACTCAAAATGTCCATACCTTGTACGAAAGGCAGTCTTCCACTCATCGCCGGGACGAATCCGTACAAGGTTGTAGGCTCCCGTAAGTCGATCTTCGTGAACACCTTTGCTCCTCGCAGCCGATCGAGAAGTTCCGGGATCAATGGCAACGGGTACCGATTCCGAATGGTGACTTGATTCAAACCCCTGTAGTCCACAACCAAACGTAAACTCCCATCCTTCTTCTTGACAAAGAAGATAGGAGCTCCTGCAGGGGACTTTGAGTGACGAATGAAGCCGGATGCCAAGTTGTCCTCGATGTACTGACGAAGAACCTCCAACTCTGTGGGTGACAATGCATAAATCGGTCCGAATGGTGGAGTCTTTCCTTCCGCAAGATCAATAGGACAGTCGTAGGACCTGTGAACAGGAAGAACTGCAGCCTTGTGCTTGTCAAAAACGTCCTTAAAGTCGTGGTACTTGGATGGTAGGGAAGAAGGAGGAGAAGGAGAAGGAGAAGGAGAAAAAACAGGAGTCGGATACAGGAAAGGTAGAAGAGGACGTAGGAGTTACTTGAAAGGCAAAAAGGTGGAAGGGAGGATCAGTGGCGAGTTCATGCATGGTAGTGGTAAGAACTCGGAGAGGAGAAGGAGGGAGCTGTGACTGAAAAAGAGGAAGGATCTTGGGGGTGGAACAGAAGCAGGAAAGTTGGAAAAAACCTGTGTGGGTGATTGAGTGTACAGGATTGGAAGAATCCTGTACAGGAGTCCGTGGTTGCGCAGAGTGGAAGAAGCCTGCGAATGTGCTGACGAATCAACAGGAGGTGGATCCTGTTGAGGAGGAACCTTCGACACTGATACAGGATTGGAAGAACCCTGTACAGGACACCGCAAACTTACAGGAGTGGAGAGCCTGCGGATGTGCTGAGGAACTGATATGAGGTGAATCCTGTCGAGGAGGAGTCTTCAACACTGGTACAGGAACAGGCACGGTCAATCCTGTAGCTTGTACTGCCTCAGATACTAAGGATGTATCCTGCACGCAGGAAGGTACAGGATTGATCCTAGCTGTTGGAGAGGAAAACGTGAGCGTCCTAGACCTCCAGTCGATCTGCGGATTTGCAACAACGAACCATGGCATGCCCAAAATGATGGGAGTCGACCGAGTCTTGATCAAGTTGAAGGAAATTGAACAGTTGAATGTGCCATACCTGCAGGAGAGAGGTTCGGTAGCATGGGTAACTGCACCAGAAGCAATTAGACGCCCATCGGCCACCTCTACAGGAACTGCACGCTTCAACTTCACCACCGAAATGCCATGTTGAGTTGCAAACGTGTCATCCATGAAGCATGCATTTGCACCAGTGTCTAACAAGGCAAACTCCATGAGCTCTCGATTATTAAGATGAATGTGTACAGGAAACTTAAGTGATGGGATGGTATGAGCAGCACCAATGGAGCCTGCACCTACGTCCAACTTCGCGGCTCCTAGACGAAGTGGACATTGGAGTTTTCCGACTGAACTTCAGCTTCAACTTCACGCGTCTTGAAGTTCCTGGCTTTAATAGGACAATCTGCCACCTTGTGTCCTGCTCCACCACAATACAAGCACAGGTTCTCACTGCGACGACGTTGCTTCTCAGCAGCGGAAAGAGAGCCACGCTTGGATTTCTCAACCTCCATAGGAACTACTCCAGAAGGTGGTGCAGGAACATGTACCACAGCTGCAGGATTGGTTTGCAGGAACTGTTGACGGGATCTTTCCTGACGACGCTCGAACAAACGGTTGTCGCAACGAACAGCTTGTTGCATGATCTCCGCTAATGTTTGGGCATCCGGTAACGTAAGGAGAAGGTCCTTCACGTCGTCCCTCAACCCAAAACGGAAGTGTTCGATCAATGCAGTCTCGTCCCATGGAATGTTCGTGCAAAGTTGCTGAAATTCGGATGCATAGACGGAAGCTGGTCGGGATCCTTGAGTGAGCTTCCGTAACTTCGTGCATGCAGAACGGTACTTATCAGGATCTCCAAAACAGGCTTCAAAGGCAGCCACGAAACCTTCAAAGTCTTCCATCAATGGGTCGTCACGCTCCAGCAAGGGGGCAACCCAAGCCCGTGGAGATCCACTTAGTAAGGATGCCAAAAGACCCACCTTTTGAGCATCAGTCGAGTAGCGCCGTGGTTGCATACGGATCAAGAGCCGGATCTGATTCAGGAAACCTTGGAAATCGGCACGATTACCACTGAACTTCTCTGGCATGCTAACCTTCGGCTCCGAAGAAAAGTTTGATGAAGAGGGAACCACCGATGCCTGGGAGAGAGCCTGCGCAGCAGCCTTGGAGGATGCATCAGCAGCTGCATGTGCCGCAGTGGTGGAACCTTGCAGGTCGGTGACCACTTGGCGCAAAGTGGCCAGCTCATGAAGCATTTGGTGCTCGTGTTGAAAGCGCTCAAAATCAGCCATGATCTAGGAAAGAAAAAGGAGGAAAATGAAGGAAAGAATCAAGAAAAAGGTAGCTGGAAAAGGAGAACTATGAAGCAGTTACTATCAAACTGTCAAGCCACGATCCAGGAACCAGGAAGAGCAGGATTCCAAGACAGGAAGGCTTGACTCAGGAACAGGACCGAGAGCAGGACAGGAACTAGGAACAGGAACAGGACGGATCTAGGAGCAAGACAGGATCAGGATAGGATCCGGGAGCAAGACAGGACAGGAAAGACAGAATAGGACAGGATCGAACAGGACAGATCCAGGAGCAGACAGGATCCAGGAGCAGGACAGGAACAAGAGCGAGACAGGACAGGACAGGAAACAAGACAAGACGAGATTGATCGTAGTAAGACTGGTGTTGATAGTAACTGATTGTACAACAATTAGGTCGGAGCTTTTATGCTCACAACTCCAAGAGCTAATCTAGGCATGCATAAAAGTGGTTGCATGCATGCAAAAGTGATTGCATGCATGCAGAGGCTAAGATGAGTCCACATGTCCCTTATCCTCTAGGCATATCCTGTAGGAATATCCTGCAACCGAATCCTGTGTCCGGAATCCTGGTAGGATATCCTGTAGGAAAATCCTGCAACCCATATCCTGTATCCGGAATCCTGTATTCTGTATCGGGTCGTGACAATTGGGAGGATTGACAAGCTCTCGACAATTTCGTGTAGGCAAACAGCCTTTCTTCACCGACATCTCTCTCTCGTAGCACACTCTATAAAACCCTAAATCTACACTCTTGGTTCTCGTGCACTGCCAAGAAGAGAATATACTCCTCAAATCAACGTAAATAATATTTCCCACAACATTCTCCTGCGATATGTACTTCCTTACCTTATTACTGTTCATCATTCCTTCAATTTCCTCCCCTTCCAACGTTTCTAACTACACCACTCCTTTATAGATTTCACCCGAAAAGGGCCTATCCACTTCAAATCCAACTTCTGACTCATTTCTCCCACCTTACCTCTATACCACAGGACTAAGTCATGTTCCTTTATCTCCTTTCCTCTTCTCTTCCTATCGAGCCAGGCCTTCCTTCTCTTTTGAATCGCCTGTATTGTCCATAAGGCGTACATCCTTAACTCATCCAACTTTTCTAACTCTATCAGACGAGTTGCCAAAGAATCCTTCTCTCCCATATTACACTGTACAGCTATTCGCAAGGACGGCACAATATACTCCATCGGAGTTATGGCCTCTAATCCATATGCAAGCTTAAAAGGTGTCATGTATGTAGTCACTTTATTAGGCTGTCCTATAGGCCCAGAGAACTTCTGGTAACCTTTCATCCCAATCCTTCTGATTATTCTAAGCCACCTTCCTTAAAACAGTTTTAAGGACTTTATTTGTCAACTCAGCCTGCCCATTACCCTGTGGGTAATATGGTGTAGACTTCTTATGCTTTATCACAAACTCCTTCATAAGCATTTTTATCATTTCATTCACGAAATGTTTTTCTCTATCGCTCACAATTTCCTTAAGAATACCATAACGTACTATTATGGTATTATATATAACCTTTACTGTATTATATGCATCAGCCTTTCTCATAGGCTCTGCCTCTACCCATTTAGTCATATAATTTATTAAAACCAATATGTATTGACTCCTTTTTGAGCTCATAGGATTAATTGGTCCTATAAAGTCCATTCCCCATTTTTAAAATGGTTCTAATGGGAGGACTGGATTATAAGGTTGTATCTGTTCTTTAGAGGTAATTGTGTACATTGGCACTTATCACATGCCTTACAATAGCTGGCTACCTCTCTCCATAATGTAGGCCACCATAGTCCCGCTTGAAGGATCTTCCTTCCTATTATTTCCTCTGCAAAATGGCTTCCTGCAAGGCCTGAATGAGCCTCTTTAAGAACCTCCGGGACCTCTGAAGACTCTACACACCTTCATCACACACCATCAAACCCCAATTTATACAGCTTTCCTCCCATGAGAGAAAAGTGTCGTGTCCTTATGACAAACAACTTCCTTTCATCTGTTGTCCTATAAACAGGTGGTACTATTCTAGTGGCTAAATATTGTTTTATATAATCTATCCACCTTAATGGAACCTCTATCCGAAATAAATTTGCATCAGAAAACTCATCCATAGCCCAAATAGGAGCTTCGCTGGTTTTGATACGACTTAAATGGTCAGCCTGTTCATGCTGCCTTCCTGGTTTATGGATTATCTCAAAGTTATAATGCAAGTTGTAACTAAAATGGGCATGGTTATAGTCCCATTTCCTAATAATTAACAATTTTAGCTATTTAATTAGCATTTTCTAATAATAAAGGAATATTCTTTAGAATATATGTTTGAAAAGAGAATATTCTTTAGAATATTCTATTTTGTATTCTACCCTTTAATAAATTATAGCATTCATTGAACAAAAATTAATAACATTATAAAAGTAGAAGGTATTAAATTATATAATATATTGCCTAATATAACAATTAAGGAAGAGCATAAGAGGTACATTATATAAATATTGATGTTGTTATTAAAAATTAATATTTAAATATAACATTATTAATTAAAAATTTGTAGTAGTAATAATTATATATAAAATCCTATAATAATATAGTCAATCTTCCATATCATTTTTTAAATTTATATAGTTAAGTATACAATTTGGTACTATTATTAAAGAGTTTATAATAATTATGAATATTAAATATATGATATTTTATAATTTTTAATTGCTTTAAGCTTCAGAAAACATACATTCCCTTGCAGTTTTGTTAATCGTGACTTTATCAACGCTTCTTGACATCACCCATATCGAATGGATTTAACATTTATAAAACATGCTGGGTCTTTTTGATTGGGAGACCATGTTTTCTCTAGGCATCCATTATATCTTTCGCTCTCTTTCGTTGTCGCCTTTTTTGTGGTTTGAACCATGCAACCTTAACAATACTATTTTTTGTGATTACTTCAGGTGTGTCGATAATTTGACCCATCCAAATAGGCTGATTATATGACGCATCTGGAGTAATGAGAACCATCATTAGTTTTTGAAGATCCTTGCAGCAATCAAAGTATGCTTTAGGTTTTTGGTTCCTTTGTCCAACAAAGTGTGGGGTTTGCACTTCCACATCACTACTGGCTTCTATGTCGTCTATGCTCAGTGATGTCATTTCAATCTCCTCTCGCCACCTTGTTTTAGGCCAGAAAGGGTGTTGCAATTCTGTACTTGTGACAGTAGGCCCTTCCAACTCTCGAACAACAGTCTCCCAATAGTCGACCACATGCTTATAGTTCTGAGTAACCAGTTGCCTTATCAGAATTCTTTGGCATCGATTTTTGAACCCATGCCACATATTTTTTGATGCCATCAATAATAACCTCTTGTTCCTTGAGCTGGGCACTCAATGGAATAGGGTCTGGTTGTCCTTCTGGGAGAAGTGGCTTTCCATCCTCTCCACTTTTGAAGAGCATTAACCCCTCTTTCGGTAACCACTCCTGCTCTGATGGCCGTAACTTGTACTGCATAATAGGTATACCATCTCGTATGGAGAAAAAGAATTGTAGCGGCACAAGGTGACCAACTAAAGAATCACTCCCTTCTTTTATATACTCCTTGAGAAATTTTTTGAAGTCTGGCACCTCAGTCACAAGCAAAGCACAACTTTTTTTGGAGATGCAATTTTCAAAAAGATTCATCATATGCGGTAAAGTAAGTGCACTTGTCCTTTTTGTAGAGTTGGAGACCTTGCTGAAGAACGCATCAATATCTTCATGAGTGTGACCAACCATAAGGAAACTGAGCGTGATTGTTTCAAACACACCTTTGGCAACAAGCATTGACAAGTATGCTAGCACATAATCTAGAAAATAAAAGTAAGTATGAGCTTGAGAAACCCTTAAGTAAAATGATTTACCTATTTTTGTTCTCGCCTGCACAATTATCTATCTGTAAAAGCAAATGACGAGGAAGCTTATTTGATGTTGAACACATGTACACTATTTGAGCTAGATCCCTCCACTGAACCAGAACTCTCAACAGGTCCATCTATTTTCTGTGCAGGCTGTTGACAATGCCTCTCATATTCCCAAGTAGCCTCAAGTGCAGACGTGTTCATGAGAGCATTATGTAAAGGTTGAAGGTGTTGTTTCTTCACTTTGAGATCACTGATAGGACTTGTCTGTGAATGGGCTTCAAGGTTTCTGAAACACATGGCTAATGACCCAATAGTGAAATTGGAGTCGCTAGACCAATGTGGAAGTGAAAAGTGTCCATATGACTCACAACCGTGTCCATGTGTTAGCACACCTGTCAATGAAATCGGAAGTTTCATGACATTTCCAAGGCACTTTGGTGTTGCAAAGAGCTTTGGAATGCTGGTCTTTGAATGATCCATCTTGTCATGGATCAAGCACAGGTACTCTGATGGGCGTGACACAGAAAGCATGCGGTGTGCATAGTACTGAGACCGGCAAGTTTGTTGTGCAATCATGTGGGCCTCCATCTTCTTTTGAATGGCAGTGATCTCCACCAAGGTTTTTGCACAAGCCTCTGCAGCCTTCAATGATGTACAAGTGTCACACTTGGAAAAGCTAGAGTGTTTTGCAATCTCCACATCCTTAAAATGAGTATTCCATATGTTGTTGAAGGTACCAATGCAAATTGCTTGGAGCCCCATCAAACTGAGGCACTTGTTCACATGTTCACACAGCTTCAATTGAGTGTAGATTGAAGGCAAAACCTTGAGATTTTCCCTGACCCCTGCATTTGTGGTTCGGCATTTGTGAGGCATCCTGTCTGCATTTGCTTCCACAAAAGCCTTGAGTATCTCTATGGCTGCCATGATGTGAGAGCGGGTTTTGACCAAGCGAGTGTTCCCATGTATTGAGGTTCGCGCTCCATCTAGCCACTCATCCCTCCGACAGTAAACGTGGTCTTTGGGATCCCGTATATACTGTACCAAGCTTTGAAGCAGATGGCCACCTTATTAAATACCATGGATGTACTCTGATAACCTGTGTCCGAGGCCATTCCATCAATACACCCAGTTAGTGCAGCATATACAAACTCATGCCTTTGCTTTTGGGTGAGCATACGAAAGACATGTCTACATTGGGTAATTTCATTCCGGTCTGCCATCTGACAACACTTCTTCTTGCAACAGTCAATCGTGGAAATGCTCGTAACACTTTCAGAAGATGTAGGATCCATCTTTACCCTCTTGCTGAAACTTGCAGGGGAAGATCTACAACCCATGAATCGCCTTTTTCTTACAATAGGACCAATGCAAGGAACCTCTTCAAATATGAGTTGTTCTTCCGGGTTGTTATTATTGAAATCCAACCCAGAATATGTTGAACCATCTTGCCGTCTTAATTCAGATGTTCGCCACCTCACGAGGGATCCAGGATACAATGTGCCATTAGGTGAAACCTCTGTCACAACTACACCCACGAAGTCGGACCCTAGTTTCTCTTCTAACACTGCTTCCATTGGATTTATAGCTGTGATGATGCCTCTTCCGACTTCAATCTCACGATGAAAGAGAATCACCTCATCCATCACAGCAGGCAAGCCATCATCTAGTAAACTCGTGCTACTATTTGTTTGTGACTCTGCATATTCTGTGTCAGCCTTGACTTCATCCAAATTCCACAATACAGGAGAACCCTCCTCAAATTCCATTCCCAGAACCTCAACATGCTTGTAAATGGTGTTCACCCATACGTACACACAAGATCCTTGGGCAATATTGTGACATGATGCATTATTATCTCGAACTTCCACAGTTCTAGTGCCAACTATCTCGTTGTTCCGAAGAAGTCTCCAGTATTAAACATATTGTCATGCACATAAATAATTCTATTATTTATGATATCTGTTTATGCAATATTTCTAAGAAATCTGAATTACGCTTACTTAATAATATGCATATGCAATAATACATAATTATGTTTAGAGATAATATCTCATGTTTGATTAATACAACTGATGAGCGGGATTAATCCCGCCCACGAATCCCTCCGACGAGGAACGGTCGGCGGGATTAATCCCGCCTGGACTTCCTCCGACAAGGAAGAGCCGGCGGGATTAATCCTGCTGCCTCTTCCTCCTCGGGGGAGTCCGACGGGATTAATCCCGCCGACTCTCTCCGACGAGGAAGGGAGTCCGGCGGGATTAATCCCCGCCGACTCTCTCCGGCGAGGATGAGTCGGCGGATTAATCCCGCCGGACACCCTTCCCGTCGTAAGAATTGTGGGCGGGATTAATCCCGCCTTGGACTCCTCCGAGGAGGAAGAGGCAGCGGGATTAATCCCGCTGGCTCTTCCTTGTCGGAGGGAGTCCAAGGCGGGATTAATCCCGCCCACAATTCTTACGACATGGAATGGGTGGCGGGATTAAACCCGCACATAACTCTCTCCAAACTATGATTTCAAAGAGATCTCGGGATAAATCCTGTCCCAAATCCTTAAAACATGGATGTAGTGGCGAGATTAATCCCACCACCCCTTCCCTGCTCCTAAAATGGTTGGCTGGATTAATCCGCCGACAACTCTTTCTAATAAATTCTGGTAATTCTTCATCAGTTGAGAAGGTTATCGGCGGGATTAATCCCGTCACTCTTTTTCAGTGGCGGAGAAGCATTGCTCGAGAGATGGTGGCGGGATTAATCCCGCCACCTCTTCAAAGAGGCGAAAAAGAAATGGCCGGATTAATCCCGCCGCCCCGGTTAACCTAGAATATTAAGTTAAAAGGATATTTAAACGGGATAATCCCTAACGGAATATATTATAATCCTAATGCATTCCTAAACCCCTAAATTGTAATTTTAAGAGAGAATGTAAGAGAGTGAATCTTTATAAGTATTTTTAAATTTGTTTATAATACTTACTTGTAAACAGCACTGAAGGCGCCGTGCTTTCCTATAAAGAATAGCACCCAATTTAATCTCGCTCCTGAGATGATCACTATGAAGAAAAAAGAAGATCTAAAGAGTGAAAAATACAGAAATGAAGAAACCCTTGCCGGAGAAAGAACCAGATTTGAATTTGAATGGGAAATTAAATGCATTTTCAAATTTACATGTCAGACCGACATACATATGTCAGAAATTCAATTTTTAAAAAGAACAGAAAAAAAATTTAAGATGAGTTGACACAAATATCCGACACTCTGACATATATACTCTCCAGTTCCAATGAGTATTTTAAAATTGCATTTAATGTTATTCAAGTGATTCAAGCTGTTTAATATTACGAAATTTTAGACTATATTCTACATTCTTAGTATTCAAGTATATTTATATTATATATATATATATATAAATATATACTTATACAATAAATAAATTGATATATTATTATGTATCATTTAAAATATATTCATAGTCTGTTATTATTATTATTTTCTTAATTACTCGAGTATTTAGTTTTCATTTCCTAGTATCAATGGGATATTCTTTAATATTTTATTAATATTTGAAGAATATTCTAATATTAAACCTGATTATCATAATTAAATTAGTCTTGTTCTTAATTATTGCAGTAATTATTCTACATTTGTATATATTAATGGGATTTTCTCAATTAATTTGTTATTATTTCAAGAATATTCATGTGTTAAACCTTATTATCAATATTAAATTAATACACACTATGAACATATTTAATTATACATAATAATACATCATTTATTAATATATAGTCATATATAGTTTTAATAATATATATATTAATATCATTTCCTTAATTACTTGAGTAATTAATCTTCTTTATATTAATGGGATATTCTTTATTATTTTCTTATTATTCCAAGAATATTCCAATATTAAACATGATTATGATAATTAATTTAGTTAATTATTTGAGTACTTAATTTACATTTGTATATATTAATGGGATTTTCTCAATTAATTTCTTATTATTTCAAGAATATTTCAATGTTAACCTTTTTATCAATATTAAATTAATATATATTATTAAAACTATATATGGCTATATATTAGATAAAATCATATATTATTATGTATAATTTAAAATATGTTCATAGTGTGTTTATTAATATTATTTTCTTAATTATTCGATGTTTGTTTTGTACACATATATAAACACAATCATAAATTTACACACGCATTACAAGAACTTACAAAAACACATATGCACACACATGCACAACCCTAAACCAAACTGAAGAAATATGTTGCTTCTTTATTGAAAACATCATGTTCAATGCATGTATGATATATGTACTCAATCTGTGTGTATGTAACACATTGAATTTACATGTGTAATATTTATATTAAGCTTGTTGGGAGCAAACCCTAAACCCTAAACCCTAAACCCTGTGTATACATGTGTGTACAAAAATAATTTTTCAACACTCTCTCTTCACACCATGCATGATCCATCCTAAACCCTAAACCCTAAACCCTAATATGTAACACAATGAATTTACTCATGTAATATGTATGTATGTCTGTGTGTATACACGTGTGTATGTATATATGTGTACTTTCTCTCTTCTCTCATACATACACACCATGCATGATCCATGTTAATATGTACTGTGTCTCTTCTCTCAAACATACACACCATGCATGATCTATAATATGTACTCGGTCTCTCTAATATTATGTACTAATATGTATGTATGTCTGTGTGTATAATACACACCATGCATGATCCATAATATGTACTGTCTCTCTTATCTCATATACTATGTATGTATATCTGTGTATAATATGTGTAAGTATATATGTGTACTAATATATGCAATGTGTACAAAAATAATTTTTCAACACTCTCTCTTCTCTCATACATACACACCATGCATGATCCATCCTAAATCCAAAACCCTAAACCCTAAACCCTAAACCCATGTAATATGTATGTATGTCTGTGTGTATACACGTGTGTATGTATATATTATGTGTATTAATATATGCAATGTGTATGTATGTATTGATACACATGAAACTTTAACACTCTCATGGACACACACATGTTAAATCCCTGCATGATTTATATTTTTGGTGTATGTGATACACCCGCACACGCACGCGTTAATAATATAATGAAAGAATTATTCATTACGGCGAATCTATATTTTTCTTTTTAGGGTTTAAGTATTTCATAAGGTATTCTATTAGGGTTAATAATTATATTTAATTCCTTTAGGGTTTAGGTATATTCTAGGGTTTCAAGAGGCGGCGGCTTGAAATCGGCGGCGGCGGCTGTGCACACAGTGAGATCTGTGTGTGTGTTGTGTGTGGTATGTATGTATGTATATATGTATAGGAGTGCGTATAATTTTATTTATTAGTTTTATCTCTCGCACAACACGCACATCCTGTGTTGTATATGTGTGGTGTGTGTGTTTGTTTATCTGTATGATTTTATTTGTTTCGCTCACACACGCATACACCGATATCATATAAACATATTATATACCTATATACTATATACAAATATTATGTGTACCAGTATCTATAAATTTTTTTTTATTGATCTATCTCTCCCACACACACGCACACTGCTTTACACACACACACACATATATAATATAATAATAATGCATATTAAGAAATAGTAACAACACTAGTTTATATATATGATTATATATTCATATGGGTTATATATATACACACATATAATATGTGTGTGTGTGTGTTGTTTATCTGTATGATTTTATTGTTTTCGATCACACACGCATACACACAATATAATATACACATATATATACCTATACATATACATACATAATTATGTGTACCAGTATCTATATAATTTTTTTTATTGATAATCTCTCCCACACACCCACTGCTTTACATATATATATATATTTATATAATCAATGCATTTAACAAATAGTATACAACACTAGTTTATATATGCTTATATATTCACAGACTCTCTATATCTATATACACACGTATATATGTGTGTGTATCTGTATAATTTTATTTATTTATTAGTTTTATCTTTCGCACACACACGCACACTCCTGTGTATATATAGTGTGTGTGTGTTTGTTTATCTGTATGATTTTATTTGTTTCGCTCACACGCATACACACGATATACATATACACACATATATATACCTATGTACACATATATATTATGTGTACCAGTACTGTATAATTTTATTTATCTATCTCTTGCACACACACGTACACTCCTATACACATATACATACATACATATATATATATATATATATATATATATACACAACACATATATATGTGTGTTTTTATCTGTATAATTTTTTTATTATTTTATCTCTCGCACACACGCTAAGCCTCGGCGGCGGGATTAATCCCGCCGCCCATGGCCTGCGTGAGGGCCTCGGCGGCGGGATTAATCCCGCCGCTCACCCATGCCCTGCGCGGAATGCGGCGGGATTTATCTCGCCGGCAATGGCCTGTGTGAAGGCCCTAATGGGCGGGATTAATCCCGCCGGATTCCGCGCAGGGCATTTACAGGGGATGGGCGGGATTAATCCCGCCGCTCATGAGGCTAACCGAAGAGCCTGCATGAAAGATCCTGCACGGAAGGCTAACCGAAGAGCCTGCATGACATGTCCTGCGCGTAAGGCGGCGGGATTAATCCCGCCGCCCAGGGAATTCACGCAGGACATGAACGGCGGGATTAATCCGGCCCCACGCTCATGCCCTTCGCGGAGGGCGGCGGGATTAATCCCGCCGCTCAGGCACTTCCGCAGGATATAAGCGGCGGGATTAATCCCGCCCCCACCCATCCCTGTTCAAAATGCCGCAGCCAATATATATGTGTGAGCGCATGATTTACGAGAGGGCGGCGGGATTAGTCTCTCCGAACCTTCATTACCCGGTGGCGGATTAATCCCGCCACCCTTCTTTTTTCCTCCATTGGTATGTTGAATCAATCCCGACTAACTCTGTCTGAGACGGAGAAGGTTTACAAAATACCAATGGAGGGAACTGAGAAGGGTGGTGGGATTAATTTCACCATCCCTTACATGGTGGGCGGGATTAATCCCGCCGCGTACGCATGCCCTGCGCGGAATCGGGCGGGATTTATCCCGCCGCCATTGGCCTGCCTGAAGGGCCTAGGCGGCGGGATTAATCCCGCAAGATTTCGCACAGGGCATTGGCGTTCGGCGGGATTAATCCCGCCGACTAAGGCCCGAGTGAAGGGCCTGGGAGGCGGGATTAATCCCGCCGGACGCCAATTCCCTGCGCGGAATCGGGCGGGATTTATCCCGCCGCCATTGGCCTGCCTGAAGTGCCTAGGCGGCGGGATTAATCCCGCCCGATTCCGCGCAGGGAATTGGCGTCCGGCGGGATTAATCCCGCCGCATAGGGACCGAGTGAAGGCCCTGGGCGGCGGGATTAATCCCGCCGAGTCTTCAATGCCTGTTGGAGGAATGAATCCCGCCACCCTTCCTTTTTTCTCCATTGGTGAGTCGGACCAATCCCAAACGTTTCTGTCTGAGACGTAGAAGGTTTTCAACATACCAATGGAGAGAATTGGGAAGGGTGGGGAAATTCATTTAACCATCCTTACATGGTGGGCGAGATTAATCCCGCCCCTTTCTGGAGTCACTGAAGGGGTGTGAGAAATAAATCCTGCCCAGTTCTCTCTGAGACCGAGAAGGGTGGCAAGATTAATTCCGCACTCCCGTTCAAGGCCTCCAGAAAGGTGGCGAGATTAATCCCGCCCACTCTTTCAGGAGGCATTGAAGGGGTGGCGAGATTAATCCCGCCGCACCTTCCATGTGAATATATATGTGTATTAGTATATATAAGTTGCATATCTCATTTTATTTACTTTTATCATCTTATCATAATATTTCGAGTAAAAGCTAGGAATCTATGTAAAACTGTCCAGAGCTCACATTTGTGGTGGTTCTAAAACGAAATGTTATCTTTCTTTTGCACTAACACAAATGTGAGCTTCGGACAGTTAATTACGTCTACTTCTCTCTGTGTATTATTTTTGTATATTCGGGTTTATACAAGTGTGTGTGCGTTTTTATATATTTGTATTTATAGTGTATTATTTTGCAGAAGGACGATTTGATCAAACAAGGAGATCGAGTCATTAGTATGGAGTCGTCGTCAAATTCTGGGTAAGAATTAAAATAAAATCTGTTATACTCGGATACTTGAACTAATCATTTTTGTATTCAGATGTGGAATTGAGGTGACATTAAAGACAAGAGCAGGAGAAGAGATGGGCAGGGGGATTCTGGAATCAACTTGGCCATATTTTAAGATAAATGGGAAGCGCATTGGAGCAACCATGGCTGCTGTCAAATTAACCTCTGTCACATCTCATGGACAAGCAAAACAATGGAAAGTAGATTCGCTAGTCAAGCACCCGAAAGCAGGCTGCGAACCCAGATTGGACGATTTCGACACATATGCCTTGTTCCATCCAATGTCACGTTCTCGGATCCAGAGGTCGTCAGTTACAACATTAATTTCGGGTGGTTTTGTCGACTTGTGGATAATGACGTTCACGTGTTCACTAATGATGTTGACCTTGGAGTTCTTCTTCAACTCAACGAAAGCCCATCTATGGAGGGGATCCATCTGGATGTCTACTTCGAAAATCTTCAGACTCATCGAGTAGGTGTATTGTCAGGAGATATTGCTTCACAATACAGAAAATCAGCAAGTGAAGCAATCTTCCCTCTTCACATTGAAGAAGAACACAGCGACATCATAATGGAGATTGAGAGGGTGGCTCGGTCTCAGGTTCTCTACAGATCACGTTCAATTTGCTTAGGGAGCTTTGGGAGCTGGAAGAGTGTACCGAGAACACTAGAACAGCTGCAGTCGGGGATCACACATGTTGATTCGGATCGCAAAAGAAAATCATCAATCGTTTTGTCAGCTGCACCTGTGGCATCTCATGCTGCAATAAGTCACAAGGAAATGATGTTGGATGATAAGATTTATCCTTGTAGGGTTAAATATTGCAGCGTCAACCCAAACTTCAATTACAGGCCACTCAACCAGGAACGTGTAGCTGAGCTCATGGAGAAGATGAAGGACGACAATTCTTATACCGTTCCACATAATGCTGTTTTGTGTCCATACTATGAAAGAAGGAAGGGCGCTGACAAAGTCTGGATCACAACACCAGAACAACTCATGAAGATTCAGACGGAGAATAAAAATCTATCAAGTACTACATCATTAGTGGCCAGCACACAATAACGGCAGCCCAACGACTTCTCGATGAACACAACAAAGGAACGATGGCAACAAAACTTTCCGAGCATACCCGTGAGAAGCTGACAAAAAGATCGGCGTTTTTAGCTAAGCCGAATCTCACAATCGAGCAGTACCATAAGTTATCGGCGGAATGGGACGCTGCCGACACCAACCACTACAACAGCAAAATATGGGAGAAGTTTAAACACACGCGAGCCGTGTGGGAATCTCTTCAGCGACCACAAAGAGCTACCGCAGGGAATACACAATCTGCGGAATACCGGGTAAGCAAATTGTTTGGGCGGGATTTATCTCGCCGGTATATTAATCTGTCTTTTTCCTCAGAGAGTTGAAGAAATTGCAGCAGTTGATTTTGCCCAGGTGGGCGGGAAGGAAACATCCTTTCTGATGATGTTGATTTCTTGCCCCGAAGATAGGATCTTTGCCAAATGGTTGGGGATTATGGAATCCTTTTCAAAAGGAACACTGAAGAAGAAGCAGACAAGTGAAGGGGAGCCCTCAGAAAAGTCTGCAAAGAAACCCAGTAAGACGCCGAAGGCTAAGTCTGTTCAATCTACAAAGGATGTAGACAACGATTTCAAGCTCACATGGTTGAAGCCTTTAAATGGAACAACGATGGAGGAGATGGAAGTCTTGGCTGATTTGGTGATCGATGGCAAACTACAAATTAATAACAGCAGCCCAACCTCTCCTTTTCATCTCAAGGCAATGGAGTTGAAGACGGTCAGGCATTTCAAGGAGTGGTTGGGAATACACTGCCACAAACTGGGTTGGACCTCGACTTCAACATATGAAGAGGTCAGCAAATATTTGCATGTGACGAACGATGATATGCTTGTCGAATGGGTGAACCAATCGGAAGATCTAGGCAAGAATCTATTGCACGCCAACGCCAAAAAGGAGAACATTGGGATGACGCCTTCTCTTATGGCAGTCCTTCAGCAGCGGAGAACCGAATTGAACCTTATAAAGGAGGATGCTACGAATCACGACAAGCCCTACAGATGTTTGTTGTTAGATTCGGAGACTTTATGGGGTAACATCACTGCTTGTAGGAAACCGTTTCAATTGTTCGTGATGGATCGGCGGGTGTCAAAAAATCTTTCGACAGATAGGGCACTAGAGGATCTGGTGGAGAAACTTAGCCGTGCAAGCATATACATAGAAGGTATTTATTATTGAATTCATGCTTGCGCTCTTCACTGATACCTACTTTTTCAGGTATTTATTTCTTGATTCTTGCTCATGTCACCGATACTTTTGCCTTCGCCTTCGCCAAGAAGAATAGACATCGTTGGACAGGATTTTATATGAACGATGCTAATCCCAAGTGCATTGATACCGTTGTTCACTTGGTTGTTAGGAATGCGCCAAACAATTTCAAGCTTCCAAATGACTGGCCAGGCATCTGTTTGCACTCCAACGGCCCTGAACCTCCATCCGATACACCGATAGGTATGAGTGACGTATTCGGCAATGTACGTTATCCAAACATTACAAGTCAAGCGGCACGGAGCATCGTCAACTTGATTAGGGGTCCTACAGTGATGCGTGGGTTTTTGACTACTGCACTAGGGGGTCCGTCTTGAAGGAGTGTTACCTTCGGCATACATGTGTGTTTGCCGTTGAAAAGGATAAGACCATGGTTGAGGACCTGAACAAGTGGATAGATTGGGTCTCAACTGAGTACCCCAACGAATCCATAAAGGCGTATTTGAGAAAGTTCCCTCCAGATAAGTGCGATAGCTCTGAAGGTGAATCTGGTTCAATCTCGGAGTCTGAGAACGAACTTCAATCAGATATTAGACCGGAAGTTATCTCGAGGAGTACAGAACATTCGCACACTCCAGGACCCATGGAAACATCAATAGAAGATGCAGAAGATCTTGAACCATCTCACAAGCGGCTTAGACCTTCTTCGCCTCACTCAGAAGGTAATAGCGAAGAAGAATTGATAATGAATTGATAGAGTGATGAATAGTTGTAAATGAGTGTAACATAAGGCATTTTTGTATATTTCTTTTATATTTGTACAGAAAATAAATTCTCAAGGATTAATGAAGCTTTTAGTTCAAACATGGGTCACACATTAACAAGGTAAATAATATACCTTGATAATTTTAAGGTCAGCTAATTATCATTTTGCAGATGTAATGAAATAATTGAGAACATGGATTTTCAGCATTGCATGAGGTAAGAGAGGGGTTTGGCGACAATTTCTTGTGCCACATGTCAGAATGACAGAGTTCATGCAGGAAATGGATAATAATGCAGCTCAAAACATCGTTACCATGGGGGCCACTTCATCATCATTTTTATTGGCTTCAGTTCCGAAATCAATTTCTTCAGCGCATGCAATATCTGAATCTTGTAAGGATGATGTACAATTAAATGATGAAGGGATAGGCAACGAGATAGTGGCAACGGATAAATGTGAAAGGGAGCAAACAAGTGATTTGCAAAGTATTCAAGAGGCAACGCTATCTCATGTTACTCATGGCCATATTGTGTTGTTGGATGTCAATGGTGTTCTGCTTCATCGACAAAGGCCCCAGGATAGAAAAGAAATCAAACAAGGAGATTTCATTCCTTGTCATGGTAAATTTCGATATGATATTATTTTTCGTCCAGGGTTGGATCGTCTCTTTCAAAAGCTTAAGGAGATGGGTGCGCTTGTGGGGATTTGGTCATGCATGCAGATTCATAACTTAACACCGCTGTTGAATTTACTTAAGAAACATTGTAGTGTTGCAGAAGAGGTGATTCGTAAAGATTGGATTTTTGACCAGCGAATGTGTCATAAACCTCTCGAATTTCACAATATAAGAAAGGAAAGCAAGCCATACTTCTTCAAGAATGAAAGAATAATTGGGACTCATGGGGAGATCAGTCGCTTAAGGATAATGAAGAATGCACATATGTTAGTAGTAGACGACTCTCCTCAGAAGGCTATGCTCAACCAAAACATTGCTTGTATTCATCCAATCACTTTCGATCCATATTCTGATACCGATATCATGGATGAGCTAGTGAACTACTTGGATACGTGCCTCAGAAAGAAGAATCTCGAAAATTTTTGTGAGCAGTATCCACCGTATCATACATTTCCTGAAGCTTTTCTTTCTCGTGATATTGAATTTTATAAAATGAAGGATAGCAACCGGGCGCTTTATAATATTATTCTTAAGGAACGTCAGTTTTTAGATGAGCCTTTATGCAGACCTTCTCTTATCACATCTTATGTATTAACAAGGATGGCAACTCCCAATTGCATTCGTGAGAGTGTTAAGTGGTGGCAACAACATCAAGATATTGACCAAAATGATTTGATTAATCCGGAGAGTGATGATTTAGACAAAATGAAAAGATTTCTTTGTATGATAGAAAGAAAGTATTTATAAAAAATTAACATGTTGATAAGAAAATGATTTCATTTGTAATTATGTTTGATAGTATTTCTTCATTATTGTAAACTATTTTTAGAATAATATGAATATTCTAAGATATTTTAGGAATATTCCTTACTAAGTAAGGTTATTGAAGGATTAATTAATTAATTAATTAATATTTAAGGCTTAATTACATATTAATTAAATGATTAATTAATAATTAAAACTTAAGTATTAATTAGTAATTTATTTTATATTCCCATTTTCACGTATCATGCCCACTTTAGTTACGTGCATATATTCCTGCAGAAGTAAAAACCACCTGGCTAACCTTTCTGTAATGACATGTTTATTAAGTAAGTATAGTAAAGCTTATGATCCACAAAAATTTTAACTTTATTAGCCAAAAGGTAGTGTCTAAACTTATAGATAGCATATACCATCCCCAATGCTTCCTTTTTTGTAGTAGTATAATTTACTTTTGCAGGTGTGAGTCTACGACTAGCATAATAAATGGGACGATCCTTCCCATCCTCTTGCATTGCATAAGGACGGCTCCTATAGCCATATCAAAGGTTACTTGAACGTGGATTCCTGATCCCATTTCAAGCTAACCAGTATTGGAGCCTTAGTAAGAGCCTTCCAAAGTTGGTCAAAGGCCTCTTGACACTCTAATGTCCATTCATATGATACATCTGCCTTTAACAAATTTTTAAAGGTTTTGCGATTTGACCATAATGCTTAAATTGCCTATAATAACCTATTTTGCCTAAAAAACTCCGTAATTCCTTTATATCTTGTGGTGGTTGTAAACTCAAGATAACCTTAACCTTATCTGGTCAACCAATATACCTTCCTTACAAACAACATGTCCCAAAAGGATTCCTGACTTAACAAAGAAGTTATACTTTTCTGGATTCAAAGCAATCAGATTCTGTCTACATTTCTGGAAACATTTTTCCAGACAATGTAAATTCCTCTTCATGCTATAAACACTAAAATCATCCATAAAGACTTTCATAAAATCTAAAAGGTATTCTCGAAAGGTATCTGTTTAATCCTTTGAAATGTAAAGGTGCATTACATAGGCCAAAAGGCATGACCCTATAGGCAATGCACTCCACGGACTTATAAAAGCCGTCTTATGTTGATCTTCCGGAGCTACCATCACTTGATTATATCTAAAAAGCCAAGAAATATATTTCATGCCCATCAACATTATCTAGCATTTCCTCTGTAAAAGGAATAAGAAACGTATCCTTAGCTATTACATCATTTAACTTCTATAGTTTACACATACTCTTAATTTTTCATTTTTCTTAAGAAACAATTACAAGTGGTGATAACCATTGTGCTCCTTGTATAGGATATATAAAGCTAACCTATAACAACTTATCAATTTCCTCTTTAACCAATTTTGCATAATTAGGATTCATCCTATATGCATTTGTTAGCCGGTTGGCATCCCAACAAGAACTAGATAGTATGCATACACATTCTGGGGTATGCCTTTTAAATCCTGGTAGGACCATGCAAATACATGCTTATACTTTTCTAACAATGTCAATCCTTTATCTTTAAAATCAGGATCTAGTCCTTAAGCTATAGTCAATACTTTAGGTTTGCTATTCTGTTCCTATATTGACTTGCTTAAAGGATCATTAGTATAGGTATAAGTAGTCTGCAGGTTGTCCTGTAGGTTCATTTCATAAGGAACCAACTTATAAAATTTTTCCTATAACCCCAACTGATCCTCTTGTTGTACCTGCTAGGAGATTTTCCTTTTTTTCCTTCACAATTGCATACAAATCAATTTCCGCAAGGGCTTTCAGATCAAGATATGTCTTTAAAATTTCCTCTTCTTCCTTATCATCTAAGCCCTGCATCCAATTATACCCTTCCAATGCAATTGGTCTATCTTGCTTTGTTAGATATCTCTTAATGTAAGTATAAATATCCACTTTCATACACCTTGTATTCATTTTCCTGAGCCCCAATCCGCACAACGTGGCAATCTTAAGCCAAGGTCGGCCTAACAACATAGTATATGTAGCGTCTTGCCCTTCCATTCGTAGGACTATTAAGGATATTTTAAATTTAAGTCATTTCACGGATATAGTAACTGCTCTCACTATACCTAACGGCCTTACACTCGTTTGATCAGCCATTTTAAGGTTAAATGGGGCAGGTTAGATTGGGTGTCATAGTTTTTTACTATGACTCGACCCTTTACTTTGGACGTTGACTGTTGTTATCTACTGTACTATGTTGATAAGCCCTAAGTGTAGAAGAAACAGGCCCGCTTAGTGCACTTGGATATTTAGTGATGGTCGGCCGGGTGTCATTAGGTATTTGCAAGAAACTCTGGGCGAAGCTAGCACTTCCATCTAGAAAACTCTTACCTTAGTTTTTCTGTGTCCCGGTTGGATTAATGGCTAGTTCCGGTGAGTTCGGCATGTTCGGATATGCTTAGGAATATACCCCCAGGTTTGTCAGGTTAGGGTTTAGGGGTCGATGGGATAACTCACCAAGTATATTTCCTCTGGGAATGAGATTTCAGTGCTAGCCCACTTATGTAAACAGGAAAACAGGGGGGGCCTCTGTCACATAAATAAGGTAGTATATAGGAGTGAGGGTTCCTGGGTTCATGACTGAGCTCGTTACTCTTCTCCCGGTGCAAGCTCTAGCTTGTGTCGTCAAGGCACAACCCTCTGTTGTGCCGCCCTAACTTCTAGATGCCAGGGTACGTCCCACCTTTGGGGTAGCTTACCCTTAACGTTGGCGAATCCATGCCTGGAGGTCTTGTCGGAATGCACGTTCCAAGAGGGAGAGGTTAAGGCTTGTCTCCAGCCTCCTCCTCCATGTCAAGCTAAGAGCAACACTCACAGCTAACCAGGGCACATTCGTGTCTTTGTCCAACTGTGGTTGTGGGTTCTTGATTGACAGGGTTTCCTTACCGAGTCTTAAGGGATAATTGAGGGGTTCTAGAGTTGGCATTTAGGAGCCACGTTGTGGCACTTGGTGCAACTCTTGAATCTAAGGCTATGGCATGATAGCCCACATCGGGGAAGGCAGTGTCACATGGAGATGTGACACTGGGCTAAACGTCACATGGTACAACGCCTGAGGCACGCCCCTTTGGGGTTATGTCATGGGCTTGTTGCCAAGGGGGTTGGGATACTCTAGCAAACAGACATGCTTGTGCTTGCACTAGGGTGCTAAGCCTTGGGCATCCGCCCAAGGAGGTTAGGTCTCATAACTAGGTGTGCTTTGGCACACTTGGCTAGGGGAGTGTTTCTCCTTGGAATCAAGGGTTGAACAACCTAAATATGTTAGCAGGAGCCCTTTCATGAGGCACTCGCAAAGTCATGTGCTTAGGGTTATCCCAAACCTAGCCTTAGGAGTTTGCTTAGCAGAACACTCGTGTCTGCCTGCGGCGCACACTCGTGTCCTCACTAAGTACTAGCCCTAGGTCTAGGGTATAACTTGGCCACTCAAACCCTTAGGGTTAGTCGTGGTTCAGGGTACCCCTTGTTGCCCTAAAGGGGTTGTACTCCCGGATGAGGGTGATTCCTCAAGGGTAAGTGACAATGCCTTAGCTCTGTCTAGGGGTATGTGTGGAACACACGTCTCCTTGATGGGGTTAGGGCATGAGCCTGTCTAGGTCTTCTAGGGCAAGACCCTAAGTCAACTAGGGTTATCCCTCAAGGGTTTTGGGGCAGACACTCTAGGGAGACTTAGGCTAAACCCTAAGTCAACTAGGGTTATCCCTCAAGGGTTTTGGGGGTAGACACTCTAGGGAGACTTAGGCTAAACCCTAAGTCTCCTGTCACTTGGGCATTAGAGTCTAAACCCTTAGGGTCGTTGGGGTTGTTCTGGGAAACTTAGCGTTGCTCACACAGGGTGATGACGCCGAATGGCCACCTGGCAGCCACGTGTTGCCACGTGTTGGCCCTTTGGGTTAAAACTCTGACAATTGGTTTTACACCCATCCTTTTACATTCACGTTCTTTAATAAAATTCACACCTGAACCTCCATCTATTAACACTCTCTTTAACTTATTCCTGCCCACATATACTGTGATGCAAAGAACCTGTCCATCATAATCACCTTCATATAGTACTTCCTTATCCATTTTACAGACTGTATATCCTTCACTCGAAGGTGATGTTTGCTGAACTAAACTTAATACATTCAAGATCTGATTTCTTATGTAAGGAGCTACCTGTATCAACTGTCCAAGCGTAACCTTTACCTCCTAATTTATAGCTTGGTGATACATGGAGTCCATTGTCTTATCCTGTAATGGTAAGACTGACAAACCTTGTTTACATTTATCTATACCTTCTGATTTGTTATTAGTCCGACCTTTTCCATCTGGATCCTGCTCCTGCTCATTTACATTTTCCTGTAACAAGCTCTCCTTCTTGTTAAGAATAGTACCTATCTCTCCTTCTCCATAAGAAGGATTCCTTCTCATTCCTTTGAAGAGCTATAACTGCCCTTGCAACGGGTGGATACTTATCCTTTCCTTCCTCTATTTGAATTAGCCGTGTTGTAGGTTGCACATTAGTCATCCTAGTATAAGTAAGAGGTTGTACATTCTACCTAGGACATTCCCTAGAGATATGTCCTATTTCACCACATGTATAACAAATCTGAGAAGGAAATTCCTACCATGTGGTCCTTGTCTATCATTGATCTGATTATATTGCTCATTTGTATCTTTTTGACCTTAATAAGGTCTTTCTTCTCTTCTATATTGTTTATCATTTCTATCTCTATAGGATCTATTCTTTTGTCGTCCATTGTATGGACCATTTCTTTCTCTATAATATTTATTCTCTCTGTTTTCGTAAGGAACATCATTCCTTCTCTCATAATGTCCAAAGTTCCTCTTCTGATAAGGAATTTCATTCCTTCTGCCATATAATATATTATTTCTGTTCTCATAAGGAATAACATTATCATTCTTATCATTCCCATGGTTCCTATTAGGTGGGAACCTTCTAGGAGGTGGATGTTCCTCCATTCTTCGTTCTCTTTATATACGAGCCACATTTTGGTTTAGGAACTGCCTACAATTCCGAGCCACATGTCCTTCATTTCCATATATTTGGCATGTAGGCAGTTGCAACCTACATTCCTCCATTGTATGGCCAAGATTATTACATTTAATGCACCATACCTTTGCCTTTATCTCCTCCTTAACTGTCATTCCCTTCAAAGTTTTTATCATTTAAGCTAATGCTTTCTCATTTATTGGATATTTACAAACCTTTACTACATCAGCTTCCTCCTTTTTTCATCAGAGGATTCATCCTTTCTTTCATATACTTTCAATTTCCTTTTACAATCTTTTCTATCTGCCTTCTTTTCTTCTCATATATTTTTAATTGAGTAATGAGATCCTCTCTATCCTTTTCATTGATAGTGAATGCTAAATCTCTATATGTAGCAACCTTGCTTATACCATTGCAATAAGGCATCCATCTTTACATATGCTTTACACTTCTTCTCATGTTTCTTAAAACAATGTGTATATTCATTTATCTTTTCTGTTTTGCCTTGAAGGATGGTTCTTAACTTCTCTAAATGTTCTTTCGGCAATTCCTTCTTTCTGAAATATTCCTTAAAAGCCTCAGTAACCTTCTGATAATCTTCTCTGTTAAAGGTAAAATATTAGGAGCATAGGACGTCCTACTGTGGAGAGAATAAGGGTAGGAAGGTCTATAGGAAGCATGGAAGGAAATTGTGAAGGAGAAAATCCTTACCGAGAGGAAAAGGTGAGTAAGGAAAAGGAAAAAAAAAGGATGATGTGGCGAGAGGAAGGTAGTTAAGGGGAGTTAGGGCAAGGAAGGAAGGGGTCTCCATTTGAAGTTCAGCAGGAGAGAGAGAGTTCTCTACACTTTGTTCTTTGTATTCATGTTAGTAATGAAAGGTGCATATTATAAGATCTTGTGTGTGTATGTATACTCTCAATGAATGGATCTAACAAGGCAATAGCCAAAATCCGTTCTTGCCCTTGACTTTGGAGACCAGTCATTGTGGCTTTGAGAGAAGGAGTTTTAATATATGTATATGTGGAGAGTTGAAGGAAAGAAAGTGTGTAGCCTTTCTTAAAGGTTGGAGAAAGGAAACGGTTAAACAGGAAAAGGTGGGTTTCCGATTTTCCTGTTTAACATTAGGAGGGATTTCGCCATTGCAGTGTTAGCATTCATTGAGAAAAGAGGCTAAAAAGATAGAATTCTCATTCTGAAAAAGGCTCAGAAGGTGTAGAGCCGGATGTGTAAAGGAGAAGGAATGAATGGAACCTGGAGGAACCATCGTCCTGATCAGCCTTAGCTGATCAAAGGAACCAAAGGCAGGCCAATAGAGTGGCTGCCCAACAGCAACCTGAAACTGACGAAAATAGACGTCAAAATATCCTTGGCAAGATAGTAGAGGATATTGCAGAAACAATACAGAAATCTGAGGCTGATCCAGAGAATTGGAGGCAGTATCAAACAGCTGGTTTAGAGGAAACTGTGAGAGGAAGGAAGGAGTGCCTGTTCATATACCGAGATTGCAAGGAGAAGGATCTCCTGAGAACTCCCGAAGAGGAAGGGAGGAAGGTGTAAGAGGAAATACACCAGAGCAAAGGTTATTACAAATATGGCACTTTTCCCGGGAATGTTTGGGGGTACGGTGATGTATCCCACATTCTCTGCAGGAAAGAAAGGAAAATCCGAAAAGGCACTTACAACAGTTTGAAGAGGTAGTAAAACTGTATAAGGTGACGGATGCAGAAAGGCTGCTTATATTTCCACATACATTGAAAGGAAATGCCTCTGACTGGTATTATGATTTAGAAAAGGAAGTCAGAGAGGATTATCAGAAGGTTACTGATGCTTTTAAGGAATATTTCAGAAAGGAGGAATTGCCGGAGGAACATTTAGAGAAGTTAAGGACTATCCTTCAAGGCAAAACAGAAAAGATAGATGAATATACACACCGTTTTAAGAAACATGAGAAAAAGTGTAAGGCATATGTAAAGATGGATGCCTTATTGCAATGGTATAAGCAAGGGTTGCTAAAACCATATAGAGATCTAGCACTTACTATCAATGAAAAGGATAGAGAGGATCTCATTGATCAATTAAAAATATATGAGAAGAAGAGAGGCAATAGAAAAGATTGCAGAAGGAAAGTTGAAAGTATATGGAAGAAAGGAAGAATCCTCTGATGAAGAGGAAGAAGAACTGATGTAGTAAAGGTTCGTAAATATTAATAGATGAGAAAGCATTGGCTCAAATGATGAAAACTTAAAGGAATGACAGTTAAGGAGGAGATAAAGGCAAAGGTATGGTGCCAATACAGTGGAGGAATGTAGGCTGCAATGCCTACATGCCAAATCTGTGGAAAGGAAGGACATGTAGCCCGAATGCAGACATTTCCTGAACCAGAATGTGGCTGTATAGAGAGAGAAAGGAAATGGATGAACGTCCACCTCCTAGAAGGTTCCCACCTAATAGGAACGTGGGAATGATAGGAATGATAATGTATTCCTTATGAGAACAGGAAAATATATATGGCAGAAGGAATGAAGTTCCTTATCAGAATAGGAACTGGATATTATGAAGAAGGAATGATGTTCCTTACGAAAACAGAGAGGAATATATTATGGAGAAAAAATGGTCCATACAATGGACACAGAAGGATAGATCCTATAGAAAGAAATGATAAACATATAGAGGAGAAGAAAGACCTTATCAAGGTCAAAGAGGCAGAAATGAGCAATATAATCAGGTCAATGATAGACAAGGACCACAGGGTAGGAATTTTCCTTCCCAGGTTTGTTATACATGTGGTGAAACAGGACATATCTCTAGGGAATGTCCTAGGCGGAATGTACAACCTCCTACTTCCACCAGAATGACTAATGTGCAGCCTACAACACGGCTTATTCAAATAGAGGAGGAAAAGGATGAGTATCCACCCGTTGCAAGGGCAGTTATAGCTCTTCAAAGAAGAAGAAGGAATCCTCTTGTTATGGAGAAGGAGAGGTAGTAATATTCCTAACAAGGAGAGCTTGTTACAGGAAAATGTAAACGAGCAGGAGCAGGATCCTGACCAGAAAGGTCAGACTGATAACGAAATTAGAAGGTGTAGACAAGAGGTGAACAAAGTTTTTCATTATTACCATTACATGATAAAACAATGGACTCCATGTATCACCAAGCTATAAATCAGGAGATAAAGGTTACGCTTGGACAGTTGATAAAGGTAGCTCCTTACATAAGAAACCAGATATTAATGCATTAAGTTTAGTTCAACAAACTCATCTTCGAGTGAAGGATATACAGTTTGTAAATGGATAAAGAAATACTGTATGAAGGTGATTATGATGGACAAGTTCCTTGCATCACAGTATATGTGGGCAGGAATAAGTTAAAGAGAGTATTAATAGATGGAGGTTTAGGTGTGAATTTATTGAAGAAGGTCAATGTAAAAGGATGGGTTTAGGACCAATCCAACCTGCTCCTTTTAACCTTAAAATGGCTGATCAACGAAGTGTAAGGCCGTTAGGTATAGTGAGAGCAGTTACTAAATATTACTAAAAATATCCTTAATAGTCCTACGAATGGAAGGACAGGATGCTACATATACTATGTTGTTAGGCTGACCTTGGCTTAAGATTGGCCACGTTGTGCATGATTGGGGCTCAGGAAAAAATGATTATAGGACAAGCTGATATGAAAGTGGATATTATATACTTATGCTAAAAGATATTTAGCAAAGAAGGATAGGACCAATTGCATTGGAAGGATATGATTAGATGCAGGGCTTAGATGATAAGGAAGAAAAGAAAATTTTAAAAACATATCCTTATCTGAAAGCCTTGCGAAAATTGATTTGTATGCAATTGTGAAGGAAAAGAAAAAATCTCGCAGTAGGTACAACAAGAGGATCAGTTAGGGTTACAGGAAAAATTTTATAAGTCGATTCCTTATGAAATGAACCTACAAGAACAACCTGCAGACTACACTTATATCTATACTAATGATCCTTTAGAGCAAGTTAATATAGGAACAAACAGGAAAACCTAAGGTGTTGATTATGAGCTTAAGGATTTAGATCTAATTTTAAAGAGAAAGGACTGATGTTGTTAGAAAAGTATAAGGATGTATTTGCATGGTCCTACCATGATTTAAAAGGCATACCCCCAGAATTGTGTATGCATACTATCCAGCTCTTGCCGGGATGCCAACCGGCTAAGCAAAATGCATATAGGATGAATCCTAATTATGCAAAATTGGTTAAAGAGGAAATTAATAAGTTGTTACATGTTGGTTTTATATATTCTATACAAGGAGCCCAATGTTTATCACCACTTGTAATTGTTCCTAAGAAAAATGAAAAATTAAGAGTATGTGTAAATTATAAGAAGCTAAATGATAAACAACTAAGGATACTTTTCCTATTCCTTTTTAAAGAGGAAATGCTAGATAATGTTGTTGGACATGAAATGTATTCTTTTATGAATGGCTTTTTAGGATATAAATCAAGTGATGGTAGCTCCGGAAGATCAACATAAGACGGCTTTTATAAGTTCGTGGGGTGCATATGCCTATAGGTCATGCCTTTCGGCCTATGTAACACACCCTTTACATTTCAAAGGATTATAATAAATACCTTTCGGGAATACCTTTTAGACTTCATGAAAGTCTTTATGGATGATTTCAGTGTTATAGCATGAAAGAGGAACATTTACATTGTCTAGAAAAATGTTTCCAGAAATGTAGACAGAATCTGGTTGCTTTGAATCCAGAAAAGTGTTTCTTTGTAAAGTTAGGAATCCTTTTGGGACATGTTGTTTGTAAGGAAGGTATATTGGTTGACCAGAGGTTATCCTGAGTTTACAACCACCACAAGATATAAAGGAATTACAGAGATTTCTAGGCAAAATACGTTATCATAGGCGATTTATAAAGCAATGCTCAAATCGCAAAACCTTTAATAGATTTGTTAAAGGCAGATGTACCATATGAATGGACATTAGAGTGTCCAGAGGCATTTGACCAGCTTCAGAAGGCTCTTACTAAGGCTCCAATACTGGTTAGCCAAAAATGGGATCGGGAATTCCACGTTCAAGTAGACGCCTCTAATATGGCTATAGGAGCCATCCTTATGCAAATGCAAGAGGATGGGAAGGATTGTCCCATTTATTACGCTAGTCGTAGACTCACACCAGTGGAAGTAAATTTACCACCAACAGAAAAGGAAGCATTGGGGATGATATATGCTATCCATAAGTTTAGACACTATCTTTTGGCTAATAAAGTTAAAAATTTTGTGGATCATAAAGCTTTACTATACTTACTTTAATAAACAGTTCTTACAGGAAGGTTAGCCAGGTGGTTTTTACTTCTGCAGGAATATAACTTTGAGATAATTCATAAACTAAGAAGGCAACATGAACAGGCTGACCATTTAAGTCGTATCAAAATAGGTGAAGCTCCTATTCACGCTATGGACAATTTTCCTGTTGCGAATTTATTTCGGGTAGAGGTTCCATTAAGGTGGTTAGATTATATAAAACAATATCTAGCCACTGGAACAGTACCGCATGTTAATAGGACGGCAGATGAAAGGAAGTTGTTTGTCGTGAGGACACAACACTTTTCTCTCGTGGGAGGAAAGCTATATAAATTGGGATCTAATGGTGTGTTATGAAGGTGTGTAGAGCCTTTAGAGGTCCCGAAGGTTCTTAAAGAGGCTCATTCAAGCCTTGCAGGAGATCATTTTGTAAAGGAAATAATAGGAAGGAAGATCCTTCAAGTGGGACTATGGTGGCCTACCTTATGGAAAGAGGTAGCGAGTTATTGTAAGGCATGTGATAAGTGCCAATGTGCACAATTGCCTCCAAAGAAATAGGTACAACCTTATAATCTAGAACCTTTTCATAAATGGGGAATGGACTTTATAGGACCAATTAATTCAGTGAGCTCAAAAAGGAATCAATACATATTGATTTTAATAGATTATATGACTAAATGGGTAGAGGCAAAGCCTATGAGAAAGGCTAATGCATACAATACAACAAAGGTTATATATAATACCATAATAGTACATTATGGTATTCTAAAGGAAATGTGAGCGATAGAGGAAAACATTTTGTAAATGAAACGATAGAAATGCTTATGAAGGAGTTTGTGATAAAGCATAAGAAGTCTACACCATATTACCCACAGGGTAATAGGCAGGCTGAGTCGACAAATAAAGTCCTTAAAATTGTTTTAAGGAAGGTGGCTTAAGATAATCGGAAGGATTGGGACAAAAGGTTACCAGAAGTCCTCTGGGCCTATAGGACAGCCTATAAAGTGACTACAGGCATGACACCTTTTAAGCTCGCATATGGATTAGAGGCCATAACTCCGATGGAGTAAATTCTGCCATCCTTGTGAATAGCAGTACAGTGTAATATGGGAGAGGAGGATTCTTAGGCAACTCATCTGATAGAGTTAGAGAAGTTGGACGAGTTAAGAATGTATGCCTTATGGACAATACAGGCGATTCAAAGAAGAAGAAAGGCATGGCTCAATAGAAAGAGAAGAGGAAAGGAGATAAAGGAACAGGACTTAGTCCTGTGGTATAGAGGTAAGATGGGAGAAATGAGTCAGAAGTTAGGTTTGAAATGGATAGGCCTTTTTCGAGTTATATCTTTAAAGGAAGGAGTGGTGCAGTTAGAAACGTTGGAAGGGGAGGAAATTGAAGGAATGGTGAACAGTAATAAGGTAAGAAAGTACATCTCGCAGGAGAACGTTGCGGGAAATATTATTTATGTTGATTTGAGGAGTATATTCTCTTCTTGGTAATGCACGAGAACCGAGAGTGTAGATCTAGGCTTTTACAGAGTGTGCTACAAGAGAGAGATGTCGACGAAGAAAGGTTGTTTGCCTACACAGAATTGCCGAGAGCTTGTCAACCCTCCCGATGGGGAGAGATTGGGGCAAGTGCAGTTGGTACATACAAGGTGGGAATACTCTGTCGAGATGGAAAAGGTGTTGAAGGAGCTCGGTTTATGGGCGTATGTGTAGATCTTGAGAGATGAAGAGCCCCATGACAAGTAGTGTTTTATGTTGGTTTATGCTAATGGAAAAAGTAGAGAAACCTGAGCAAGGGTTTATGGCGTACTCAGAAGAGAGGAAGCTTCTCATTACGGAAAGGTTGGTTGAGAAGGTGTTCCAGTTACCACGGTCAGAGGGTGAGGTGAAGGCCAATAAGGCTCACCTCATGGAGTATTTGAGAGAAGGAAAGCAGTATGTGAGTAAGGTTGGGTTGAAGTTGTCGGATCTCGTGGAGGAGACGCAGTTGGCAGTAAACTTTATTATCAATGCATTTAAGTTTCGGACATCGCATATCACAGCGTCAAATCCAGTCATGTCGTTGTATGATGGATTGAAGGCGAAGAAGCCGGTGGGAGTGGCTTGGTACCTGTTGAAAAGGTTGCGGGAGCACCTCTGCGCTATGCATGAATTGGAGAAAAGAGGAGAACCTTCATCAATGATGGCGTTTACATGGGGCAAATCATTGCAGATTATGTACGCCAACATGGAGAGCCAGTAGGACCGGAGATTGTGGCTCGTATGAAACAGGTGAGGAAGGAAACAGAGTTGCTCCAGAGGAAACAAGCAAAGCGCAAAGGACCGGAGTCAAAAGGGAAGGAATCAGGTGGCAATGGTCTAGGAGAAGAGGAGAAGCAAGCAAAAAAGGCGCATAGAAGAAGAAGATTAAGGTGGAGAAGCCGACAATAGTGAAGAGGACCACAAGATCTGGAGGAAGAAGCGGGAAGCTGAAGGTAGGACCAAAGGAAAGCGCAGAACAGAAGCTTGTGGTGGATCTGGAAGAAGAGGAAGAGGAGTATCCGGGAGGTATGGCGTTGGAGGAGGAATCATTGGAGCGAGCAGAGAAAGATGAACTTGTGGAGGAGGACCAGTCGGAAGATGAGCCGCGCGAAGTGGAGAAGGAGCGCAGGACAAAGGTGAGTCAAGAGATTAAGGGGGATCTTCAGAAGCAAGTGATCATAGAACAGGAGATTACTCCGGGGCAGTCAAGGGAAGGGCAATCAATGATGATAGTTCCATTGGAGACAGTGGACCCTTTTGAGGAGAAGGTAGCAGAGAAGGGCAAAGCAGGGGAAGAAACGGGCGGATCAACAAGAGGAGAAACAAAAGGAATATGAAGCATCACTAGATTTCGAGATCTGGTGGTTACGCTGACAATGGTGGATATAACCGACGACGGTGTTGTGGAAATTGCAAGAGAGGTTGAGGAGATGGTGCGAAGATCCAAGTTTCTGAGACACCAATTTAACCCGCCACCATTCCAGTCATCACCTAGAGCACATGGAGGTATGTATGGAAGGGGGGTATATCGTGGCAGTGGATCGCAGGGTATGCCGGTGTCTGATTTCCGTTTAGATAAGTGGATCCACATCAGCAGCAGCAGGAGTGCAATATACAAGCTGATATGTCGTTCAAGTGTCAGAGGGCGTTTGTGAGGAAGGATGCGCAAGTCACAGAAACGCAAATGCAGTTTGCACAGGTGCTGGCACAATTACAGTCGGAAATGGTAGATCAGGTGGTTGGAGGAGGAAATGAGGCGCAGGATATGACGCAGTTGGTGGCAAGCCTTTTCAAACCATCTGGTCAACACAGGATATACGGTCAAGGATAGAGCAGATATCCAGCAATTGATTGTGCAAGCGGTGGAGAGTGTCATGATGCCCAAGATGACTGCCATTCAAGGGATGATGAGCAAGGGGATTCAATGACCGGTGAAACAGAGGACCTCGAGTCTGGTGGTGAAGCTCAAACCCTCGATGACGGTGCAAGAGCTGATGACCTTATTTTAGAGGCTGGTGCGAGCGCGAGATGAGAGCCAGCAGACTGCTACTATTTTATCAGTGGTGGTGGACAAGTTCCAGCGTCTTCAAGAGGAGAATGAACAACTTAGAAAGGAGACGCAGGCATTTCGTCTGCAAGTAGCAATGGCAGCAGGAACTGGATAAGGAAAAAGACCGAGTTCCAAAAGTAAAGGATCAAGAAGAGGTGGAGTATCAAAGAGGATACTCATGATGTGTTGCCATGAGGACACAGCAACAAATAAGGAGGAGGCAGTGTTAAAGGTAAAATATTAAAGCATAGGACGTCCTACTGTGGAGAGAATAAGGGTAGGAAGGTCTGTAGGAAGCATGGAAGGAAATGTTGTGAAGGAGGAAAATCCTTACCAAGAGGAAAATGTGAGTAAGGAAAAAGAAAAGAAAAAGAAAATCTCGGAAAAGAAAAAGGAAATCTCGGAAAAGAAAAGGATGATGTGGCGAGAGGAAGGGTAGTTAAGTGGTAGTTAGGGCAAGGGAGAAGGGGTCTCCACAAGAAGTTCTAGCAGGAGAGAGAGAGTCTCCACACTTTGTTCTCTTGTATTCATGTTAGAAATGAAGGTGCATATTATAAGATCTTGAGTGTGTGTTATGTATACTCTCAATGAATGGATCTAACAAAGCAATAGTCAAAATCCGTTCTTGCCCTTGACTTCGGAGACCAGTCATTGTGGCTTTGAGAGAAGGAGTTTTAATATATGTATATGTGGAGAGTTTATGTAAAGATAGTGTGTAGCCTTTCTTAAAGGTTAGGAGAAAGGAAACCGGTTAAATAGGAAAAGGTGGGACGTACCTCTATTATCTGAAAGTTAGGGCGGCACAACAAAGGGTTGTACCTTAACAACACAAGCTAAAGCTTACACTGACAAAAGAGCAACGAACTTAATCATGAACCCAGAAGCTCTCCTACATGTACTACTTAATATATGTGATAGAGGGCCCCTTTTCCCCACCTCCCCCCCCCCCTCCCATTTTCCTGTTTACATAAGTGGGTTGGCACGGAATCTCATTCCTAGAAGGAATATACTTTGTGAGTTAATTAATGATCCATTAACCCCTAAACCCTAACTTGTCAAAACCTAAGGGTATTTCTAAACATATCCGACATGTCAAACTCACCAAAACTAACCATTAACCCAAGCGGACATAGAAAACAAGGGTAAGAGTTTTCTAAAAGGTAAGTGCTATGTTTGCTTAGAGTTTCTCGTGATATCTAAGGATAACCGACTGGACTACCCCTAAACACACTAAGTGCACTAAGCAGGGATGTTTCTCACTATATTTAGGGCTTATCAACATAGTTTGGTAGGTAACAACAGTCAATGTCCAAAGTATCATAGTAAAAACTATAACACAAATGTTATAATAATCATGTCATAGCCATCAGAGCCTTCACCAATAATTATCTTATAGTCTTTTGTGCAAACATGATCCTCCTTGCCAAGCACCAACACAACATCTTCAGTACATCATTTCCTACAAGAAACTTAACATAGAAATTTATATGTAGATGTGCTGTGTTCTTATCTATATAATATATGTGCTTACATATTTTTATTGTTAGAAAGCTTGTAAAATAGAGAAAGATATGAAAGTAAAATTTGAAATATAATAAAAACTACATAGCTTATTGTAAGGACAATCATTACTTACTAGATCTTCCCTCCCCCCTATTAATGAATTGAACATCAAGCTTGAGGAAACGCGTGATAAACGTTTGATTTTCTTGATGTTCCCCATCTTCCTTTTTATGAGAAGCCTTTGATCCTTTGTCCACTATTTTTTCTTGTCGTTCTTTAACTTTAAGCAATGTGTCAACATGCTTGTTACTCATGGAATGCTGGTTGAGGTTGAAAAGAAAATCTCCATGAACTAGCAACAGTTTGAAAACTTTGTTATCAATGGAACAACTTTCTAGAGGCCTTGATTCGATGGAACAATCTCAAACTTCTTGTTAGCTATGTATTTGGTTGATGGTGGGTTAACCACCATCAAACTGCCATCCAGCATGGTCGAGCAATGAGGCTGAACGACCGAGCTGGAAGGGTACAGTAGTTACTGACCAATAGTGCGGATGTCAGCAAGTTGGATCCAATCATTCGAACCAACTACCACAGTACGCGGGGCATCACGTGTAAGGGAGGCACATGAATGCCATAGGACAAAACTCGGTCATAGGGCGGCAGACCAGTAGGGGAGTGCCACCTGGACCTAGGGTCTAGTACCAGTCAACCCACTATATAAGCAGGAAGGAGTGGGTTAGGGTCCTTCTAGTCCGTCTTCTTCTTTGTATCTTGCACCACCTTCTATGGGCAAGGGGCCATCTTGTATGTGAACATGCAATATATATATATATAGATTTCTTCTATCTACCACATCTCCCAATCATCCTCCTCTTGCTTCTCTCTTGGTCCAACAATATCACACCAAAGAGGTAGAAGTACTACACTAAAGGGAACCCCTACCCACATGTACATGGACCCTCGCACCGTCTAGGTAGAGGCCATCACCGCACATTCTAGCATCTCCCAAAGAAAAGGCCGACCTTACTGGCGCAAACCCCCGAGACTAGGCGTTGGCAACAATGTCTTGGTAACCACCGAAGTTACATAAGCCACCCCCATCTGGCTTGCAAAGTCCCCGACAACCAGTATTTTGAACACATCTTCAATAGCCACATTTCTGATGAAGCAATGTCAAATACAAGCTCATCAACTGCATAATAGTAAACTTTAGAGCTTTGCCATATGCTATGTTGAGGAATCTGATGGAGCAATGTCAACTACAAGCTCATCAACTACATAGCAGTAAACTTTAGAGCTTTGCCATATGCTATGTTAAAGAAATATATTGTGAATGTTATTTGTAGCAAAATGGCAATACGAAGTACAAATTGACTTCATTTGTAAGTTTTCTTTTTCCTTTTTTTTATTATTTTCTTTTAAATTAGTCACTTCATTTTCGTTTTAGAAGATGATGAGCTTTCCATCCTATGAAGCCTTAATAACTATCTACACATGTTTATTAACCTTTTAAATTGTACCACAAAAATTTCAATTATCACTTGAACCTAACAAGAAAAGGCAATGTCAACACTTCTCTAATTCCAAACCACTTCCATTAGCTCCAATTAATAACATATTTGTCAACTACACAAGTCTATTTAATAATGAAGTTTCAATGAAGGACCCTTTATATGAGATATGAACATCTTTGTAATTGTTTTTTTTTTTTTATCATGTTTTTATAGTTTGAAATAGATGAATTGTGTACCTTATTTATTATAAAGAGTTTGTTGTTGTGAAAGCAATTATCATGGACCTTACTCCAAAGTCTTTCACACATTTTCACAAACTAGAACCATACCAAGCAATGGTTTGGTGACTAAAATCAATAATTTTTTTTCTTTTGTGTGTGTTCCAATGTCACCGGAAGATGAAGTCTAAACATTTGGGCAACTTGGTGAGATAGGTCAAGAGTGGATTATTATAATGTCAAAGTCATGGCTTTTCAAGGTTTAACATCAAATCCAACCTCACTCTTTAGAGCTTGAGGAATAATATAAATTAAATGTCCATTGTGATTCCCAAGTGCCTTAGTCCCATATATAGCATAATTCCCAGGTCCAACATAAATCCCAAATTTAATTGGAGTCCCAAGCTAAGGTCCATCGCTTGAAACATCAATCTCATATGCTAGTTGAAATATGAGAAAGTGTGATTTGCTAAAGGTTATATTATTTATGTAATTGTTAATAATACTAATTATATATATCTTTGTAATTCCCAAAGAATTGGGAAGAGTTATTGATGAACACATGTATATATCTTTAATAAGAAAATTTGTGGTGTTGTTATGATCAAAAAGCAATCCATACGTATGTTTTGAATTTTCATAATTCATCAATTTTTTGCAGAAAAATGAGATCGAGGTATAACCTTCTTATATTTATCTCATATTAGGAACACATAGCATGTGTTTGAGACTTTTACAAAGAAGGTCATTAAGCTACATTTGCTTCATGTGCCTAAAAAGCATGAAAATTAGAAAAATGAATAGATGTGACATCTTTAGTTTTAATATATAAAATGAATCACTTCTAAGGAAAAAAAATATAAACTAATTAAAAAAATCCATTTGATAAGTAAGTGTAAACTTGTATAATAAAACTTTAAAATGTTATAGTAAACTCGAATACAAACCATTATACAAACTTGCCAATATAACATATGTGTTCACATCTATTCTTTTAAAATGAACTTATATACATTTATCAACTTTTTTAAAAACTCATATAAGTTATATAACCTAGTTAATTTTGTAACCTAAAGTGAAAACTCATATAATCTCCTAATGACATCTTATAACTTTCATATACATATGTAACTTATATTATTCAATTTCTTTCTTAATAATTTCAAGGGTACATACACATTTTATTGTGTAGACTTCACATTATGTTTTTAAATTTTTATCATTTATATATGTTTAAATATCTATTTACTTGAAAGAATTCAAATATTTGTGAAATGTCATCTTTTTTGTATATACAATCTCATTTCTTAACAATTATCCCATTTGAATTAATAAGGATTTTAATGTTCCCCTTTTTTAAAATATATTTTATACACACGCATGCACACGCACACACACAGCTTTACCTAAAGAATATGAGGCAAGAACTTCCTATGTAGATTGTTCTATTATTTTTTTTTTAAATGAATAAGTTTTAAAATGTTATCTTTATATACAATCTTAAAGAGGATTCTTATTTTATTTTTTATACCCAATTAACACAAGTTTAAATTGTTTTGTTAAGAGAATCTTTAATAATATTTCTTTATACTAGAGAATCTTAGGAATATTCATGTATACATATGATCCCATTTTTCATGAATTTTTCTCATTTACTAAATATGGGCTTTGTCTAAATCTTTAGCTACAGTCAACTTGTTTGTTGGATAAGATTGGCTTTGAAAAAAAAAAACAAATCAATAGTGTGTCTACACAATATAAAGAATTAAAACATACATTTTCATTTGGTACACAACCTCTTGGAACTCAAGGTCATCTTCCCTCACCTTAGAAAGTTTTAAATCTTCCTCACCTACACACTTGGTCAAGCATTCAAGCCACAAAACTATTTCCCAGAGCTCCAACAATCTAATCATCTTAAAAGATAAAAAAAACATAAAGCCCGTTGCCGTTTGTGATCCTGACCTCTAAATATGGTGTACTTTCAAAAGAGATGTCCACTTTTTCGATAATACCAGACCCTACTAGTTATGTTTTTGCAATAATACCTTGGCTTCTCCATGCTTACCTTAAACAAACACACAAAAACTTAATGAGTTTCCTAGGCATTGGATTAAACTTGGTAGCAAATAACTTCACTTTTGTTCTGCCCAACATGTACTTGTATAGAGGATGTCATTGCTTTTCAGCCTTCCTCAACCTATGTCTTTGATTAGCGAGGATGTTGATTACCATCTTATTAATAAAGAGATTTAAATAGTTAAAACCTTCTTTTCTTTAAGGTTTTTAAAAGTCTTGAATACACCTTTGGCAAATAATAAACTTAAATAGGCAAACATAAACTAATTCTTATTCTCACTATCATAATTGTTCATCTAAAATAATAACTTTTTTGTTGATTGTGTGAATGATATTTAAAGTGAATATTTCTGATGATGAAGATGGGAAATGAATAACAAATGTTGGTGTTGTTCTTTTTTGGTTTGCTTCATCCATTTTCTCGTGAATTTTAAATGGTCCCATGTCCATCACAAGGTTGCTCATACAATGTTGTTCTTTAGGTCTTTATTGTAACTTTTTTCTTTATTTTTCAAGGTTCACAAAACATTTGGCAAGTGAACCATTGTGGCAATGAAAAGGTACCATATGTACCATCTCCATGCCCATGTGTCAATATCCTAAATAATGTGAAAAGCAACATTTCTTCATGACAACTCTTTAGTATCTACTCCACATAAGTCTTGTGTTTATCCATCTTATTGGATAATAACACAAAAATACTTAGATGAGTTTTAAAACAATTATTATTGATATGCATAGTACACACTTTGACAACCCTTATGAGAGTCTTGAGAATATGGTTACAAATATAGTTAGATTTAATTTAACTATAGAGTAAGAATATATTTTCTTTTTGTCACGTGGCTTATTAAAAATGTATAAATATAATTTTATTGTGGCAACTGATTAGTGACAGCTAGGGCTTATCAATTCTTGTTATGATTATAGAAAATTCACTTGTTAATTGGGAAAATAATGAAAAAGATGATTTATAAATAGTACATAATTCATAATTGGAAAAATCTAGGTCATTACAAAGGTAATTTTCTTTTTTATTTTTATTTTTTATATGTTTTATGATAATTCTTTTTCTTTAACTTTTTTTTTTCCTAAGTTTTCTTAGAGAAATATTTTTAAAGTGGTTTTAAATGCATGGATGTTGTCAAAGAAGCAAAAAGTTAATTTTTTTAAATGCTTAATGAATTTTTAATTTGAAATAAAGCTAAAAAACAAAATTTATTTAATCAACAAAGAAGAATTATTCATGAACGACATTGCATCTCTAATCAATGTTGACACAAAGTTTCAAAAATGAGTACTTATTATATTTATGTTTAAAGTGTGTTTATGTGTGTGTGCTCACACACATAACATGCACATTCCCTTTATCACACACACCAAGACATCCCATGCACATCAAACACACACACATCCCATCTTATGTGTGTGGGCCTAACACATTCCCCTTTGTCACATTCATACATTTCGTCTTATGTGTGTATGCTTAATTATATAAGTATATATTTATAAAAAAGCACAATATATATAAAAGTGTTACACAATATAAATCTTATTGAGAGAGGTAAATATTGATTTTAATAAGTTGTATCAACATGAATCCCATAATCCTACTAGTGCAAATAAATTATGGATTATAAATACTTAAAAAAGGAAACATGTGTTACATGTAAGATTTTACAAGCATATATACAATGTTATGTTAGAGTTGATGAGGAAATAATCACATGTTAACACATGACTTTTTACATTTGAGACTAAGAATTTAAGGGGGTCAACACAACAGCAATTGTTATAACCACAATAAAATTTATTTATTAAAGAAGATGATATGTACATTTGTTTTATGTTTGTATGTCCTAATTTTGTATATTTGACATAAGAGGATCATTATAGCTCTTGCAGGAAAAAAAAAAAAACCAAGACTAAAAATATTGAACTTTTATGTTTTATAATTAAAGAGAGTGTTGAAGTAGTTGTTAAAATTATATAAATTAAAACATAAAAAAACATCAAGCAAATTTAAAAATAAATTTCAGTTTGAATAAGTTTGTTCATAGTTTCTTTTCATTAGTAAAAGCATGATAATTAAGAAGAAATGAATATATTTTTTAAACAATTTTAGATTATAATTTGAAAGTAGTGGCTACGTATTTCCAAATGATTATAAGTACATATGTGAGATAGTATTATATGAAAGGCCGAGAACTTAAACTTTCATGTTTAGCAATGGAATAATTAGGCCACTAGTCTAGATGAAATTGTCCATTACGACGCAAGGGCTCCAACGGCATGGATGGGCTCAATGGATTGGGAGGCAACTCCCTTTAAACTCTCCCACTCCCAATGGGGGTTGCATGGGAGAGAGGTTAAGCCCACTAGACACTCTTCTCACTTTAAGTGCATGGATGGGTCCCACCAAACGGCAAAGTAACTCCCTTTCAACCTTGTGGGGGCCTTAATATGGAAGGGTGGTTTAGTTTCCTCGGCACTAGTCCTGGTATTATGAAGTAACCCTTGTTGTTTAAGTGGGATTGTATGGTAGAGACTTGGACTCTCTTTAAGGATGATTAGACCTATCTAGCTTAGCTGAGTACATGCTAGCTTAAGGATAAATTTTGGCATTCTATAATAAATGCTAAATTCACCAAAAATAAGTCATGTCTCGCACCTAGTTAGTGAAATAAAAATTGGCAATAGCACAGATCACGCTTCCCCTGTCTTCTAAACACATTCACTTTATGTTGTGCTCCACACCATTTCAACCCTGAGTTTGGACTTGCAATCACTGATCATGATCTGAAAGGCATTATAAACTATGTTCAATGCAAATTATGTGTACATATTAGTCGAGAAAAGCATGATGGTGTTGGAATCAAGCACAAACATACTAACAACATTCAATACTATTCAACGATATTCCATAAAGAGAATTACCACGATCATAATGAGGAAGTATCAATTAAAGTTGAGTGAGGAGAAGGTGTACTTTAACAAAAAGAAGAACACGATCAATGTGTACCTAAACAACATAGGTGAGGAGGTCAACTTCACCATCTCAACCTTGATCGTCGAGTAGATCCTCGGTGACATGTTCTTCCACCTTGCAAACCATACTACCCTCACGTAGCATATATACAAGTACATTCTTATTCCTCTAGGATCCCACCTATTCTTATCTCCTCAGAGTCATTGATGAACCTTCCAGCGATTCAAACCTTTACCAGTCTCTTCATGTGCCAGGATATTGTCTCGCCTTACACACCCTCATGACTCCTCTCTACCTACTATTATATGTCATTTACAATTCAAGCATTGTGCTATCTTTCCTAAACACCCTAGACCACTCATGAATTTAACAAGAAGTCGTGTAGCCTATTCCTTAAATCTTGCACTTATATTAACTTTCAATCTTAATCTATATCTCATAAATTTTGGCATACACCAAAATTACCCAAATCAAGGTAATTTTGGCATGTCGATGTCCTCATCATGTGGCATCCTCTTATCATCATCCTCATCATCTTGTTGATCATAAATAAAAACAAATCATTCCCACATACCTTGCATTGTTTTTGGTTTTCTCAAAGTCTATATACATATAGAATGTGTATAAACTCATACATACGTGCATACATATTAAGACATGTATATATAACATACAACATGATCACGATTGTGGTTAAAGAAAATATGAGAGCAACAAGAATAGGAGAATATTTGAATTCTACTTTATATTGTATATTCGACTTACCTAGTTGCATATGCAAGGGCATGTGCATGCTTATATGTCTTGTATGTCATATGCATATGTGCAATGTATATAAACATATAGGTACATACACTTACATATATGTACATATAGTTGTACAAATAAATGTCATACATAAATAGATCATAAGATCAATCAAGTAGTCACGGAGTTGTAGAAGATTGAACCATGCGTGGTTATCATAAATCCCATGTATACACACACACACACATGTGTGTATGCACATGCACAATATCTTCCTATAGAGACTTAAATAGCTTACACACATATATTTGTAATTACTTCAAATATTTTCTTATTTTGTGATGCTTTGCATATACATATGTATCTATATATAATTGCTGATTCTGTTTATCTATATATATGTTAATGTATATATGTATATCCATGTTGTACTAGCTTACATATGCATACACCATTTGCACTTGTGTTTGGCTAGCATATGTATGGAACGTGTATTATTGTGCATGCACATGTAAATATTATAATTCTTTATGTTGTTATTTTTCTAAAGATGACTGATAGCATCAATAAACATGCCAAATAAATTCAACAATTGAAAAATATAAAAGACTAGTTAAAGGTAATATATATCTAATTCATCACATACACACACACACACACATACATATGTATATATCTAATTATTTAAAAATATATGTTAAGTCTTTCTTTTTATACTTCTACTAATATTCTAGTAATTAAAATACATTAAAAATAATATTTAAAATTACAAGTGGCTTTATAAATAAGCTTTAAGGTTTATTCTTAGTTGAAATGTCATTTTGTTACTCATTGGGGTTGCTTTCTTTTATATGTCTAGAGCTTTGGGGTTTTTTCTTTTTCTGTAATAAAATATCAAACATTCTCATCATCACATGTGTCAATTATAAAGTTATGTAATATACAATATGCTACAACTAACCTTCTTTAACTTTTTAATATTTCTCATTTTCACCTTCTATACTTAACTACAATTTTAAATGACAATTTAAGCATCCATATTTTTAGCATATTACATAACAAGCCAAAGCAAATTAATGTAACTTGAATTTGCCACATTGCACTCTCATGAACCCCTTATAATTGGAGTACAATTCAAACCTTAATTTACATAGTATATCAATGTCATTGTTGCTTCTAACCATCTTTGTATAGTCACCTTGCTTAACAATTTATAAAATTATTTTTATTCTTGTTTATATAATCACTTGCATATGCTTTAATTAGAAATTCAAGTTCAATATGTGTACAATCTATATATTCACAATAGTTTAAAAATCCACGAAGTGCCTCAAAGTCATACTTAACCTTTATTAAATCGATTAGTCATTTTAATAAATGACCCATGTGTTCTAAGATAATATTTAATTACAATCATAATTACGAACACGGTCGGGATCTTAGCCATGTTCACCGTGTTTCACAAACACGGCCATGGCTCGTGTTCCCATGGCTGTGTTCGTGAACAGTGTTTCATGTTACGAACACATGCCATGATCCCGGCGACCATGGTCGAGATCACGGCCTATGTTTGTAACATGAAACATTGTTCAGAATATTCTCAGTCGAATATATTTGAGCATGGCACAGCAATCCAACATACTGTGAAAGCATCCTTCTTCACGATGGTGGGATGAGGAAGACGTTGAAAATCGTAAGGTTGAAGATGACAACAAGATGCAAGATATTTAAGTGGTTTATAAGTGTGAAATAGTTTATGTGCAAATAAAAATATTAAGAATAATATATAAAAAATAGCATATTCCTAGAATAATATAATTTAAAAATAGCATATTCCTAGAATATTCACTAGAATATTCGTGAGCCATCATGAGCCGTGATCGTGTTCCGTTGTCAAGTTCCTAAAATCTGAGGCTCGTGTTCATATTCATAACTATGACTATAATAGACTTTGTAACACATGTATATTTTAATATCTAAAACTAATTAGATTTAGTAACCAACATTATCACAGCTATTGCCATGTGTTTCTTAATATTTGCATATTTATTAATAAGTAAACACAAACCTATAGGAAGTACAAACTCCATTGTTAGAGCTACCAAGTTTATGTTTTTTATTAACTCAAAATAATTTTATGTATCTATCCTTGTTATTCTTATGAATCACAAAGTTTTAATGTCCCCACCAATGTAAAGAATGTAAAATTCACATTTCTTAAGCAAATGAAACTTATAGAAATATAGTTTTATATATACAAGTTTGACATAACCCTTCTAATAATATATCATTGATTTACCTAAAAAATAATCATACTCAATGCCTTAAACAATAATGCATAATTGTTATTATTTTCATTTTTTTTTTCATGACATCACTAAATTTCTTTAATTTCATAATAATTCTAAAACCTTATCATGTAATTTAACATCAAAATTAGGTCACATATTATCTTACGTTACTCTCACCTTCTCAGTGAAGAATATAGATGTGACCCTACCACATTTATTAATTATTCTTAACCTGTGTGGCATTTAAAGAAATGTCACCCTGGTAACCACGACTTAACCTCATGTTAGTTCTAATTTATAATCCCTAATCCATGAAATGCATTTCAAATTTTAACCTATTTGAAATTCCCGCCTAAAACAATCCCTAAAATTCCATCATAATAAACTTGAATTCGATGTCACTCGACCTCAACTTGTACGCAAACTCAACAGCGAGTTCAGGGGTGGGAAGGCCCGGACCGATCGGAGGGGGATACTACCCCCCAACCTACCCCCTACCTACCCTACGGCGTGTGCGGGGGGGTTTATTCGGTCGGGGCACCACCGGGAGTACTGGATTAATATATTAACTCGAACTCCTTGAACTAAGAATAATTTTATACCAAAACAATGAACTTACATAAACAATCAAAACCAGCTGTAATTTGAGTTGTCAATAATTAAAATCCTATGTTTGAAGGAGAACATTAAAATGTAGGGGCGGGTACCACACTGTATATATGTGCGCATGAAGTGTTAAATATAAGCTCTATCTGTAGACATGCATACAAATTAGTGCATAATATCACTCTGAATATATCTAACACCGTGCATTCTCCTAATCTTGTACCAACCCACTCTACCGACGAAGTCAGTGACAAAGACAAAAACCGATACATTCTCAGCCTTGTTCCAGCTCAAACCCCAATCTACCAAAAGTTCCCTAATACCAAAAGGGCACAACTGGCAAACTTTCCACCTTAATGTATGTATTTCGGTCCAAAACCCACTCTACCGATGAAGTTCCCCTTTCTGGTAGCAAAAACAGGTTAGCCGACTTATTTCGGCCAAGAACCCAGACTTCCGGCGATGTTCACTTCCCATTCCATTTTGGTACCCTACCGAACGTGGGAGCATAAGAACATGCTAAAATTAGTATATACCAAGATATCCAGTTACCCGGAACTGCGTCGCCTTGACCGGATGCACTGCTGGGCCATGTATGACACTCTTCGACCTCCGCCTGGCACGTCTGATGGCGTCAGCAGGTGCAGCAACCACGTCTTGTCCTGGCATCTGCAAGGCTTTAAAGGCTACACCACATACTGGAGACTCAATGGATGAGTTTCTGGAGCTCCTAATAACCGCGTTCGTGAGCTGTCTGCACATTCCAGGATCATCATACTCACCATTAGCGATCTTGTTCCAGCTGATATTTCTTCATCACAGAAGCTACCAGGACGAGATACGTGACTACTGGCTGGACTACCACATTATCAACATCCTTGCAAGAGCGTCGGCGGGGATAGGCTACGATCACTTGGCATCCGAAGTTGCGAGTGTTGTGGGGACCGTTTCCACACTTCTCCAGCAGATGTCGGAATTTACTGGAGAGTCCACCGCGATGTGGGTGGCTTACTACATGGGCATGGCTCTCAGATCTGAGGAGCGGCTGTGCAAAAGCTTCGACTTGGCCAGCACCCCCTTCTTCAAGCACAGGATAGCCATGATGCTGGGCAATATAGCCGCGGCTTCCCCAAATGATCACTCGAAGTCGGAGAGGTACTACGGCCTAGCTAAGGCCGCTGCGGAGGAACTAGACGATCATGCCAAACTGCTTCCTGCCATTCATCGTCTTGGCGAGCAGATGCTCCGTGCCGGTAAGTTCAAGGAGGCAAGGAATCTGGAGGAGCAATGAGGGCCACAACGTGCACGAATGCCCTCTGTCTCGCACATGCAGCGTCGCTGAGCGCGTCCATAGCAGGTTTCGTGGGCGACGATGAAGCGAGTATGAAGTACAACGACGAGGTTATCACTCTACTATCCGGCTACCCAACAGATGTGGCGGGACACAGAGGGACCTCTTCTTTCAGGATCGCCCGGATGCGGGGTCCGTGATTCGCGCTAAATCGCTGCTGGAACAAGCGCGGGATCAGCGGCGCAAAGAACCAGCAGAGTACGAGGAAGCCGAGGCAGCTGAAATGCTCAGGGATGCTACCAGTGACGACGAGAAGGCTGGATGCTTGCTCCGGGTGGCATTGATAGCCGTGCGCTGGTGTTGCTTGGACATTGCAGACAGCATGCTGGAGGAAGTGGAAAGATTGGGGCGGCGGAGCAACCCGAGCATGTTGCTGAGAGCCCTCAACGACCGAGGCCTTCTCTTTCAACACATGGGCAGGCACGATATCACCTTGGAGAAGCTTGAGGAAGCTGCGAGGCTGCAGATGGACCTGGAAACAACTTCGGAAACTTCAGCGTGGGGAGAATCTCATACTTGGAGGAACACAAACGCAGCTTCCGCTTGCTACAGCCCTTGCTGCTGAAGTTTGGAGCTCCTGAACGAAGGTACGAGGCCGTTGTTTGGGGCGAGAGGGAGCGAGCTCGGGATCTTCTGTACAGCATGAGATACCCCCAAGAGAGAAAGGCGTACCGCCAGAGCTTGGCTGAGTTTGACAGTGACAACTCCTTAGCCTGGGAAGAGATCAAAGACATCGTCCGCCAAGCAGGGGATGATGCGGTTGTGCTCTTTGCATCGACCTACGATAAAGACACCGTCATAGTGACCCACTTGCTGCACTCAGACAAGCATTGGCACATTACAATCAAGATCGAGAACACCACTTTCAAAGAGTTACTGAGGAAAACCCGTGAGAACATGGGATGCCCTACTATGGGAATGAATGCTTGAAAGTGTGGTACGGAATGCTGATAGCGCCTCACGAGTCTGCATTGAAAGCCGTGCAACCCAAACGACTGATCATAATCCCTCAGGAGGTACGCCTGCTCTCTTTTCTGTCTGTCTGTTGTCTAATAAGCACACTCTTGCAGGAAGTCTCGCTAGTGCCCTTTGCAGCCTTGTTCGAAAAGGAAGGAGGTCCATACCTGATAGAGCGGTACGCCATCTCCGTTGCACCTTCTCTGAGAATGTACAAGCACTGCACACGAGAAGCAGCACGGGAAAGTGATGGCAATTCGGCAGCTGCGACGGTGATCCGTCCAGAGTTCGTCCGTGCTGACATGCAGCTGCCAGGTGCAGAAGAAGAAGCGGACAATGTCGCCCAATTACTCGGCTCGCTCAGTATGCAAGTTACACACCTGCAAGGAGCTAGTGCCCATAAGAAGCCGTCATGAACGCGATCCCTGCAAGTAGCTGGGTGCATATCGCCAGCCACGCCATCTTCAGCGAAAGTCTTCCCAATGGTGCCATACTTTTGGCTTTGCCATCGTCATCTTCTTCACAGCCACCACCCTCATCGTCATCATCATCATCATCGGCATCTTCTTCCCGTAATCGCTTCCTCGACGCTGGTGGAGCATTCGAGCAGGAGTTCTTGAGAACAGAGCGCACATTTAAAGAGACACCCGACTCGGAACTTCTGAAAGGGAGGAGCTGGCAAGCTGGGCAGGGGGTAGGAGGCTGGAGACCAAAGTGGTGGTCCTCAGTGCATGCGAAACCGGTCTCGGGGTGCTACGCTCGGAGGGTGTGCTCGGCCTGACGAGAGGCTTCCACTTGCTGGGGTGTCGACAGTGGTGGCTTCACTCTGGAAAGTGTGCGACGCTGGCACTGTGGAGCTGATGAAAGCTTTCTATCACCACCTCAGGGATGGTAAGGACGCTGGGCTGGCTCTCCAGGCGGCCATCGTGGGGATGATACATGAAGAGGACGACTTTGGCCACCGTACATACGAGCCTTACCACTGGGCACCCTTCTTCATCTGTGGGACTGACAAGGTTTGGCTTACAGAGGCAGTGCACACCTGAGGCGTTATTGGCCCAGGAGAATCACACGTGATGTTGCCTTTAACAGATGCTGGAACTAAAATGTGGGAATGTATATAGTTCATTTTTTAATAATTAATAATTTTAATTATTTAATTAACATTTTTTAATATAAAGAAATAATTTTTAAAATAATATATATTTAAAGAAAGAATATTTTTTAAAATGTATATTTAAAATATTAATAATTAATATATAAATATTTATATTCTCATTTCCATGTATCATTCCCATTTTAGTTATAATATTTATTAAATTGGTAAGCAAAGGAATAGCTACAGAGGCCAAAGTAAAGCTAACACTAGCCTGTCAAAAGCTAGCTGAAATCTTAGCACCATATGTGATCAACTTTGAGAGCAGCTGCTTCATCTCTTCCTGGCTTGTGGTCTCTCACACAACGTAGATAAGCTGTGATTAGCTTAGCTCACTGTGGGTCGATGTTTGCGTGTTCCTTGCCATCTTGAACACCCGCTTAAGTTAACCAATGGCTAAATATGAAATGATTTAGCTGCATTACCTCGAATGCTAAGAGCACATTCATTCTGTCTGTGAAGCTCGTTCAAGACTTCAAGCATGTCTGCTTTGAGATGCCTTGAGACTTGGGAATTCAGTACCTTATGTAGATCCTGTCCCCTTTTGCCTTTGTAAGCAGGCATAGGTGTAGATCGGATATTGCAAGAGGGATGATAGCAGATGTATATAAGTACTGCATACTTACCATCAATATTGACGTCAAGAAAGAATATCCTCTGCATATTCCCCATTCAAATGAAATGTTCTTAACATTGAGCTCTGATTTTCAGTATTTTTGTGATTTTCTTCCTTGAGGTTGTGGAAGGATTGATACAATTCAGCACAATGTGCTTCTTTGGTGGCAATTGGATCTCTAAACATTGTAAGTCAGTAAACAGTCACGAATTACACTCATATTCTTTAAGAACTACTATACGTAAATCATAGTCGCTTTCGAGTCTACAGCTCCACCATTTGCAGGAAAATGGCACTGGCCACAATAGCAAACAGCCACACAACAAGTGGTACAAACAAACCACCACTGCAGTACAGAGATCAATATCATCACAGGAGAGTACCATTCACTCGTTAATTTCACAGTCAACCGGACACGCCAAGTATTATAAACAAGTTAAACCAGTGCAGATTCTGCAGTGCATAATTAAACTTATTAAATTTTAAGTGGCATTTCAAATGTTAATTGTGCACCGGAAGTTAAACTCAAGAAGCTCAGTATTAGTACATCACAGTTATCACCATGGCATGATAGTTCACATCACCACCGCTCTGCATCATCAGAGTTACGTAGTAATAGTAACACTGGGTCTGTGGATCCTAGTGATTTTCCCTTTGCTCTTAACTGCTTAACTGCTTTGTGATGCAATTTGCTTTGTGATTTTCATGATATGTAAACACCCTGTGTCGCGTGTGATCATACAGCATTGGCAGATTCAAACTCAGTCAGATATGCACTACCAATAACTTTGTGGGTAAATCTGCTCGTAGATTCTGTATCGTAGTGATAATCCTGGTAAAAATGATTAATTTAAATGTGACAAGGATGAAAGTGACACGTTTTTATTTTACCAACCGGCCATATGGTATGTCAAATGCTACATGTTAAAGATTAATTATGACATGTCATATGCAATTTTGACCGGTAAAACGTTAATGCATACGTCAGTAACGTCATATGTAACAAGAATTAATCATTATTAACATGTACTTTGACATGACATGTTTTTTTTCTCTTTTCACCGGAAAAAGTGTTACTGTCACCGTAGAGAAATTGTCGTTGTCAAATACAAATTTTCAAAGATTTTAAATATTAATTTTTTATTACATAAATAGTTTATATGATGGGAATATTTTAATTTAAAATTAGTTTGTGTACAATATATGTATGTTTTTTGTATATATTTTTGTGTGTATGTATATTCAACTATGTACAATAATATATATATATGTGTGTGTGTGTGTGTGTTGTGTATGATAAATTTTTTAAAAAATATATAATATGTTATCTATATTTTTGATAACATACTATTAAAGTGACATGTTTCTGTTTTACCAGCCAACTTGAAACTCAAAATTATATATGGCATGTGATAATTAATATATAGCGAATTCAAAATAATAACTTAATTAAAGGTCTAACTTACAAATAAACTCATCAAATTAAATAATAATAATTAAGTTAAAAAGGTCTAACTTAAGAAAAAAATCACTATGTTAATAAATAAATAATAAATTATTATTAAATAGTTAAACCCATTAATTGTGAACATATGCATAATATATACATATACACACAAATATATATATATATATAATATACACAAAAATTACTTAAAAAGGAAATTATAATAATTTCATCATAAAATTATTTATGTAATTAAACAATAATTTAAAAACCTTTAAAGTTTTTTTTTTAATTGATAACTTTTTCTAGGACTGTCGAGAAAAAGAAAAACAAACATGTCACTTTTAAGTACATAAAATTAATAAATAATTTATAGCTATTCTTAATTTAATAAATTCATCTTTAAGTTTATTATTAATTATTTAATGAATTTTAATCCTTAACATAATGAATTTATCTTTAAATTAAATTTTTAATTTAATTGTTATCTTTAATATAACCATTGAATAGAATAAAATATCAGCCATTAAGTGGTGAGTTAAAAATATTTTTCATATCAACAGTAGAATGAGGTGTTTATGATTCACATAAACACACAAATGTAAACTTATTATTATTTCTTCATCTTAACATGGTGAATCTGTTTACTGAATTGTTATTTTTAATTTAATTAATTTATTATTAAACTTACTCATGTTTGCCCTTAACTTAATTATTATCCTTAACACAATAACTTTATATTTAAGCTTGATTCTTAATTTAATTATTATTCTTAACTTAATAAATTTATTTCTAAATTTAATTATTATTTTTAACTTAATAAATTTATTCTTAAGCTAAATCTTAACTAACCTGATGAGTTTTCCCTAATTTGTCTAAATTCACATTAACCTCATGAATTTAAGACAACAGTCAAATTGAATTTAAAATAATTATTTAATCAAATTTAAGATAACTGTCGAGATGCTATTCAATTATAAACACAGACTAAATAACTTATTATATAAGATATACATACATACATATACATATATACACACACGTGTGTGTGTATATATATTAAAGTTGTATGAATAATCATCGTGAAAATGATGTGATATAACAAAGGACAAATTTTATAACACGTGTGATTGAAAGTGACACGTTTTTGTTTTACCGGAAATCACAGTGTACTAAAGAGTTTGAAAAATAAAATATATATACACGTGTGTGACACAATCTTTATATAAAGCTGTATATGAAGCTGTTCACATCTACATACACACAATATGTATACAGATAGATATATCACAAGTATTCTGATCACTTAATATTTTTATTAATTATTGATAATAATTCGTATATAGTTACTTCATAAGCTAAACCTTTATTAATTAATTAACTAAACCATACTTCTGTACATACTTTGTTTATAAAAAAAAAAACAAAATATTGAACACATAAATAATGTGTGTGGATTATATACATACACACACACACACATGATATATTGCATTCACAAGTGAATACATCTCAATAAAAATTTGATTCACTTGCTTATGATCGTTTTATTATAATTGTTATAATAATTTATTGTAGCGAGTTATAAAAAGCTTTTCTATTGATTTAACTTTTAGTATATGGTTTTAAAATGAGATAGAAGAATACATATAAAATAAGTAAATTTTCTACAGTTTTATCTTCATTAGTAATTAGCACACGCACGCGCACACACACACAATTCATGACAAAGATGTATTAAACTATTAGAAATACTTATATAAAGAAATGTTCATTATCATATACTCTTTAAAATTAACAAATAATTAAAACTTAATGCAAACTACCTGAGATCTCCAAAGTCCAGATCATCTAGGAGCTTGTCGTCTTCTTCAAACATCACACAGTTTACTATATTAAAAAGTATAATTTAGTATTTAAAAAGTACCATTATATAGTTTAATATTTGAAAACAAATTAATAATAATTATTATTATTCTCACCCATATCATGCTTCTCTGGAGATTGCAAAAATGTCTCTGCCTCAGGGCTCATAAACGGAGAACTATAGTTCCCAAGTGCTCCAAGCTCTACGAAAGAAACACGTCCGTGCGTGTGTGTGTGTGTGTGTGTGTGTGTGTGTACCTGAAGTAGTACCAAGTTCCGCAGCAAGATCAGATAAACTAAAGTTCCTCGGTAAGTGACCAAGGGTTGAATTATGACCATCTTCTCCAAACGAGTTATGCTCCTGAGAGTTTGAAACAAACTCTGATATATCTGCAAATGGGAAACTTGTAGCATTTCCTGTTATATCACCAGCCGGTACAATAGACTCCATCGCACTACAAAAACATTAAATAATAAATACTATTATTTATAAATTAATTAATAAAAAAAACTCTTCAAAAAGATGAAATTGTTTAACGTAACGACTACATGATTTAAGTTTACACACACACACACACACACATAACAGACTACATTACTATCAATGTCACCAGATATAAGACTACTTCATTAGTTGTAAACTATACTGTTAACATCTCTCACTTCGAAAACAGTAACTCTTCTCTCTCTCTCTCCTCTCTCTCTCTCTCTCTCTCTCTCACACACACACACACACATAACAGACTACATTACTATCAATGTCACCAGATATAAGACTGCTTCATTAGTTGTAAACTATACTGTTAACATCTCTCACTTCGAAAACAGTAGCTCCTCTCTCTCTCTCTCTCTCTCTCACACACACACACACACACACACACACACACACACACACACATGCACACATGCAAACGCACTCACTTGTTTTCATGGGAAGGATGGAAGTTCTCTAGTGGGTTACCACTACTCACTGCAGGGCTTTGTGGCAATACTTGCAAAGACGGAGCTGGGATACCTGGAACAGGATATCCCATTGGCACCTGTCCCACTTTAACAGTTCAACAGTCAGAAATTATGTATATATCTAATATGTGTGTGTGTGTGTGTGTGTGTGTGTGAGAGAGAGAGAGAGAGAGATTACTTGAGTACATACCGTTAGCCAGAGGTTGTACTTTGGTTGGAATAATACGCATCTTCTGCATAAGATGTACTTGCTGCTCTAGTAAGTGATTAAACGTCATTATGTGCCTCTTTAACTTTAACCTTATGTAATAAGCCTTAAAAACTCGGGTTTTGCTCCTCTAACTTTTGCCACACTGTAAAATTTATATTAAATTTTTGAATTTTGAATTTAAATTTTTGAATTTTACCAAGGCTTGTAAAGCCAGGCTCAATCCTTGCCTGGTTTAATAGAGTATTTATAACTTCTGATTGGTTCATGTATAACTGAAGACATCTTTCGATAAGGTTCTGCACCTGCAAAAGTAATATACCATGTGTATATACCATGTGTGTGTATATACATACACTTGATAGTTTCTGTAAACTACACACACGCACGCACACACACATACACACCAGCTGTATGTCTTCACAAGAGATCTTTTTGCCCTCTGTACTCTGGTTTGTTGTAGAAGATGGTGAGCTCGCATTAAGTTTCTGTTGTGAAGCATCCTGTATTTCATAATTTATAAAAAATAAATAAATATAGAAAATCTTATCCATAAATAAACTTGAGATATATGTATACATGTATTATATGTCTTTGCTGTATACATCATGACATCAATCATGTGTGTGTGTGTGTGTGTGTGTGTATAGAGAGAGAGAGAGAGAAGAGAGAGAGAGAGAGAGAGAGAGAGAGAGAGAGAGAGAAACCTGTTGTGATGGAGAAGCAGGAGTATGAGGAGGCTTCGCATTTTGTGAGTTCATCTACACTTTTTATAATACATTTTGTAGAATCCCCTACAGAAATAAAATTCATACATACATATATACATACACATGTGAATGTACGAATATGTATTTGAACATTGTACTTACCTTAAAACTTCTACAGTATTGTACATCTCCTTGAAGGACCAACATTATCAATAACTTCTGTAATATTTAAATGGTAAATTTAATATTTAAATAATTAGATAGATAAAATATTTAATAAAATGGATGTATTTATGCAGAACAGTTGGTATAAACAGACAAACTTAATACTGTCATGCTGTGCTCTCCTGTTTCTATCTATCTCTGGCAATTGCTAAATACACATCTATTAAATTCTTACGTATATAAACGAAAAAGCATTTAATACCGACATGAAAGGTTCCAAATGCATTTAAAACAATTCAAAATTAATTATTTAAACGAATATTATTCATATATATATATATATAGAGAGAGAGAGAGAGAGAGAGAGAGAGCACACACACGCGCGAACAAGAATGAAAGAAATCTATAGACCGTAGTTAGAAATTATTATACAATAAAAATTTATAAGAAAAGAAATGTTTAATTAAAAACTTACTGTGACATCGTCTGAATTCTGAAAGCTCAGCAACATGGGCAGGCAGTATCAATTTGACGTCGTTACCAGAACGAATATTCGCCA